>VXAX01002273.1:232075-351755 GCA_013399835.1 Leptocoma aspasia | reverse complement strand
AAAAAAAAAAAAAAGCCCTGAACAAGGCCCTGAAGCTCCAAGTCTCCAGACATGGAAAAATGAAGCCTGAAGGCTACTGCAGTGATGTAGGAAATATCAATAAATGCAATGGCTGCCTGGAATTATACTAGCATTTTATATGACACTTACGATAAATTGCTCAGTTGGGACCTGAAAGCTGTCACCTGACTGGTGGGGCTTTAACTAGTGAAATTGCAGAGGAGGACTGAGAATGATTTTTCAAAAAGTACTTTATTTTTAGAAATCCTTGCAACTGAAGTTTCATGAGTATTATATGCAGCATTACTCTCAAGAACAGGCAGCAAGTGAAATGACCGATAGTTTACATGAGGGAGTCATGATTCACCAATGCACTCTATTCCTGATGGGGTTAGTTCTCTTGCTACTAAGATGGTCATTTTTAAGGTCAGGCTGCTCTGTGGGAAAGGCAGTGTGCAGACAGAATGCGTGCTGTACTAGAAAGAGGGGGTGGGATGCTTGCCTCAAACACCCCTAAACAAGAACACTCCTTTAACAGGGCACTGTTTGTCCTGCCACTCCCTGTCTAGCCCTGCCTGGCTCTTTCCCTGCACACACCCCATGATTCAGGACTGTATTTCAGACCCTTGGGGCCAATAGCTCCTGTCCCAGTGACCCTGGAGCAGGGCCAGTCTCCAGTCCCCCAGAGCCCTGCCCTGCCTGGCCATGGGCTCCACCAAGATGGGCCAAGCCATGGGCCTATAGCCCAGCCTGGCCACAGCACATCCCAATCCCCATGGAGGTTCCTGGGGCTGAGGCTGCCTTGGAGCCCCCTGGTGCCAGCAGGTCGAAGGAGGTGATCCTGCCCCCCTACTCAGCTCTGTTGAGGCTGAATTTGGAGTGCTGTGTGCAGTTCTGGGTTCCTCAATACAAGAGAGACATGGAGCTCTGGGAGCAGGTCCAATGGAGAGCTACTAGACTGGTCAAGGATCTGGAGAACCTCTCTTATGAGGAAAGGCTGAGGGAGCTGGGCTTTTTCAGCCTCCAGAAGAGGCCACTGAGAGATGACCTCAGTCATATCTAAAGGAACACTGTCAAGAGATAGACTTAGGCTCCTCTGGGTGATGCCAAGCCATAGGACAGGAGGCAACAGGCAGAAACTGATGCACGGGAAGTTCTGCCTGAACACGAGGAAGACTTTACAGTGAGGGTGACTGACCACTGAAACAGATTACATGGAGAGGTTGTGGAGTTTCCCTCAATGGAGATATTTCAGAACTGTCTGGATGCAATTCCATGCAATGTGCTCTAGGATGACCCTGCTTAAGGAGAGAAGTTAGATCAGAAGGCTGACTGTGGTCCATTCTAACCTGATCCATTCTGTAATTCCTTGATTCTGTGATTCTGTGATGGCAGACTTCACTTTATAAAGAATAAACCTCTGTTAGTGTGGTCGCACACCTCAGCATTTTTGTCTCTTGTTCTAAAACAAATAAACAGCTATTCAAACATCCTGGAGGAAGGACTTGAGAAGAAAACATATTCAAAGGGTTTTGGAATCCTCAAAACTAAATGCCTCAAAACCAAAACCATTGAGATCATTCTAATTACTAGAGCACAAGCCTAATTGGAGCATCACATATTGCTCTGGGCAGTAAATTCACTATTGCTACAAAATGATTAACAGTCTCACCATCTGTTACAGGTGTAATGATAATTGACAGTTTTATTTATATCTAACATGGACATGATCTGTCTTTACATTCTCATCTTTGCCATTTAATTTGGTATTTTTCTGAGCAGTAACAGTATATTAAATTATAAATAATACATATTTACTGATTAAACCTACTCCTTCTTTTCTTGTTTTTCTTCTTAGTTATTACCCTCAATCGTGATGTAAGGAGTTAAAAAAACCTCTAAAATATGACTCTAGAAAGGAAAATATTGCACTCATTTTTAAAGATTTGTTGTTCCAAAGCCATATAGACTGAGATCAAAGGTCTGTTTAGCTTGTTGTTTCCTATTCTGATGATTGGTCATAGATGGTGCTTAGAGGGAGATTGAGAATCAGGGCAGGCACAGAACAATGCTCCTTTGAAATCTCCCAGTTTAAGGCATTTAACAGGGCAGACTTTCTGAGCCAGGGGCTGTTATTTGTCCACTGTATTTAAAAGCCTCTAGTGGACCTGTCTTCTGTGATTTTTGTCTAGTTCTTTTTTGAACATTTTCAGTCTTTTGGCCCCAACAGCTTACTGTGTCAATGAGTTGGACAGTTTATTATGTAATGTGATTTTAAATTTGAAATTTTGTCTGAAAATTTAATTGGATGCCCTCCAGTTCCTGAATGATGATGAAATACTGAATTCTCTTGTCCTCATTTTCTGTGACTGCCATCAAAATCACTGGCAAGCAAGGATTCTTCTAAGGGTTTAAATGAGAACTACAATGTAACTAAATAAGAAAAGCATTAAATTTTATTTGCTAAAACAAAATATTTGCAAAAATCACTGATGCCAAGAACCATGGTGAAGCTATTTTCTGTCCTGTGATACAGTTCTAAAGTCATAACGGGGTAAGAACTCTAATACCTCAAACACTTGACTGCTAGGAAAAGAATAGTGGTGATAGTCTTAATTTATTTACCAAGGAATATGTATCTCTAACATGAGTCCTGTGCAGATAACCTACTTTAAATGCATGAAATGGTGAAAATTAAGGGATGTATTTGTAGACATTGAAAGAAAAGTGTGAGAAATGAGCTGAAATGAAAAATGGTTCTAGTCCAATAGTGACAGAAAACTTTAAAATGTATTCAGAAAGAAAGAAAGATGATTTGCTGTCATGCTGTTTCCTATTTGGAAGAGTTTGGATGAGTCCCTGTTATTTATGAAATGTGGTCTCTTTCTAACTCCGTAGTAGAGAGGGCAGCAGAGACAAGGAGTTCCCAGAGCAGGGCCAAGAGAGGGTAATAAAGGTGATTAAGGTAGTAGAGCATTTCTTGTAAGAGGAGAGGCTGAGAGAGCTGGGCCGTTCAGCCTGGAGAAGATCAAGAAGGGATCTCATCAATGTCTGTCAGTATCTGAAGCAAGCATGGTAAGAGGATGCAGCCAGGCTCTTCTCAATAGTGAAAAGCAACAGGACAAGAGACAATGGGCAGAAGGTGATTCACAGGAAGTTCCACCCGAACATGAGGAAGAGCTTCTTTACTGTGCAGGTGACCGTGCACTGGAGCAGATTGCCCAGAGAGGCTGTGGAGTCTCCCTCGCTGGAGACATTTAAGAACCGTTTGGACACAATCCTGTGCCATGTGCTCTAGGATGACCCTGGTTAAGCAGGGAGGCTTAAGTGGGGACCAGGTGACCCACTCTGGTTCCTTCCAACCTGACCCATTCTGCAACTTTGTGATATCATCTATCGTTTAATCATGTGATGACACTTCTTTTCTGTTAGACTCTGTCTCTTTCATTCTGCTGTATGCATGGCTCTGTGGAAGGATAAGTGCTGCAAAGTAAATATACTTTGCCTTTTAAAATTAGAAAGCACATAAAAGAATAATACTTTAGTTGGTATTTATAATTATAATTTATCATTTATAATCTGTGTATGGACTAGGCTTCATTTACTGCTGCAAAAATTCAAGTGTTGCTTACAATAAACATGGAGGGAAGGTCTTGCATCCAATGAGGGAAGGGATCACAGGAATAAAAAAGTTATTGCTAGACTAAAGCAGTTGGCTGTTGTGTAAAATAATTCTCTCCATTGTGACAAGTTAAACTTATTCCTGTTAACTATAAGCCAGAGTTTCAAAGAAAGAGCTAAACATCCACAGCTGCTACTGGATCCATTGGAAACTGAAACCCAGGCACTGAAATAGCTGTAAGAATGATAAGGGTTCTGAAGAAACAGATACTACTCATCTCAAGGTAGTATTCCTGTAAATGTTTTCTTGCCAACCACTAAACTGGTTTAAGTCTTGCTGTCTTTAAAATTTCATCCCTTTTCCTGGCAGTAGAACTGTGAAGGTAAGTGCTACTCTTCTCAAGAATTCAGGCATTGTAGTGAACAACACCATAATAAAAAAAATCATAATGAAGTTAATAATTTTCTATTTAAAACATGATAATCTATTTTCTGCACATATTATAACAAATAGGACTGAGTGATACCTTTGCAGCCCCTTGTATAACCTAGTTTGTTGCTAGTGAAAACCATACCACAAACTGGACAAAGAGCCTTCAGGTCTTTGTTAAATCCCTGAAGAGAGCATCTGCTCCTATCTTCTGATGAAAGCCACTGGCACATTTGTTTCTCTTTAATGAACATTGCAGCGTTAGTCTTCCTCCACTCTCCTAGTCTGATCTTTCATATAACATATTTGACATGCAGAACATGCTTCCCCTACCCCCAGCTAGTGAGTAGAAGCAGAAAACCAACTGGAGGCTTCACAAGAAGGCTTTTGGTAAGGTGTACAGCCATCACTGCCTGAGTTCACATGAACACCTTATATATGCCTTACACTTCTAGGATCAATACGCTTTGAACTCCAGCTTTGACAACACAAGTTTGGTTTGACTTATTCTGACCTTGTCTAAGAGTGAAGTGTCCCTGAGAATTAAGTGTATCAAACCTGTTCAAGATCTGTCTTAACTTTCTGGTGTCATGATGACAACCAATCCTGGGAAGAAATCAGGTCCACGTTGAGCATGGGGAATTTAATAGTGTCTTTATCTTCTTTAAGTCCTGCCTCTAGCATCGAACCAGAATTTTTCTTGTCTGTTTGATCTTCTGCACTGCTTTAAATCAGAGCAACAGGTTGAATCAGTCCTTAAAGTCATACAAAAAGTGAGAAGATATTACCTGGGAATCAGAATGGGAAGTCATGGTTTGATCCCAAGTCATTGTGACATTATTTAACAGTGTTTGTTTTTCCTCATAAAGCATATACTGAAAAGTTGTTAACAAAATATCTCTGTCAAAAATGAAACACTGATTGTTGTCAATAAATTAGAACGTTGCCCAAGCATGGCCCACATTGCTTACTTAACCTGTGCATAAGCTTGTCATTGCTTTTCCATCCACATTCATATTTTGGTCTATCAACTTCTTTTTCTCATTGTGTTTGACAGTAATCTTCAAAGGATTACAGTTTCTCAACCACATATATTTGGCCACTTGGAACAAGACACAGCAAAACAAACAAAAAAAGCAGAATTTTGAAATTATCAACATTCAAGCACAAGTCAGCCCTCTGTAATGTTGATAAAGGACCACAGACAGTTACATCTAGAAAGGAATGAAATTAAAGTACCATATCACTGAAATAATGAGTAAGAAATGTCTTTTTTCATCAGTGCCCATTCAGAGATTGAATAGTTTTAAAAATTTTGAGAGTCAATATTGGAGGCCATTTAAGGCCTTTGTATCCCATAACTCTAAGGTGCTCTATTGATTTCCTCAATGACTTAAATGTCTTCCTGCCGTCTTCAATGTCTTCTGACATTGTTAAAATAATTATTATTTTACACCACAGAGAATCTCCTACTGTCAAATTAGAGAGAGAGGGTAAAATAAGTCTCAAAGATTTGCTGTTTTCTGGAGATGTTCTAGAATGTTCATTCTACTTCTGTGTGAGTGTATTGACATACACTTGGAAGAGATGTGTTGTTTGTCATCAGTGTCAGAAATCATAAGGAATTCTCACTCAATTGTTTTTCAGGAGAGTAATTTACTGAAATAGATCTTAAGTGAGAGGTCTGGGGCCTTGCTGGAGAGCTTAGATTTTATTCAAAGCTGAGTACCAGATCCTTGCCTGAGGGCTTCTTTGTAATGATGAATCTGTTCATGATACCAAGCGTGAGGAGAACCTTGTAGATGGGAGAAACTCTGTAGGATACCATCTCAGGCCCAAAGAATTTCTCTGGATAGGCAGTTTTATATACTGAATTTTACAAATGTGGGTTTATGAATCTGGAACTGGTCCAGCCTATGCCAAAGTCTGAGTTTAATAAAATGTATGCATTAACTTAATCAAAATTATGAGTAATCTTACAAGTAAGTAAATGTTTCTGATGGTTTTGTTGTAACACAGACCTTTTAACATAATTTCATTCAAACAAGTGGAGGAAAAGGTGAAAATACTGTGTTAAGCAAAATAACTTCAGTAATAGACCAAGAGAAGCCTAATTTTCAAGACAGCTTAAAAAGCTGTCTGCAACTATTATTTTGGTTTAGAGTATTTTTACTTATAGGAAGATACAAAAAAAAAAAAGGGTGTGTGGAGTTCCCATGATTCCATGAAGTGTCACAATGGAAGTATGAAGAGGGACTTTCTTCACCCACTGCAGGGTGTAACCAAATTTCTTATTTAGTAGGCAGGAACAAGCTGACATTTAACAATCAGAAATAGCTAAATGCATCTTCTGAGCTAGGCTGAACTTTCACCCTATGCCAGAAATAAAGTCCAGAAATTCATTCTTGCTTTTCTGGCTATGCTGTGTTGAATACTTCTTCAGTATTCAGATGACTAAATGGATGTCATAAACAAAACGTATAGGAAAAATAAAATAGTTGTTCTCTATTTTTTTTTCAATTAATTTCAATATCAGGGGATACTCTGCAAGACAATCTCATTGTCCTGCAGAGTATCCCCTCAATAACTCATAATATTAGAAAGAACAATGTATTTTTTGTAACCACGTAAATAAAAATTTAAGGTAGGGGATAGAGGTGTGTTTGCAACTTCATTTTTGTAGAGTTTTATTTATCTCTTGCAAATAAAGATAACACCTGTCTATTTTTATTCATACTCTTTTTCTAGATTTCTAGACAGAATGATTCTTCCAATTATATCAGTAGACATTTTTGCAAGTGAGAGTTGGAGTACAGCAACGAGAACATCATATTTCTTTAAGCGAGCTGATTTTTTTTTTAAATTATGTTCTGTATGTCATTATTTGGTAAGAAACTCATGGGAACAGTGATCAACCAGTCCAAGGCTTAGTGAAGAATTATGGCTCTGGGACAAAAATGTTCAGTCAGGATTTTAGGCTCCATGGCTTAGTGGTCAGATTTGAAAAATATTTAGAGGCAGAAAGATGCAAGTAGCCTCTTTAATCCCTAATTGAAATAACCTGAAATAGACTCCCAGGAATATTTGAAAACTCCCATAGGTGTCATTGCCTTGACTAGAATGACCTAAATGGTTGCGTGCTTTTTCAGTTACTCAGGCAGTTCACAGTCCCACCACTTGGTCCACTTTTTCCTAGATATGTAGCAAAATAGCTTGAGGTCTAGTTGAGCCACTTTGAAGAATCATATGCTTTTATGTAAAACTCATGGTCTGTGTTCAGTAGAGTCTGTGTTCAGAGAGGCTGGATTATCTTCAGAAGTGTAGGACTGAGTCCAAGAGTGGATCATGTTTATGGATTTTCTCACCAGGATAGGCTCTCATAAGCTGTTTTCCATGCAAAGAAAAGAGACCTGGAAAACAGGGAATACTATTTTATCAGCTCTAAATGCTCAGGTATGCATTCTCATAGACCTAATGAGTTCTTAGATTGAACCTTCAAGAAGCAAAGATAATAAAAGCCTGTGTAGCATGTACGTTAATGAAACTGCCAGACTGCAAGCTGATAATACTCTGCATGATACCTTATCAATTATTAGTTTTAAGGCATTAGTTCACTTTATACAACAGATTGTGCATGGTCATTGTAAGCTGTGTGAGGAAGACTGAATTAGTAATGGAATTACTATAATCTGCATCAAATCTGAGACAATTGGAACTGGTTAATTTAGTGAAATTATTAAAAGCAAAGCGTTGTCGCTGCCTCAGTTCCCTTGGGGAATTTTATTTCTATTTACAGAGTAAATAGTCTGACTACAGTAGGTATTGTCTCCAGGCAGAAACCAGACTATACTGTGCAAACAGTGAGCTGCCAAATAGCTGATATCAGAGAACCAACTGCACCAGGCATGCAGGGCATATTTGTTAGAGTGTACCTTTGGAATGGGATTCCTCATGGAACACTTTACACGTGGCATGTTTAGACTGCAAAAGTGATTGCACAGCTACACGACTTGGCTGGTCATTTTAAGGACAGATGAGAGGGATTTAGGCTTTTCTACATTTTTGTCCAAAATAGTTGGATTAGAGAAACATCAAAACCTTTCACTTGGAAATGCTATGACAGTCCTGCTTATTTTGAAATCTTTTCCACAGAAGAGATGTGGTTGGTAGTCCGAAAGACAGATATTTGGTGCTGGTGTATGGGTGGAATGCAGCCCTCTGGTCTACAGAAAGGAAAGAAATGGCTAAGAAATTCACACATCTTCCCTGGTTTTTTTTGGGTTTGGTTTTCTGGTTTTGTTTTGGGTTTTTTTTTTTTTCAGCATAGTGGAGGTCAGCAGAGCACAACCAACACAGGGATGAGTTCAGTCATTGTGTCCCTTCAAATACCTTAGGACAGTGAAAATACAAAAGGTCATACAGATATCCATGAAGGGACCCTGTTAGAAGAAAGACGACAGGGAGAGTAATAAAGGATCATTTATCAACAGTGACTGGAAGAGTTCTCAGTATTTTCTTTGTTGAATTTTTTCAGAATACTGAAAAGTAAATAGAAACCCTTTTTTAAAAGTCAGGTTTTGGGTAAGTGTTTAAACAGTAAGTTTTATTTTCTTCACAGTGGGTCACCAATTCAATGTTTAAAGGGCACAATAAAAAAATATTCAGCACAGAAGACAGTACATGGGAGGAAGACAGGCACATATACAATAAAGGCCTATGAGAAGCAGACATGAAATTTCAAATCATCCCTTTTCAACACATGTACAGGCAAATGATCAGATTTTACGCTGCATGTGATTGTCAGAAATTCAATAAAATTATGAGGGTAGGAAACAGGTGTATCATAAATGAACAGTCTGGAAGAAGACCTGAGCCCGAAAGGGAGAATGAGTTAAAGGCACTATAATTTCCTTTGCTATGGCACTATTTCAGATTCAGTATTTTTTCTGTTTCAAAGGCATGGTTCATTTTATAGGTGTTTCTGACAGTAGTGCATTGACAGAGAAGGTGTCCAAACAGAGAATTTGGCACATAAAGTAACCTAATAAAGTAAATTAGTAGCATCAGGCACTTCACAATCTGAATATGAAGTAATTTTAATCTTGATTTCCAGTCTTTTAACACAAGTACTTTTCTTGAAAAATGATGTGTGGCAAAAATACGTTTTCTGCAATAGTAATTTCCATTAATTTTCTTCACACATTGATTTAACCATTATGTGAAGAATAAGGATGTAACTAAAAAGTCAAAATAAACATTTATAGAACTTTGCATTAAAGTTTTATAAATTATGTGCAACCTGCCATTAATAGACCCAGCAGAATTGTAATCAAATATCATTAATCAGTCCTAGAAATCCATGAATAATTTGTAACAATGCATGGCTTATGACCATCTATAGTACGTATTATCAATGATTGTGACATACTCAGGAGTATTATTAAAAAATTCTTAGTTATTCATAAACTATTTGTAAATGGGATAATAAGTGATATATGCCTAAAACTCTTTATTCCCAATGACATAATCTACTTCATGATTAGCCAATTATTGACTATTGTTAGTGCTCTTTTTGTGTAAAGGATTTTAGATCCCTCCAGTTCTGTGTAACTTGGCTTTAGCTGGCAGGTTGGTTAAAAATATATTGTGCATTTTTAACTATAATCAGACGTTTCTAGTCCTCAGATTAAATGTTTCTGTAAAATCAGTAGTTTATATCATCTCTTTTGCATTGTGGGTGTGCTATGAAACAACAGTTACTGTTTTAATTGCTGCAAAGTGTCTGGCGGAATTATGTCTAACACCAATAAGATTTTGTGCACCTCTGCAACAAGATATTTGTTTCAGTCATTCTCTGAGAATGATGACATAATATCTTCAACCTAGAGCAGTCAGATGATTCAGAGTGCACAATTTATGTAGTTTTTCTTCTTTTGGCTTACTTCTCACAGTCTTTGTATAGTAGGACTTACTAACCATGCCTTTCCTCTGCTGTTCTTGATATGACCACTACCACTTCTCCCAGGTTTCTCTGCTGACTTCCTCTTCTAGTTCCTCCCCCTGATGGGTGATTTCAGACCCCAAAAGCTGAAGAAAAGAAGCTATGATGACCCTTGCCCTCTATCTCTTCAAAAAACCCAAACCAAAATGCCAAAACCCAGAAGGCCCTGACTTGAAGCAGTTGCAGTGGTGGTATTTCAATGTGAACATGAGTGTGAGGACTAAATTCGTACTGAAGTCCCTGTTGGGCAGGAGAAATGACATTTAATTGAAGTGGACTGTCTTCTGTCTGCTGGTATGTCAGTAAAGGACTCAACAGATCAGTAGGAAGATCCTGAGGAAGGTAATTACCCTAGGGATCAAAGTTAAATCCTTGTCCCTGAGTGGAGGTTCTTGGTTTAGTCAGAGGAAATTATTATGGAGAAATTATTATTGAAATAATAGCTAGTCTAGTCATACTTGTCTAACCTTAGATTTTACTAAAGCCTAATTTAAATAACTTTTCTTCCTAAGTTAATTGCAAAAAATTGACTGAATCCCCAGTCTTTTAGAAAAACACGGGGTTCTGACATACACCCACCACTAGTGTCCCTTTCAGGCATTACTGCTTGGAACTGACCCTCTGTGCTGGTGATTACTGTTTTGAGCACACACTCAGTATTAAACAATCTGTATTTACACTTCCCATGCTCCAATTTCTAGTTGTTGTTTTAGGGCTGCTCACCTTCACAGGTGGTTTAAGCAAAGGTCCAGGAGTGGAGGAAGCATAGGCACAATCACTTTCTGATGTGGTTTTTGCCTTGGGCGATGTCATAGGCAGCTGTGAGTGGCAGTGCCTGACTGCCACCCCTGAATGCGTGGCCTGTCCTTGACCCAGTGTATGGCACAGCCTCATTGGTCCAGTTAGGCTTTAGAAGCTCCTCTTTTCTTAGATAAATCAGTCTGTGCATAACTGTTCTTAGTTCCAACACCTGACCTTCAAAGTGTATCCTGTTTTGAAGAATGATTACAAGATAGAGCTTGGGGAGAGTTTTTATCTACTTGAGTTTCCTGTGGGGAATGACTCTCAGATTTCAGAATCTGAGTGTGTGAGTATTTGTTATTTCAACTGAAGGCCTAGATTTCTTCAAAAGGATGTAGTATCCAGCACATGAACTCCACAAATTCAAAGTGACAGGAAGGCAAAGCATTCTTGGGGCTACATATTTACTGTACTTATATTTTTGGTTTTTTTCCTGCCTGAAAAGCAACAAGACAAGCTTGTGTTAAGTTGAAGAGCAAGCAACTTCTATCTCTAGACCTGCTTTTAAAATAGCGTGTGTTATAACCCTAGTTAATTTTCTCCAGAAAATAAGCAAATTTGTGTGACAAGGGCTTGCAGTGAAGGCTCTGGAGTCCATAAATGTTAGTAGCAGTCACAAGAAGAGATGTTACCATGACTTGCAATTTCTAGGCTTGGCTTTGGGAGTCTTCCTGTGAGTGCCTTCTCCACACACACCAGCAGGGAACTGTGTATCTATCTTATTTCCTGTAGTACACTTTCTGGTAAAGTGCACTTTCCTCATAAACCCTTCAAATATTTGCTGGCTCCTTGTCTTCTTTCCTACTTTCCCTCTCTCTGTCTGTCTCCTTCTCTTTTTGCTTTTAAAAATGATGTGAAAATTGTCAGAGTAGCAACTAAAAGAACATTTTTTGTCAAATTTGTAAGAGTTAGCTAAGGTGACAGATCAAATATTCCTGCTTTAGGCATCATTTCAAGTTTGTTTACTACACACCTCAGCAAAATGTGTACCAAGAAATCAGTAGGAAATGTGTTAAAATGAAAATGTAGCTTTGGGTCACTAAAAAGAAAAAGCTTTGCCTATTGTTTTATCTGTCCATTTAAATTCTAATTTCTTGTGAATTATCAACTTGATGCCAGTCATGGGAGTATAGAAGAACATTTTTATTAAGAATGTACTTTTAATCGTATTTTATTTACAAACGTTTGGATTTTTTACTCTAAATTTATTGCTCTTTCCATATCTTTTAAAAGTAGTGTGCTGCTTAGACTACAGGATTTCTGCTGAATTCAGTGTGTTTTGCAACTGGTGTAATGAAAAAGACTTTCTATCTATGTTGTATGAACAAATCTTTATTAGAAAGGTGAATATTTTCTTTTAATGAAAAACTCTTCCTAGAAGAGTTTTGAAATATGAAATCCACCAAGACTCGACTTTTGACACTCACCAATTCTCTATAAAAATGTGTGGGTTTTTTTTTTTTCAGTCTTTGTAACTCTTCTAAAGTTTACAGCTTTGTGCTTTATAAAGATATGTAGAAATACATCACTGTGGAAGTGATTGGGAAAAAATGTCTGGAAAAATGTAAAGATTCATTTGTATGGCAATACCTTCAATGGTAACATTAGGAGACTTAATAGTAGTAGTATCTCCAAAGATCCTAAAGGCTTATATTGGAAGTGGCGTTAACAGACATATTTTACTTAACCTGTTTTACTTCTTAGGGCAAATAAGGCCAACTTACAGCAGTTTAAATTCTAGTTGTCTTTTCTCTCATGACACATTTCTTTATACCCATGATGAGGTGTAGAGAGGGTTTTCTTCAATTTAGGGCTCCGGCTAAAAGCAAGGTGATGCTCACTTCTCCCTCCTCCTCCAACTGGAAGCGCAAAAGGCAAATATCACAGTTTGAGATAATAATGATTTACTGGAAACAGCAGTGAGATAAAAAAGGGACAGTAACAGCACCAATATTAATAATGAAAGTATACAAATAAAGAGAATGATGCACATGCAAAAATGCTCATGCTGGACCCCACAATAATAAAAAATTACTAGACATCTCTCCCCACCACATTTTCTTAAGTGGAAGGAAAGCCCTTCTCCTTTCAAGCAGGAGAGGGTCCCTTTGTATCAAATACCATTAGGGTCCTGGTCACACCACCTCCTGGATATCGCAAAAAAATCAGCCCTGTCCTGGCCAAAACCAGGACAACCCCAAAGTTCCAACAGTATATCATAGTTAGATATTTATTATTAGGAGTCTTCTCTTGGTTTCAGGAAAATGGCCAAAAAGTGGTAATGGTGGATCCAAATTTTCCTTGAAAACTGAATGATAATTATATTGCAGCAAATTTAGAATAAGATAGTTCACAAAATACAAATATAAGAGCTGTTAGCATAAAATCAGGGGCAAGAAAAAAAAAGTCTGCTATTCCCGAGAGTTTCTAGTTTTATTAGAGAATCAATGTGAAATATTTCTCTCCTGGTTTTCTGTTACAGGCAGGCTGAGCTGACTGTACTGTTCACAAGATACAAAATACCTTGAAGTTTCTGACCTGTGGCTGGGTGACTACTGTGATTCCTTTCATGGAGTTAGTTGATAATCAAAATTAGCCATGAATGACAAATACAGCTCATTATTTTATTGAGATGGGGACACACTCTGCTCTACTTAGTTCAAGATGACACAGAGGAGAGCAAAAGCAGATAGACTGTGTCATGTTCTGAGACACAGCTGCCCTGAACTAGAGTGTTGCTCAGGTTCTCAGGAGTTTAGCTACCTCCATTAGCTGTAAGACTTGCTGAAAGACCTATTAAAACATTTTGTGCTCTGCTGTATGACTTCAGGATTAATATCTAGGGTGACATTTCTTTAGTCTTTAGTCAGATTGTCCAGAAGGAGCTCCATCTTTCAGGCTTCTTCACCAGGCAAACCTCAAGGCAGTACTGGGGGAAATCCTGAATTACTTTGCAAAAAGGCCTGGAAATCGTTATATTTATTTGGTGTAAACCTTACGCATTTCTACTTCAGAGAAGTCTGAGTAATGAATAATAAGAATGCATCACAGTTTAACCTTCCTATTGGCTTTAGCCTTAGGAGGTAATTACACACACTTTCATGGAGGCAACAGAAATGTAGTGTTTTTCACCCTGAAAGCTGACACAGCATTACTTTTATTTCTAGGCTTAGCATGAACATAAGCATTTGTGGTTTACTGACATAAAATAGGTCAAGGATTGAAGCATAATTAATTACGTGCTTTTTCTATAGTGGCTGAATGAATTCCATTAGATATACACACCGTTTTTTTCCAGCTTTACCTTTATTTTTTATCAACAAAAAATATTCAGAGTTCCTCAGATCCCTGAATTGATTATGCCCATCTACACCATTTTCATCTGCTCTGTCTACTGAGATTTATTTTATTTATCCGTTTTGTGACACATACATAATTTGCTTTAGCTTTTTATTCCTCAGAACTGAAAACAAGTTTTGAATTACATGTTATTACACTTCTCCAGCAACAGTTATATTAGTGTAATAATGCCTTTATTATAATCAAATGTAGGTGTGTAATAATTTAAAGGTGAGAGTGATTTCCTTGGGCATTGTCTTAAAAAAGAGAGCAACACAGCAGCACAAATGCTCTCCCTTGCAGTATCAGATTTTAGTATTCTGCTTCTTAATGTGCTCACTGCATAGCCTGAAGATTTCAGTGTGCTGGAGGTACCTAAAAATTCCTTCTCTACCTTAACCCCCACAAGAAACTCAGCTGTGCTGAACCTGGAGCTGCTGGAGGGCAGTGCTTCCCTAAATGCCAAAGCAGGAAGTCGGCTTTTACCTCCTGCAAGAAACACAGCCACCACTGTGACGTGTTTCTGCCACATGGCAGGGAAAAGCAGGGGTCAATTTATCCCTCTATTTCTCTCTAAATGGTGTCCCTTTTCTTTTGCTGTTGCCTCTGCCTCAAGGGCATGAGTGAGGGAGCTGGTGGAGAGCCCTGTTGCTCAGCCTGGTTCTTATGTAAGGAAGGGACAGTGGGGCACAAAGGCTTCCTATTTCCTCTGCCCCCGACATAAAACTGTGTCTGTACCACACAGAACAAAAGCATCCAGCTGTTTGCAAGCTGCTCTGTGTGTAATGCCAGCATCTCCGTGTCTGTGCCTATACGTGCTCGTGCTTTGCAGTTCCCCTCTCCTTGGGGCACTTTGCTGTGCACCCAGGAGTGCATTCATACTTGGGTTGCCTGCATCTGGTGCTTAGTGTGGCATGTACAAAAGGCCCATTTCAGTGAATGCCTTCTGGGCCTTGGTGGTTTTTTGTGGAGTTAGATGAGTGTCATGGAATTATCCCCAATGTTCTGCCCCTTCCGCTCATGAGAAATGATCAAAAAATGTTCACAAAACATAACCTTTTTTTTTTCTAAATTAATGTGAGTAATTTTTTGGAATGTTTCAACTGGCTCCACTACTGAGTTCTCATCTGTTGTAATTTCTCCTCCTGGGCAAGAGAAAACCAATGGCCAGCCTTTGGACTAGGAGCCAATGGATTAATTTGCAAGTTTTCCAAGTTTTGAGCGTTGTAAGACAAAGAGATTTTGTAATAGTGCTGGGCATCATATAGGTTTTATGAACAACCTCACTTGTTAGAATTATTGCTTCCAGAACTCATCTAGAGAATTAAAAGCTCTAGTTTTCTCTGTCTAAACAGAAACCTCACTGCTGGAGAAATGATCTTATGAAACAGCTCCAAGCTCTTACTTACTATTTTTACCACCAAATTTGCCTGCAGCTGCCAGTTTGAATTACTTCCATCTTTTCTCTGCTTAGAACAACCAGGGGAGTGGAGAAAAGAGAAAAAGAGGATCTTTAGAGATTCTGATTCTTTAAGATGCAGTAAAAATTTGTGTACCTGAAAACTTGATAGGCATAGAGCCTGAAGGGACAGAACAATTGATTCCAGCATTTGTCCATGTTGGTTCCTCCTCTTTTCTCATGTAACCAATTGGCTTATTATCATTGCAGTATAAATCTGTAGGCAATGTAGGACAAAAATGCAAGTTAGTTTCCTTATGCATTGCTGATTTTTGTGGGGCTGAAGAGTTAGCTATTCAGAAAAAACTGTCCATGTCCTTATTTAAGGACTTATATACATTCCTTAAGAATTCAAACCTAGGCTTGGATTTATAAAACTAGTAGCTATGCTTTTAATGTTTCAAGTGATAAAGAAAAATATAGCACAAAATATAGCAAATGCTTGTAGTTTTGATTTATAGAGTCTGATATGTGTTGACCTCACTCTGTCTACAAAGCAAAGGAGCATGGAGCTGTCTCCTCTTATCACTTTTATTACAGTGATCAGTCTACTGTAATTTTTATCTATTTCCTGAGATACTGACAGTCTAGTGTTCCTGACTTTTACTTTTCTGTGGTCTAAAAAATTGTGTTAAAATAATTGTGGCAATTGAAAATTTGATGGTTGTACTTAAAAGTAGATATAGTTTTTCCTAGAGCATGCTATTATGTTTATTATTGCAATCATTGAAATTAAAAACAAAAGTGATGAAATTTCAGGATTTTTACAGAAAATCTTCCTCAAGCTTGGTCATGTCATGATTAAATTTGGTTTCTACATTTTCTCAACTGTGTCACAGAAAAAGAACTGTTATATGGTTCTCTCCCATGATGCATTCACAGTAGGGATCTTCAATAACTGTGCTATTTTTTTCTCCAAATTCCAGTCACGTGACTGTGCTAAAAATAATTCTGCCTGTGACTTCTGGCTTTGTAGATTTGCTATATTTGCTGTAAATGGAAGAAGATGAGCAGGGGTTTGGAGTCAAACCTGATTGCTCACTAGTGGTCTCTTACTGAAGCTGTGAGATGTCATATAAAGAAGTAGATATTAATTGATAAAATTAATTTGAATTATTACTGGTGTTCTTCACATCCTAATATTGTGTTCTATTTATGGACAGATAGGGATAAGTAGATATCGTCAGAATACTTTGAACTTCCCTTCTAATTAGTTCTATTTTAAAGATGTAAGTTCAGATGAAAGGTAGAATTAGGAGGCTATTTGCATCATGCATTTACCTTCTTTCTCTGGAGAACAGAGTAACGTTTGTGGCAAAAAAACCCAGATTCTCCATCACCAAGGCAACAGATTAACCTATGCCAATAATGCAAACATGATTATGTATAAAGATTAATATTTTGTGGAGTGCATGGTGGGGACTCCAATGGTTTTATTAAATAAGGTACTAAAGAAAAGAATCTGTTAATTAACCTTTTAAATTTACCAAAAGGAGGGCTGTGTGGATGGCTGCCTGGGAACTTTAATGCAAAGGGCAGAAGACACAGCAGGCAACATCCATGATGATAGAACATCACCTGGTGGGAGATAGATTTACAAACCAATACCCTATTGCTTTGAGATAGGGACCGTTTTGTTTTCACAACTTCCTGCTGAACTGACCATCCACATGGGGCTTTACATTTCCTCCCAACTGCATTCTTGCCACTAATTCAATGAATGCCAAGGCCAGAAGAAGCATGTGTTGTGTTGATCCAGAAGATAATCTACTGTACAAAATGTTTATGGTCTACTAGAACTCAAGTCAGTGGAAGACTATTGATTTAAGTTGAGCAGAATCTCTCTACTCTTCTACTGAGATTTTTTTTCCTTCTAGCAACTTGCTTTTCATGGGATCCAGGCTTATAATTAATAAAATACAGTGCTCAAATTTCATTCATGCTATAGTGTAGGATATTTTCATGCAGTGTTGAGGAATCTTCTGGGTAAAATGTGTGTACTAAAGCTCTTACACACAGCCATTATAGTATAAAGGAGTCTTACTGTGAATTGAAATCATACCTGTGCATATTTACTTTATTTGCAACCTTTGTATTTTCATAGTGATTTCCCTTCCTGGTGGATAACATTAATTTTCAAATGAAAATCCAGTTAAAACTTTCCTAGAAAATTCTTGTTAGTGCTGCCCAGTGTTTTATACACAACATCAATGAATTTTGAATATTGTGACAACTGAGGAAATGTGTGTATAACATACATAACATGCAACACACTTGATACTGTGATTTCTCTATTGTCAACATATGCAAGAGCCTATCTGTCTTTTCTTGCCTTACTTTACACAACAAGTCTCAGAGAAAGTAACAGAGACCTGGCAGCAATGTGGCTTTAACTCTTGATGATCATTTATTTGCACGGAAGCTCATTTGAACAAATGAACTTTTACTTCTACTACAATATTTTTTCAAGTCTGAATTCTCCAGAGAGATAATTGAATGACAAAGCAGTACTTTGACTGCAAGGAGAGGAAACCTGAGAAAGAAGCCTGAGGTTTTAGGAAATTGTTTTGGCAAGACCCTGAATAACTGAAGAGAGTAGGAAGAGAAGAAAAAGTTAAATACTGGCTGGTGACATGGGGAGGATTTTTTTTTACTACTGGGAAGCAAAGCAGGGGAGATGAAGGATTCTGAATGCTGCACAGCACCCTGACCCAGATGAGACAATACCTTAGCGTGAATAAATGGTATGTGAGAAAGTACTGAGAGGAACTTCTCCTGATGCAAGAAAAAATTTGCTTGTCAATTTGCTATTAAGTATCCCTGAAAAAGTGAATTGTAAATCAGGAGTGTGTGTGTTCACCTGGAGGTCTGGGGAAGACAGCTGTGCTTAAAAGACTTTGCCATATCAACAGTGGATTTAGGGCCCTTCTAGATGTGTGGCATAGGAGGTGCTATTTTCACAGATTAGAAACAGTATGAGAGGCAGTAATAGGGAAGCTAGTAAAAGGGAGTATGTAAAACCAAGGGGAAGCCAGAAAGAGATTAGATGGAAAAAATACAAAAATCATATCTCTCACACTTTAATAAATTAATCTAAATTGTATTGCTGCTTTTTTTCCTGCTTTTATGAGAAATGTGTCAGAAGAATGGATGTCCACAGTTAAAAACAAGTAAGAAGAAGTCAGTCCTCAATAAAAAAAAAATATTCTTACACTGTCCAGTATGTTGCTTTTACACCATTGAAGAACGGTAAATAGACACAGGGAAGAGAAGCTTATGTCCTCTTTGACGAAGAACATAGTCTCTGGATGCTGCCTTGCCCACAAAGGAATCACAACTGATTTTGATGGTAAAGATTTGTGTAAAATGTTATTACGTGCATGGTGAGCTGTCTGATCCCTAGAAGACAAGATCAGTGTTTGGTTTGCTTTAGTTTAGTTTATAATCTTTCAACAAAATGGGATATTTAAATTCCCAGTCTAATTCATGGCAATGTAAACATTGAGCACCTAGGCCCAGAAAATGGTGGGACATATATGGTAATTGTGTTTTGACTTTTCCTGCCTGTGTTTTTAGGTTAAAATATGGGTTCTGTGGGCTTCGGTCCAAGTTATCCATTTTAGAACTCCGTATGAGCTGGAATTTTGGGCTGAACCATATGCAACATGAACTAAAAATTTATATATTCTCAACACTCTGAAGTGGGATAGATCGCAGAGCCATGTTCTCTGTACTTGTCTGTTACAAAGAGCTCCTTTGCTCCACCGAAGAAAAGCACACAAAATATTCATAGAGCCTTGCAGAAGGGGACAGACATTATGATCTTCAGCCCAACAGACATTTAAATGGACATGGTAGAAGGAAACCAAGACTATCAACAGCAAAAGTGACCCAAAAATCTGGAGTCCAAAAGTAGTAAAATCTGGGATTTTTTTATTTCAGGGAAAGTTAGACTGTTGCATAGTAGATATGTGTTTAAATATCTAGAAGGATGTAGGCCTGACTGATCACTGAAAGGGGAATTGAGGCAGATCAGAATTAGAAGGGGTTTTCCCCAAACAGATTTGAGTTTGACAAAAATTAATATTATCACAAAGCTAGCCCCAGCCCAAGATAAAAATCCTTACGACTTGAAGAAAAATTGTAGGAGCTGGAGTTACTAAGAAGCAGGACACAAGCATACAGACAGGTGAAATCAAGGCCTAGGGAAATACCAAAAATTAGATTCTTTTCTAACCAGTCTAGGTTTCAAGTAGCAAATCTACAGCCAAAACCTTCCTTTTCCTAATTTCTCTGAATACTCAGATTTGAGCGGTCTTTGTAGCCTCAGGCTCAGGTCACTCACTTAACCCAACATTTCCTACCAAAGAATGAGGTTAAGCCAGAATGATTTATCAGTCTAGAGAAGAAAATTATATATTTTTGCACAAGCTGCTAGGCAAAATCAATTTCTTTTTTATTTTTGTATTTTTCCATCCAATTTCTTTGCTGTAAGGACTATTTTATTAAAGATACAGACAGATTCACTATGGTTAAATAAGTTCAGCATTTGTAGTTCAATTTTTTTTCTCTTTGGCAGTTTGGCTATTAAAGTAAAACCATGAATCTTAAAGGCAAGATCAAGTAGATTTGAAACTATCATTACTGTTTCTTCATATGGCCCATTCATTTAATGATTACAATCTACTGTAAATGTGCTTTTGCTTTTAAAAATCAAGACCTCACATTTAAATAATATGCTCATCTTTTTCTCATAGTGCCTATAATGTTATTTACAGTCTGCTGTCTAAATAAACACAACGCTAAGAAGAATTACAGCAATAATAGGATAAATAGATATCTGTAAATAAGAGTCAAATTTGGTGGTTCGTTTTTTCTTCAGTGCATAGACACCTTTTATATAGAAGGCAAAATTGTTCCTCTGGCACTGTTTAAGGCTTGTCTATGTATGGTGTGGGAGATGAGTGGACTGGTGGGTTGCATCCTGTCCCTTCTTTTTTTTCCCCAAACTTTCCTTTTTTTCATCTTAGCACTTGAAGACCTCAGAGCAAGATCAGATTTACATTACAGCTACACAGTTCAAGTGTACGAAATGTCCTCTTTTGGCTATAACACCAAGTGTACGAAATTGTCCCTTTTGGCTATAACACCAACAGGCAAAACCCTGTTGGTGTTATAGCCAAAAGGGACAATAGACCCTGTAGTTTCATACAGGTAGGAATGAATATCTGAAGAGTGCTTGCAGCAGAAATATTTTTGTCTTCGGAACATCATCCTGGATGTTGTGCTGCACACAAGTGGGTAAGGGATGAAGTTTGCAACAGGGATGTACCATCAGCAGATGTAATTTTTGAGTCAGAGAGGCAGGGAAGGTACTGTTAACATCTCTCTCAAGTTTGCCTTAGTAATTTTGCAGTATTTCCCCTTTTTTTTTTGTAAAATCTATGAAAATAATGATGATTAAAAAAATTTGAATATTTTCAAATTTTTTTTTTAATTTTTAAAGTGTAGTGCGTGTGAAATTTTTTTAATCAGTTATGTAGGAATAGGTTAGAAAATTCAGGATTAGAGGTGATAAAGGACATCTTTATTAATTTGCAAGTCTATAGAAGACTTCCTCTTTTTCATTTCATCAATCTAGTGGTGCAGACAGCAATAAGGCTAAAATGAAGTTAGTTCTGAGATAGATTGAATCTGTCAGTGTGCACTAAACTTTGGCAGGATTCCATAACAGCCTGAAAGTTGGTGAGCTGAGATGAAGAAGCACTTTCATCGCTATAAACTAGACATGTCAGCATGCTGACACCTCACACCCAGTGAAAAAAAAAAACCAAACCCTGAACTTTCAAGAGATACCACACCTGCTTCTAATAATAAATGACATGTTACTTCCTAGCTATTCTCTCAAATTGAGCTATGTTTATCTTCTACCTGACCCCATGATAACTTTGAAGTTTGGATTAAAAGCCTTTTCAAAAAGTAATTCCCATTCACGGTCAAGACCTTGGTAGGCAGTAATTACAACGCTGCCAACTAAAGAAACTCGTTCAGCAAATTTCATCACCAATTTGCAATACTCACAGAACAGTTTTATCCAGCTGTGGGTACATCAGTGCTTCTGGTTGACTTTAAGTTCACAAATGTGAAGCAGGATAAAGGCACACAAAGCAACTATACTGGAATGATCTGTACTGTGGGCAGTTTGTTTTGTTAAAAAGAGAATAGAATTGGATTTGGCATTTGATAGTTTGAAACAAAAGCCACTGTGTCATGTCACCTTACAGTCCAGCTTTGAATAGTATATCTTGGCAAAATACAACACTATTTCTGTTTTGGCATCCAAAGAAAGTGGCTTAAACTAATCAGATTTGACTGTAAAGAGTCAGGATCAATAACAAATAAACATGTTTTCTGCTGATCAGGAGGTATTCTAATTCATCAGCACTTTCAATCATTTTATTGAGCTTTGTTCAGGTCTCTTTTCACAGGCACAACATTTTGTAGTGTAAAAAAGCTTGGCAAATAAAACGTAACTACAGGAAATTGCTATTAACAGCAGGTATAATAAGGCTCAGTTTGAAAAATTCTTGCAACCATTATAAAGTCATGAAAGCAGGAAAACAGACATAGAGCAGATCAGTTGATTATTGAGCTAAGTCACAAAGATTGCTTCCTTTTTCTCTGTTTCCTTTTCAAAGACTTTTAGGAGGATTTTATAAGGTTTTCTAATTGAAGCCCAGTCAGCTCTGGGAGCTGAAACTAGGTTTTGGTTTTTTTTAAATTTTCATTATTTATTTATTTATTTATTTATTTCTGCTTGTATTGGCTCTATCAGAGCCAGGTGGTCATCCAGAACTAGAACGTACATACACCAGAGAAATAAATGATAAAAAATAATATATATAAATGTTCATTTGAAAATCTTATTTATTTAAAATTACTGTTAATGATGGCTTGGTCGTCTCCCTATTTTTTTGTCATACAATGAATATTAATGTGTTACCTGAGGTCCTGCCTCTGGCTAGCTTTTTAACAATACAAAGTTAAAATAAAGGTAATACCTCTTCAACAAATTTATTTTCTTTTTTTTTTTCAGTTCTTCACAGTGAAATAGTTTTGGTGGTGTATCTGAATTAGTACAGTGCAACAAAATTCAAACCAGGTGTAGGAGACTGCATCCCAGTTCACATCCTTATTGCTGCTCCTTTCCACATCTGAGCTTAATTTGATCCTTTTGGTCTGTGAAACTGTGCAGTAAGTTTCATGAGAATCTCCATATTTTCTTTTCCTTTCCACAACTAGAAACACAGAAAGACAAAAAGGAGGGGAAAAAATAGAGTCATAACAAAAACTTTATGATCTCTAGCAAAATTTAATTTTACAAACAGGCTAAAGATTAGACAAAACTGAGGCTTTTCGTATGATCATAAAAATTCATGTACCCCTATTCCTTATTATCTTTTTCTGTTTTAATATAAAATAGAAGTAGAAGGATACAAATACAAGGTAAAAGGAAATTTTCAAGAAAATTTTCAAAGTATTTTCAATTCTCTGTCCCACAAGGAGCAGTGCTATACTCCTCACTGCTCAGGCCAAAGTTGACCTCATGAGAGCTCAGTCAATTCTTCTGTTTCAGTTTGTTGCAGATGCTGTTAGGAGAGGTTATTGAAGTGAACACATCTTCCCAGCTACGTCAAAGAAAGAAATATCCATAATAATTATAAGCACAGGTTTTGAATCTTCTCATTTTTGATGTCATAACTTCGTTTTGCAGGTAATATAAAATAGCTGATGGGTATGTTTTTGGCAACTCAGCTTTATAATACCTCATAGATAGGTACAGATCTGAAAAAATCATTCTGAATAACCAGCTTGTACTTTTTGTTTTTGCAAATGATTTGTCAGCAAACCAAAGAAGTTTTCAGTTCTCTCTCACTCAGTTTTAATCAAATGACGTAAAGCACCTGTAAATCTGAATTCAGTAATGAAACAATGGTCACACAGGCACCTAATTTCTTTATCTATTGCTCTTAAGAGATCTCTGTGCTCTTCACTACTTGAAATTACATTTCTCAACGTTGTCTGGAAAAAAAAATAGCTATCTGACACCAATTAAAATGCCCCTGAATTTAATTTCCTTCAGATTTTGTTCAAATAATTTTTGGGCACATTGTTTTCAAGTAGGCAGATCTTCAGGGATGCAAAATTGGTTTGTTTTTTCTTCTTTTTTTTTACTGGTACCTGTGTGAATTTTATCTTGGGATTGAATTTCATGGGGGTTCAGAGCAATGAACAGAATCTATGCAGTAACACTTCCTGTGACTGTGAGAGGCTGATGTATTTACAGCATTGCCTTCATTGTAGTTGTGTGAGAGTCTTCTCTATATTCCAGGTGGGATGTTAAACTTAATTATGCCATCTACAGCACTTCAAGCATGTCTTAAGAGATACATATAAGTGAATGTATTCCTGAGTCTGTATTTTTAGTAAATCAATCATAGTTGACACAGACAACAAGTTCTAATAAGAGATGATTCTCTGCAAAGTCTCTCTTTGTGGAACTGCATGGGTGATCCCGCACTTGATTCTTGCAACTGCTTGGGATAAGCCACCAAGTTTTGCCCAAGTTCAGTCTAAGGGTGGTATTTCTCATCACACTCATGTACCTGGGGAAAGTTTAAGTTTTCCTTTCAATTACACTGAAATTGTTCTCACAGTTTCATTTCTAAAGGTTAGCTGTCCCAGGGAAATGAAAGCTTTAAAACAGCTCTGAAATATTGTTTGGTAAAGCTGTTGGAAAAGTCAACTGAATTCTGTGTCTGCTAGTAATATTTGGGCATTTTTTTAATGTTCCCTGGGATCAAATGTAGGTTGGTAATGTTGAAAAAATTCACAAACTCTTCTTTCAGTCTTCTTTTCAGGGCTATGTTCCTGCAAGGAATGGAGGAGGCCTGTCTCTTTAAATGTTGTGATACACACACACATGACATACACAGATCCAGAGCTTGACGAGCTCCTATGACCCATAGTGTACATGCATTTTCCCTGGGTCAGACTTTCCAGATGTTGAATCTGTCTCTCTGTTGTGCTGGATTTCCTGTTGCTGAATCTCATACATGTCAAACCCTTTTGATTCGAAGAAATGACAAAATGTTTTTTCTATGTGTGGCTTGGGTTTTGGCAGATCCTCTAAATGAAAAGCCATTTCCTGACATGTTTGATGCAGCAGCAAGAAGCTATAATGTCATTATGCAAACTGAAAAACTAGTAACTAGTAGCACAGCCATCCTGGATCAACTCTTTATCATATCTTTACTCTCTTCTCTCTAGGAAATATTTTTGTTTTCTTTCTGTTTTTGGTTTTTGTTTTTAGTCTAAACCTAAAACTTTTGGTGACACATTGGTTTTCTGTTACCTGTCTATGCACTTCTAGATAGGAAGTTCTAGGGTAAGGAAATTCTTTTCTTCAGAGTTTTGGCAGTCATTCAAAATTAATTGTTTTTCCACTATGAGAGGTACCATCTCCACTTGGATGAAACTGATTTTTATGTTGTCTTTGGTTGCTCTGTTGGAATTTCCTAGGCAGTGTCAGTGTCAAGCTTCAAGTTCAAAAGGAACTCCTGAAATAATTCTGATGACTGAAGGAGAAATATTATATGCCATTCACAAAACAAAGGTGTGACTCTAGAGCAAAAGACAGAAATGGAAACCTGTTGCTTCAGGTGTTGAAAGATACACTGATGGTAAACTGGAAAGCTGACAGAGAGAATGTCCAACGATTATTCTCCATCTGTTACTTGTGGAAACATACATACCTCCATATATGACAGAAACCTAACGCTATTATTCTAAGTACCAATTTATGAATTGCATAGCAGACTTGAGATTTTTTATCTGTTTGGAGGGCGTTTAACACCACTTTGTGCTTTTAAATCACATTTCACCATAGCACTTGCACATACTTTGTTTTTCAAAAATCCTTTCTTAAGAAAGAAAGAAGAAAACCAAACCTCCGGGTAGAAGGTTTAGCTGTACACTTAAAAGAATTGGCCATCTTGTTAACATGTCTAAATCAGGGTAATTCCATGAATTTGTAGCAGCTGGGCACCTGGCAGATTTGGCTAATTAGATTTGGCTAATCTGGGACCCAAGCTTTGAAAGATAAGGAATTCTCATCAAAGCATTTGAGTTTCACATTCTTTTTTTAATTAGGAGGCATCTGCAAAAATGAGCTGGAGAAAGATAAATGGTAATGATCTCTTCATAATAATATGTATTTTCCTGTACTGTAGCAAATTTATATGGACCTTCTAGGTCTATTTCTTATTTGAGAGCTAGCACCTCCCTCTATTTGCAAAACAAAGTAGTGAAATGTGTTTATTCTTCCTCTGGGGCTCTCAAAAAAGGGCACAGAGATAACTGTATTTCAAGGAGCTTGCACTGCTGTAAATTCAGCTGAATTTGGTTCATGCTCTTCTCATTCTACTGGCCCTCCATTTCGGAGCCCTATTTAATTATTTACTCAACTCATTTCTTTCTTCCTGTAGTCATGGTCTCTCTGATCCATGGAAAGAGGAGAACAACTACAGAATCAATTCCTTCTGCATTTTTGAATTATGTGAATAGCTCTGAAATGGTGGTGTAATTAATCAAGGCACTTAACTGTCAAATACAGGATTTATATGACAGTAAAGTGAGAGCTTTTGTATGTGACAATACACAAACACACAGCCAGTCAAATATCTTCATGTGTGTGTAAGTACGTCCACACATGTGTGTGGATGTAGCAAAACACAAAATCAAATATTAAATCAAAAAGCTTCTGACATTATTCTATTCTACTTTTCCCAGATGGGCTGAATTCCCACAATGGGAGGAATGTTAATTTTTTTTTCAAATTAAAATGACCTAATTGAAAGAGAGCAGCAACTGATTCACAGCAGTTTTAGACAGATCAGCACATAATTACACAAGAAAACAAGGTCTTCTAGCTTCTAAGATATATGCAAACATTTTGTAATTGCTTTCAATCAATTGTTTATCAATTTGCCTTTCTGCACACAGAAATGTAACAATATCTTAATATTGCTATTTGCATATTCATTTTATATATATATACATACATGTATATATTCACACACACATATATATATATATGTGAATGTTCCACATCATGATAAAAAATTTCTATTTTTCTGACCAAAATAACTTCTATTTCACACGTAAATATTGCATTCAGTGAAATAATATAATTCTTGTTTTATGTTTCTTTTGGCTTAAGGCTTACAGTTTGCAGAAATGCACGTTTTACGACACTGAATCAAGAACTGGGGCAGCCGAAGAGTGGTCACACATCTGTCCTGCCACCCGCTATTAAAACTGGAGCTTATGTTATTCTGAACCTGCCTAAACTCAGCTATGAAACCCTGATCCTTAAGAGCCTAACCATGGGCTTGATTTGATGCATGGGAGCACTAGAGGAGCCAGTGGGGTGGCTTACCATATGTGAAGGTAAACGGGTGTGTAAGTCTTGCCAGCAGTAGGTTCCTTGGAATGAATACCCTTGTCTCATCTCGTGGGACAGGTGATAGAATGAAGAATGGTGTGGTACTGTTCCACTGTCCTAAACAAAATATTGTAGCGTATCTCTGGCTACTGAGAAATGCTCGGATAATACATCTGGAAGCTGGCCATATTGCTTATAGGGGAAGGAAGGAGTGAATAGCCGTGGGCAACTGGAAGAATTAGTGAGTGAATTTTAAGTGCTTGAGAAGTTCTGGGCAGCTGATGTTTTAATAATTTTTGAGAGATTTGCTATAGTATGTGTCAGCCGCTATGACACATTTTATCTTGGAGCAATGTCAGAGAAGGATGTCTTGAAAGGAAATTCAGCTGCAGTGATTAAACAAATCATTCAGTGAACATAAAAGGAGGTACCAGGAGATTTAGAACAGTATTGAAATATACAATGAAAAAGAACTTGTAAGAAGGAGAGGAATTTTACTTGTAATCTATGAGTAAAAAGACATATGAAAAATGCTGAATTAGAACCTTTTTGGCCTACTGAAATGATTAAAGTTGTTAGAAATACAGGGATTGCTACTTTATTCCTTAGGAATGTTGGTTGACTAAAGAAGAAAGAGAAGTTCCATTTGTCTAGGTGAAAATCCTCTTTGAGAAAAATTTGGCAAGCTCTCATGTGAAAAGCATTAAAGAATGAAAACCTTTTTTTTTTTTTAATGAAGGCATATTTTCTTCAACATCTATATTGCTGGTGGCACAAAGCTTTTGGTAAAAAATTTGGAGTGAAGTATTTAGTTGAATTTTATCTTTGTCTTCACAGATTTTTTTCTTTTGTGCTCACTATTGCTACAGAAAGCTCCCTAGCAGCTTCTTTTCTGATTTGTTGTCTCTGGTGAAATTGCAGGAAGTTGTTTGTCCTCTAACAACCTTCTCTCACTCCATAGAGTAAGGTTTTCATTCCCTTATGTTCCCTATAACAGTATAGATAGCAGAATGGGCCTTCTTTTGTGCTCTTTCATCTTTTCCTGTGACTGAATTTCATTAACTCCTACACTTTACAGGTTTGTATCTAATTCATTGTTAAGTCTGCGCACTAAAACATGTCTTTAATTATTATCTTCTACTTAGAATTGTTTTCAGATTTAAGGAAATATTAAGTATTGTAATCAGCTCTTTACTAGATTTGAAATCTTGCTGTCAAAAGCAAATTTTCTTAAATATGAAAACTGTTCAGTAACACATCAGGATTAACATTATACAAATTGTCACTAAGGTATCAGTCATTGAATCAGCCTTTATTCATGTATTTTTTTTATGGATAGACTGACTGTGTGTGGCCTTGGAAACCTCATTTGCTCTACTAGAATGATGTCAAACAGGATTTGAGTTTAGGCATGAATGAGAATTTAAACCATGGTGCAGCAGATCTAACTTAGGAGAGAGGAGTACGTATTAGGAGAGAGGAGATGTTTTTACCTACCCAGAAAGAAGCCGAAGCAGCTGTTTACTGAGCAGTTCCCATAAACTTCTTGGTGATGTCCAGGTCAAGTCAGGCAATTGCCTGATTTCTGCAAATGCTGAAGGGTCATCCACAGCTTTCAGACGGTCTTTTTCTGTCAGTGTCCATTCAATCTTACCTCTTATTCCATTACATACCTTGCATGCTGTATGGGCAAATCATATATGCAGTTTTATCCCTTGTGTAGGTTAAACATGATGGATACTATTCACAAGACAGTCTTTATTTATTGCCTGGGAAGTTCCATGTGTAAAGCAGAAAACATGATAAAAATAGGGAAAAGACAAAGGAGCAGTCTTTTCTGCAGTGCAAAGAAAAGCATAATAGACTTTGCCATTCTGTTAGGGGGTTCTGGTTAATTCTTGAATCCATCCCAGTGACAGCCAGCAAGACCAGAGCTTGGTATGGCAGCCTATCTGGGCAGATAGCCAAGCCACGCTCCTAGGCTGAAATCCTGATCTCATAGACCTCCTTTTCAGTGAGAGTAGGACTTGACCCAAGCAATTTATGTGCATTCTACTTTTCCAGTGTAAATGAGGAGGTCCTGTGTGTTCATGAGAAGCAGAGACTGCCCTGCAAAGAATGTGTTAAGCAGCGTGGATTCTCGGAGCTTAACCTGGCTGGGGTTTTCATCATTGCAAAATCTATGATTGCAATCATAGATTTTGGTATGATCCATTTGAAGCCAGCCGAGCTTCATAGATTTAATGTGTATCTGGTGAGGATGTAGTCCTTAAACTTTCATTGTTTCTGGCTATTCATTTAATAGCCAGAATATGAGGTTCATTACTATTATATGCAAATATCTTGTAAACATGGAAAAAATGTTGGTTAGAATCCTGATTCTGAAAGGGAGTATTTTTCTAATTCTGTGTGAAATTCTGTGTGGAATTATCAAGGCTCTTCTGTTGATATTTCTAGGTATCTAATCAAACTATTCTACTGTCTTGATTTTTTTAGATAAGTAATTTTGGGAGTAGAGGACAGGATTGATAGTTTTATAGGACAATTTCCAGTTGCATCAAGAAGAAATAAAAGTTTTTACCTGGAAAACTTTTCTGAACTCTGATTTATTTCCAGACCTATAATACTGTAAAAACAATTATTCTGGATTTTTTTGAGATTTTTCAATGATGTAATTGTTAATTTCTAGACAAGTTTCAAGTGTGTGGAAAAAAACCCCAAAAAAAACCTCCCTTTCTCATTCCTCTCCCAGATGTATTACTTTAATACTTGAGTATTTACAGGAGATAGTCCCAGAACATGAAAAACAATACAGCCTTCACCTTATTTTATTCAGAAATTTTTTCATGGTTCATACACTTTTTGTTTTCATGGGGAGGATAATAAATTGTCTGTAAAAAAAATATGTATATATATACATACACACACTAGTGAAGTAGCTTTAGGTTAGGGATTAAAAAAGATTTTTAAAAAGGTTTTGGATATTTTTAGACCATTTTGCATGTGCCTAAATAAGATTTAAAAATTTTCATTTAAAAAAAAAATCTACAGGTTACAGGATGTATCCCACATATTATAAGATTTTTGAAATGTCATTTATCAAAGCATGTGACGGCAATATGTCATAAGAAATTATGTGTCTGAACTAAGAATGTTAAGTCAATAGTGAAATGAAAATGATTATAAAAATTTGTTCATGGACAATGGAAATAAAGCTCAAATAAACTATTATTTATCATCAAAATCTAAAGTACTGGACATAAGTTTATATTGTCTAATCTCTTATTTGCAAAATTTAACACAGACTTTGTGCAGTCATATAAACCTGTATCTTTTCTTCAGTTTTACTTTATGCTTTTTTTGCTGTTTAGTCCTTCTGAGTCCTTCTGAGCCCTACAGCTAAGTTACCTTTCCTTCCTTCCTTCCTTTATTCAAATGAGTGTTGGCTTGAATAAATCAGTACATTTTCCCTCCCTGGTGCTTATTTGAGTATTGCCATTGTCCTTTTTGTAGAAAAGTCACAGATAATGCTGCCTGATGATCTGGCTTCTTGTTAAGGAACTCAGCAATGCTTCGTCTCTTAGCGTGGCCCCTGGGTGATTCCTTTGCCAAAAAATGTGGAAGATACATCAATTTCCTTAAGAAGAGATGTTCACAATGACAGATCCTTCTTCAAAAAACACAGAGAGGTGCCACTAGACCAAACCTCACATGGTGCAGAAGAGTCACATAACAAGTTTTTTTCTCTCCCCATTAAATATGTCTAAAAGCCATTTCATACATTAAATCTCTGCTTTTGTTGAAAATTTCATCCTGAGTTCTTAGACATCATCAGCTTATGATTTATAAGATCAACACCTGTTGCTGTAACAATACCTCCCACAGTTTCACCAGAGATAACGTTACACTAGAAGCAACAGGCATGTAACAGAAACACCTTTAATCTCCAATGGAAAAATATTCTGTCACCAGGTTAAGGATCTGATTGCCGCTCCATTTCAACAGAATTTAATGTTTGCTTTATTTTACTGGAATTATTTATATTTTAGTCTAGATCTGCCTTAAGATGTACACATAATTAAAATTTCATGATATCTGGCCACAGAAATCTTTCCAAGCTCGACCTTGACCATTAGGAAGCTAAATTCTGGGGCTCTTAACTTAGAAGAAAAAAAAAATAATGAGAATTTCCCTGAATAACTTCACTCTCAAATTTTTCTTCTCTGGGCTCATTAAGAATGTCAGTAAGATAATCAGNTTTTTTTTTTTTGTAGGAAAGCTCTGTTACTCAGAAACAGGTAACGTCCAGATTTTGATGGCCCTGCCACCATCCATCTAAGCAGAAGTGGGTGGTGGTCCATTATGCAGAAATGAAAAACCTTATTTCTTAGAGAGTCAATAGATATTGGGTCATTTTTGAATTACTGATTTTCATTAACATACTTACTGGTTTTCATTAAAGGAGTTGCACAGTTTGCAATGTATATCATGGAACACTGGTTGTCAAATCTTTATTTAATATTTCAACACAACATCTGTAAAAAGGAATGGTAGGTGTGGAGATCACCCTTTTGTGAGAAAATAGGAGACATTTGACCATTGAACTCATCATCCTACCTTGAAGTCATCTTTTAGAACATGAAAATGTTAAGAAAAAAATAAGAGGCCAATACAGACTGCATTTCTTTCTTGTTGGGAAGTATGTAAAAAAATCATTAAATATTACTTTAACAGAGAAATGTATTAGGCAGATTTCAATGCTGAAGCTTATTGGGCTAAAAGAACATTTTGGATTTTATTGTAAGTATTGAGGCATTTGCAAATACCAGTTTGCATATGTTTAATCAATTTCAAGAGCTATAAGAACATTGCTATGATTTTCAACTTAATCAGTACTTTTTTTTTCTATTGGATCTCTTGATTAAATTGTATGTATTGGAAAAATAAAAGATTTTTTTCAGTTTTATTGCAAAACCAAACTACAGTCTTAGTTTTGAGGAATTTGCTTTTCGACAACTAAGGTAAAGTGGAGCATGTAAAATTATTATTTGTGACACATGCCTGTTCAGAGACTTCTCTGAAAGACAGGTTGTTCCATTTAAGAATAATTGCAGAGTTTATTCTTTGTAGTTTTGTGCCCTGAAGACATCCAAGAATGCCTTGGCGAGAATAGCAGCAATACGACTACTGCTGACTTCATTTGAATAAGTAAGTCCTTTTTCACTTGTCTGGAGTGGTGCTCTGTGGTAAATTTCAGGTGAGAAGAGGTCCTACCATTCCCAAAGCAATAGAAACATTTAGAAACTTCAAAGAGTGTTGGGAGATTTGTCTGCATTTCCCTGCCATGTCATTAGTCAAAGTGAGACATTCTTGACCTGCAGAGGGTCCTTCCCTTAGCTGAGAAAGACCCCAAAGGAACTTGCCCATTACATGACCAGATGAGTCCAAAGAGCATTGTCAGAATAGTTTATGTCAGGAGCCCAGTCCTGAGAAAAAGGATAAAAAATTCCTGTGAGAAAGCTGTGGGTGGATCTGTTCAGTGAAGATGTGGTTCTGCACTGAAAATGACACAGAGGCCCTGAACAGAAATCTAGTGTGTATCTCTTTTTCTCTTACAATCTGTTATTGTAAAAAAATAACTAACCCTAAATATTTTTACTGCTTACACAATCAATATCTGGAATGCGAAGAAGTGCTATAAATTGGTGGCCGAAGATGTGTTTCAATCCACTCATAATCTCAAAGCATCACTGACAGAAATGAAAGTAACCATTAATGCAAATTATTATCTTTGCCATGGATAGGTGCCTTCCGAAGTATCTGCTCATCTCTATAAGGGTTAAACAATATTGTCTCAATAAAAATCTATGACTAATTTGCTGCTTTAACAGACAACAAGCTGAAGACTATGAGGAGTAGGAGTGCTCAAAAGTAACCAGACTAGCACATTGTGTGTAAACTTTACTGATATAGAGGAAGTATGACAGTGACACTTATACTGTTTTTGTTAAAATTTCTGGCTCTGTGGGGGATGCTGTGGTTTATAAATAATTTATTGTCTAATAGGTGCCATTGTCTTTTATTTTTCTACTGTCTTTATGAGATTGAAATGGCAGGTTTTTGTGGGAACACTCAAGTTCTGGCTCTTGATTCCCCTTAGTGTCTGTCCTTAGATATAATCACTGCCTTGCCACTGAGCAAAATAACTGGTCATTCATGGCATGTCCGGAATGTCCTGAAAGTTTAATCTGCTTGTATTTTCCCTGTAAATATTTTACAAGTTTGCAGTGAACCTATTAGGGAAATAAAAAAGTGAGATAGGATTTGTTTTGGACACAACATCAAAAGAACAGGAGCTCTTAACAAAGATGTTAATTCCTTTGAGACATTCTGGAAAAGTTCTGGTGGGGAAATAGCTGGTTTAAGTGCAGATCCTACAAGTCAGTTATTTTCAGGTGTTTTTTTGCTTGATCTTTACACAGAAAGAGTTATTAGTGGATCATGGAAAAGGTATCAAACAGGCCTCTTGTAAAACAGCTAATTATGTGCCCAAAATATTTTTACTTTTACAGGTACTTAGAGTTTTTTCTCTGGTTGGATGTACCTTGTGACAGTTTAAAAAACTGCCATTGTTGGGAGAAAAGGTAATATCAGGGCATTGGCCTATTTTTGGCTTTATTTGCACTGCAATCTTGATGACACTACATTTTTCTCCATTCTGGTCAATATTGTTAAAAGATAGTTTACAGCTAGTTTATATGAGTAAATTAAGTATAATTTATAATTTAGCTAAAGTGATTCTCATTTTTGCCACATCTGCCTTTTAAAACATCTGTTCAGTTGCTGGTGATTGGCAAACCATAAATTACCAAACTGGGATTTACACTGGCCTGTTTTCTGATCCAATGAGCAACCACTAATCCAGTGCTGGCTTATGCTTGTGGAGGGAAGGATGGCTTGCATATGTGAAGGAGTCATAGAATAAAATGCAGTGACAGAACAGGACCAGAACCATGAGGTTTTGTACCAAATCTAAACTGTTTGCAATGAGACCACGTAATTCCAGGAAGATATGTCATGATGTTGGCAGCATCTGAGAGACGCCATTTGTTAGACTGCTAATGGAAAAAGGAAAAAATGTTCCCTTGTGATAGAGACCATATTCTGTGATTCTCTGAGAATTCTGTGAGATTCTTGCCATAATCAGAATAACAAGTGTAACAGCTCTCTTTTTAAGTATAATTTAATTTAAACTGTGATCACTCAAATTCCTTCTCTAAGATCTTTTCTGTCTCTAAATTTTTCGGCTAAAGATTGTATAATTAATTTCTTTCCTCCAAAACACCTCGCTTTCTAATGTAACTGTATTGCAGTAAAGGGAATCATTCTGGCTTTATCTCACCACAGCCAAAATGAAATAATGTCAATATTATGAAAGTGTGTGAAAGTTGTTTTTTTTCTTCTGAAAGATCCCTTTTTTCTTTCAAAAGCAAGGTAATCAATGCAATGATATTGGTGTGAAAACCCCTTGAGTTTTAAAATGGTAGTTCACTGGACTGTGGCAGCTTGACTGAAATTCATACATGACATGAAACTGTGCTCCTTATATAGAGGTTTCCAAAGGCTAATACAGCATTCTCTTTTAGCAGTGAGTTGTAATGTCTATACTTTGTGAATAAAATAACAAAACACATTTTAAAATGTTCAAGGCCAAAATTCTCTTGGAAATTGTTGTTTAGAAATTACACCCAAGCTCACATGTGTATAGACACGCTTGTTAAAATCAGAGTAGTCATATGTATATGCTAGTTGTGCCCAATCATCCATGCACTCACTCTCCACCAAGCAGAGTTTTTTTGTCATGTTAAAAATAAGGCTGCTCTCTTCATTCATATTGTTGGTTTAAGAGTTTTGAAAAGTTAGCAGTGGCTTCAGCGAGTCGAATCAAAATCATCTTGCATTAAAATATTATCTTAATGTCATACTAGTTATGTTGTTGCAATATTGCAGGACATTTAAAAAAGGCTGAGTGTTATGGGAAACAGGCTCTTTCTTTTTTTCCTTTTTTTCTTTTTAGTTTTGGAGAAAAGGGAAAAGCAAAGAAAAACTCAAAATCAAAAAGTAATCTTGGACCTGTGCAGTGTGATTTCTTCACTGTAACTTGCCCTGCAACAACAGCATTTTCAACAAAATCAAGGAAATATCACTGGTTTAGACATTTTTAACATGGAGTTTTACAGTTCTCTAGCAATTAGTCTTGTATTTCCTCCTCTGTGTGGCTCTCTCATATAAATTGCAGCTGTTACTTCAACTTCCAGGCAGTTTGTACTCATTGCACTCTGAAGAAAAGACAATATTCCTTACCTGGATTAATCTAAGATACCCTTGTTTATAGCTGTAGACTTCTATCAGAGATTTCTCGAACTTGGGTAAGACTGTATGAAGTATAATAACAAATACCTGAAGAGCTTTAGAAATATTTCAGGAGGTATTTTCTTCAAACGAGTGATTTTCATTTTAAAAGAATTTTAAGTAGCTTTGGAGGATTCCTGTGGTCCTTTGTGTTGCACTGCATGTAAAGCTCTTTTCTGCTCATGGTCTCTGTGATTACATCTGGAAGGAGTTAAATAAGTGTTCAGATTCAGTTTGAAGCATGCTATTTGCATATGTTGTGTACAGGTGGGCACAGCTCTCTCTTCCTGAACTCTTTACCCAGCCATACACCAAACTAATTCAGTAAAACATTAGGCAAATTATATTTACATAGTCCTGTAGTAAGTATGAGCAAGTTAGGTTATTCAGAAGAAGTTGACAGGCTGAAAGCTGTGTTTTCAGTAAGAACTTCTTGTTACATGCCCTTTTAAAATTCTGTGTATTTCAGTCTCAGCTGGTTGACTGTGATCCCTCCACAGCTGAGCTAAATAGGCACTTCTGAAAGAAGATTTGGTCTACCTATTTTCTTAAGGTGAGAGTTGCCCTCCATGTTCCAGTGATGAGGGAGATCTTAGGAGTTTGGGTAGGAGCTTCAGTGAGGCCTCTATTATTTTGGCTGTTAATAGTCTATGCAATGAACTATTCCATCAAACATCTCCATCTGGTATGGTGAACTTTGTTTTGGTAGGGAGTGCTGATCAGCTAGAGACAGGCTGGTGCAAATATTTACTTTGCATGAGCAGTAAACAGACGTGAATTGGGAAGAAATCTATGTTACCAAGGCAGAGGTACTGACAAGACTAGTGTGCCTGTCTGATATTTGCATGTTTCAGAAATTGATCAATAGAAGAATATAAAATAATTTCATGTAATTTTTTCATCCCAGTTAACAATAAAAAGAAAAAGAAAATCAAGTTCTGGCTTCTATTAAAGTAACTAAGCAAATGCAAGAGAGCTATAGTATAGAGGGAGAGAAGTTTTACCTTGCAATAGATGAAGTGTAATAATGGCTTAAAAGAACTAATTTACATAGCTCTTCATTTAAAAAAGTGGAAATAAGCATGTGAGCAGAACTGCTTGTGGGATAGATAAGCATCTGCTGATTTTACTTCTTCATCTACGTTACAGTTTTAGGCATTAAACTCCACTGTTTTAAGGAACTTTAAGGCTTTTGGACAGTTCTCCAAATAACTGGAAACTTCTACTAAAATGTTAAAGGTTCATTCTATTTCTGCAGCAACAGGAAATAACCCTAATTATTATGAACTTTGAAATCTATGAATTATGACTTTAGAAATATCTTTCATTTTAGAGGCTAACAACTGAATGGGGATTACATTTTCATTTTGTCTGTAGCAATGGGAGCATTGCCTGAAATATATCAAATTATATCAGAACTTATTCTACATGGAAGTATGAAAGCAGCATGGTGTAACTTCCAGCAAAAGACCTCTTTTTCTCTTGCAAACCTGAAGATCTGAAGATCGTCTGAAGATGAAGATGAAGATTTACTCTTAGAAAAAAACTGAAACCAAACAAACCAACCAACACCAAAAGCCCAAACAAAAAAGACTCCTATTCTCTTCCTCTCTCACTTACTAAATCATGCTCTTAGAAACACCAGTCCAAAACATAAATCCTATGGGTAGCATTCCAGGGGCTGAGCAGTAGGGATGCATTCACTGGAGGAAAGCTCTAATAATATTTGTTGCACACCAATATTTCTAAGCTGTAATGCAAGCTAATTTAGCTCAGGTTCTTTCATCTTCTCTGTGTAGGCACCTTTCCAGAGCGCAGTGGAGGGCTTGTACAGGCAGCCCCTTGGGTTCCTCCTGAGAAGTTCTGCTGAAGCAGAGCTGCTTCAGACTTTGCAGTTAGCCTGTAGTTTGGCTCCATGCAGTGAAGATTGACCCCAGTGCTCTGTCTCTGCCTGCTCAGGAGGACACAAAGTCACTGGCATGATCATGTTCTGGTCAGCCAGTTTCCACCTTTCCATCAGGACTAGAAGGGGCTCATTCACAGCCTCCTATCTCACACAGTACACGTAGCACAGGTCACTCCATTCACCCGAAATTCAACAAGGTACAGTCAGTCTTATCTGTTCACAACAGGATACCTCAGCTGGAAAGGAAATATGAAGTAAGCTTTCCTTTTTTTCCCTTTTTCTGACTATCGGATTTTTAGATTTGCCATCTTGCTACCTGAAGTCACAGCATTTTGGACTGTGCTTTTTCCCCGGGCAGTAGTTTTGCTCCTGTACACTTTGTTTCTCTTCTCCTGCTGCTTCTTTCCTAGAGGGACAGAAAACACTTCTAGTAGTGGCTTAAAGTGATGAATAAATAGAACAGATGTGAACACTTTCTGAAAATGTTGTACAGTTTTCTGATTTGCATTGGAAAAGTTTGTATGGGGAAGATTTTTATGTATGTCTCACAAATCTATGTGTGAGAAAAAGACAAGTAAAACTCTTTTGGGCTCAGTCTGACCTCAAAAAGTTCTGGAGTCTCACACTGTTCCTTTTTTTATTTGGCTTGATATAACTTCCTCTTCTGTTTTTCAGATTCATGTAAACTAAGAAAATATATGTAAAATCCTGGACTTACATATTATATTTAGAGAAATGCAAATCTAGGTCTTTGCCTAAAAGCTTTTGGCAGGTACACGAGGTTCATGCAAGCTGAAGCTGTCAGTGTAAAGCCTTCCTGCCAAGGCTAGAGATTGGTTGCCAAAAACAGTTCAGTGAACAATGCTGCTCTGGATAGAAAGGAAAAACCTCTTTAACACTTGGTTCCTATGGCTATTTGTCTGTTTCAAGTCTGTAAGTTGCTTTTGAGGTACCGAGGCCCCTGACCGGGCGTTGAAATCCCATTGGTACTCAAAGATGCTTTAGTCCTACCAATTTCAAAAGGTAGATAGAAGTGCCTATGAAGAGAGTGCCTATGCTGGCAGGCACAGATGGAAATGAACAAGCTCTGTGTGCCCCTCTCTTGCCAAATCTAGTTTGAAAACCTCCCTTGCTGAGGGGTAATTTATCACTGCACCGAGAGCTATGCAGCTGTATTAGCTCTCACCCAGGTGTCGTGCAGCCTGGCAAGCATGCATGTCTTGGTACAGTCCTGCAGATGTACCTTAATAGCTAGGCCTTAATATAGGTAAAAAGATCCCTTTTCCCTATTTGCTTTTTCCCTGTATACAATGGTATTGTAATCCAGTGAAACTCTTTACTTTGTCTTCCAAACCTCATGAGGTAAGAGGAACCTACCATAAGCAGAATCTCTCAGTGTCACTGACAGAAAGACACAAGGGATTTTAGTGGTTTATTTCTCCACCTCCATAAATTCAGGAAGCTCTTGGGGCTTGGACTTCACGTTCTTCTCAATTATAGGTTTCTTAAAGTTCTAGTTACCTAGAGTAATACACATAGGATTACATTGTTTGCTTTAGAAAATTAATATTTCGTTATTGCTTCTGTTGTTGCTTTTGTTGTTGCTTCTGCAACATATACATGCAGCATTTAGTACATGATTTGAAATAATTTCTAGATTTTTTCCACTTCTTACTTGTTGATACTATCAAGTATCTTGTGTGCTTCAATTGTTATTGTCAACTGTATGTTTTAGCTACAGTTTTATCTGTATTTCAATGCTTTCCAGTTTATTAACAGTCACCTATCATGCCTTTTCAAACACAGGATGTGGTTTTTGGCTGCAGGCACTAAGAAACTTTCTGCAGCTTTAGAGAAACTTTTAAATTTAGAGGACAGGAGATATTTTTCTTTAGATAACAAATAAATTAATAAATAGGTAGACAAAGTTTGGTATCTTATTAAAATGCGTTTCCAACTATCAAACATTTACAAAAATTATCTGTGGAAGGGTCTTATTCAATTTGCAGAGTGCCTAAATTCCACCAAAGATCACAAGCTTAATGAACGTTTGCTCCTGGCAAGCCCCAAGTATCTCTCTAACTGCCTTATTTAAACACTTTGTATCACCCCGTTAGGGGTGTCTTTTTCTCTCTGACTAGAAACAGGAACGTGGATGAAATTCAAGCCAACTGAATATGCTTTCCAAGACAGAAGTATGAATTTACAGTCACAGATTTTAGAAAAAAGTAATTTACATGAAATATAGGTGCAACATGTTTCAGGAAAGAAATGCTAAACATTGGTTAACCCTTCTAGTATGACAAGAGTCTGATCTTTTTCCCTAGACTCATTTGTACTGTAGTCTGCTCTTGTTTTGTGCACATGAGAACATAGGCAATACCTTTCAGAGAAGAAATTTAAAAATTGCTTTAGAAATGGTTGGGATTGTTAAATTCAGATGCAAAGTGAGATCTGAATGGGAGTTAGTACAAAAACAAGGTAACAGATCAAAATTTAAGATTCTTGTTTTTCCTCTCTTCTGATTTGTATCTCTTTGATTTAATTCTTGCTCTCCTGTCCTTCCCAACATTCCTCCCTACCTTTTTTAAGTTTTAAATAATATATATACTTTTTTTCTTTTTCCAGATAATTATTAGATCACTTGCTACTGCCTGGATAAAACAAACACTTGTTTTTTTCTAACTTTCTGATAACTCTGGGCTTTCCCGACTATGCTATGAAAGTCAGGATTCAGCTGTAGAAAGGGTGAAGGAAGGGAACTGACACCTGTTTCGGCTGCTGGAAAGTAATAAAGGATCTTTCATTATTTATAATTTGCATGTATTTTTGTGTGTATTTTTCTAAATGGAAGCCTAAGTTCTCTTGTGACTCACCCATCCCTTGCTTTTCCACTTCTTGAATTCTTAAATTGTCTTGCAAGGATTGATAGCTTACCTGCAAAACCAGCTACTTTCATAGGAGAATGGCTGCTACTTTAATGAAGTTATCTTCTGCTATATTCCTCATATCATGCTGACCAATAAAACACAAATAGCAAATGTCCATATGCTGAACACTGGTGGTCCTGCCAAGATCACTGCTGTTGAACTTTCTTTTATCATCACCTCATGTGGTCTAATAATTTTAATTTGATTATATTAACTAAAGCATTTTTTACCAACCAATTTACTAAATCAGGCGTAAATACCTTTTTCTTTCTTATGGCATTGTAAGTTCACACCCACACAATATGTACTGTTCGAAGGAGGCTTTCTGCTAAGCGGAAAAAAACTAAATTTCAGGGTCATGGTGGATCACTCTTTTAAGAAATATTATGACTGCCACCTATATTCACACAGCTTTTACTGCAAAACCAGAACCTCACATTGAAATTGCTTCAGACCTATTTTTCTTCCAATGGCAATTTTATCAGCAGAAACACACCTACACTTAAAGGTGGTATGAAAGCATGTATTTCCTAAAAAGCTTACTTTTCAGATGCCACTGCTTTAAAAAGTTGAAAGTCTTGCTTTTGGAGCTAACTTGCAATATTAGAAAGAAAGAAAAAAAGTTTCTATTCAGTTACATGATTATATAAAATCTACCTTTTCTTGGATAATTTTAATGTGCAAAAATACAAAGGGCTGAAATTCACACTATTCTGGTTACTTTTTTATGCTGAGGATATTCACAGCATATATACTTTTCACAATTTTTTTTTCAGCTTTACTTCTGTTTTTTGCATCACTTTTAAGTGCTTGGTGTACTTTAGCTGTGGAAAAGTCTGCAGTAATCTACTTTGAATTTCTTCTCTGCTTAGAAAATAACCTCCTCTTCCCCTTGAAGCGAAGTTTTTTCCTTGCCATTAAATTTGAGGTCCTGGCACTTTTAGTCTAATTTATTTCATATATGCAATGTCTTTCTAGTCAGAATGAAATGATTATTTTTCCTTTCCTAAACTGCTAGACTTCTGGGGTCATTTCTCTTCAACTTTAGGAATGGGGAATCCAGTGGGTGAGGAGGTTCAGATTACATGTTTTTTTCTTGTGAAACTTAAGACCTTTTCAAGTTGTAGTGGTTCCCCAACCCCTTTTATACAAGGCATGCTAAGTATTTTTCATTGGGACAAAAAAAATAGAAAAAAAAATTTAAAAAATCATTTTTACCACACATGTAGCTACTCAGCTCTTCTGGAACTGGTTGCAAATGCTGTCTTTTTAATGTTCCTGTTTTGGTATTTTAATATCAGGGCTAGACCTTTCTGACTATTATCTTCAAATTTTCCATTTTTACTTTTTTTCTCCCATTACAAAATAATTTTGCTTTTAATATACACTTCTGGTAGCACTGCAGGAAACTCAGTCATCCAAGTCTGGGTTTCTGAGGATACCCAATCACTGTGCAGTGCAGTTCTCCCATAGTCCATCTGATGTTCTTTGTCCTTCCGTAAATGGAGGCTTTAGACTTGTGATGAAGTCCTGTGGAGAAACAACTGGAAGTCACATAAACTCGTTATGAAATCCAAGGAAAAAGGCACATCTGAACCAGCAGTTCAAAACTAGAAAAGTCAGTTTCAGGCGGAATTGTAGCCAGATGGCTACATCTTTTAAGAAGAGATTTTGAGTGTCAAAGCATAACTGGAAGAAGGTTAACAAGAGAAAAGTTCTGTTGTGTGACTAAGTCAGCTCGATTTGCCCATCACAAAGAGTGGAGAGGAACAAGAAGAAGAAGAAAGCTGGCAATCAGGATTCATGCTTCAATAGACCAATGCTTACAAAAAGAAAGAGAAAAGACAGAGACATACGCCCTCAGAAAAATGTGATGGTTAGGTAACTCCTAAGTATTCAAGTCTCTGTGCTGCCTGGCTGGAAACAAGAACATAACAATCTTCATGAATATTTTGGCTCCTTCTACAGGAGATCTGTACACTTCAGTGACCAGCTGTCATCTGAGCAGGCTAGATCTGAAAAAAATATTCAGAATATTTTCTGTAATGTGGGTGTCTAGCAAGTAGAGGAAAAAGGGATCTTGAGGGTCCTACTACGACAGCTTCAGAGTTTGGCTTTTACTAGATCTTTGAGTACCCTGTTAGGTGTGAAACTCAATCAGAGTAAAGTCTTTTTATACACAGTGGTTAAGAAAAACAAAGGGTGATAAACACTGATTACATGGTCATCATTGATGCTCAGCTTGTGAGGAGGCAGCAATACCTTATGTTAGCATACTCAGGTAGTACTAAGACACAGGGAACAACCTGGATAATGTTCCTGCAAAATAGAAGTGACAGGAAATAGAAATTAAATGCTTAGACACAGAATCAAGTTGCAGAGCATCTTGGAATTTCAAAAGAATGAAAGAAATGAAAGAAAAAGTAGCTTTGAGTATTCTGAACTTTTCCAGTTTGGAAGGCAATTCCCTTGACTTGCTCTATCTGAAGGAATAAAAGAAGTGGACTGACAATTGTTCCTCTCTTTCAAGTTCATTTTGTCTCTATAGAAGAGTGGATTAATATCACTGCATTTTATTCTTGTTGAGACAAATTTTCCTGGTGCCTATAGCCCTATGCTTCAGGTGCCCTACAAATTTGTTGTGAGAACAGATTCACAAAATCTCACCATCTGAATGAAAAACAGTGAGCTGAAGTGTGTCCAAAACAGTAAGCAGTGTCTTCAGCTTGCCTTGAGTAGCCACTTAGATGACTCTCACATGGATTTAGGGGTCATGTTTTAAATACAGTTTGAGACATCAGTCATAACACAGACAAGCTGTGTCTGAGGAACACAAAGTTGAATTGCTTGAACATCATCCTATAAGCCTGTATGACTCAGAGTTTATGGAAGCAAATTGCCATGGCTGCTGTCAGCCCCAGAAAGGCCAGTGACCAAAATAGAAGCTTCCATTTACTCTTTTACCTCAGAGAGAGGTAAAAAGGTTGAGGCATGTTTTTGAACAATGGAGTAAAGTTTGAATTTCCTCTGACACAGCTGACTATGGAGTTATTGATTTGGTTCTGTCTGCTTCATTTCATCAGCAATAGATGAGTTTAAAAGAATAAGGTGAAAAAGAAACTGCAACTTTAGTTTGTTTCTTGAATGAATGAATTTCAAAATATTTTTTATTGCTTTTCACCTCTGTATCATGATTGTTGATCCTGTATGGCAAGAGGCATATTTTCAAAAGAAAAACATCTCCGGCTGTATTAAAAAAGGGAGTTGCACCCCTGTCTATTAATCAAATAATGTTTTTTCCTCTGTGTTATCAGACAAAGAGGGAGTTATGCTTTAAAACTTTAACCTAGTATAAGGCAGCAGTGCATACAGCACTTTGCTTTGGGGCTTTTATCAAACAATACATTTCCTGATCAGATTTTTAACTTATTTAAAAAATAAAACCATAAGAAGAATAATAGCTAATCAGACTGGATGTTTTTAAGTATAGAACTAATCAGAGATATTTTTTGTGATACATCTATCTTTTGTTTTCCATTTCTCCTTTAGAAAATACATAATCAACAAGAATGACTTCTATGTCTTCAAAAGACGTGTCAATTGAGATTGGAATTCAAATAATATTTGCAGTATGTAGCAGTGTATCCTGAAAAGTCCTTAATAGCATCTGAGAATGCAAAGCAGTTCTTTAAGAACAAAGAATTTAAGAAAGAAAATGGAGTTTATTCTTTTTTCTTCTTGCAGCCTAGGTATCTTTCAAATACTGCACAAATGAAAATGTTGTTAAGTGTTCATCTTGAAAAATCTCTGAAGTATTTATTAAAAGTACCTAAATATGGAACTATCATCAAAAATTGAAACTACATATAAAATTTCAGCATCTGACTCAAAATACATTCTAGGATGGAAAATATTTCAAATGATGAGCTTAGCAAAGAAACAAATAGAAAAAAGTAATCTCTAAAAATTTATTGAAAATCATCTCATAAAAGCAGTTATATGCTTTTAATTTTCAAATTTGGGTCATTTGCATGATTTCATAGAGGGCTCCCCAAAATGTTTCTGCATGGATCTATGCAGTTGTTGCCTCTCACATATCAAGTGATTTTTATGTCAGATGATGTTGCCAGGATGTTCTTTCCCAAAAAATATTTGGCAAAATGAGCTAGTATTAGATCACAGTGCATCTCAATACATCTTAATTTGCTGGCTTAAGGAATCCTTGTTCTTATAGAACAGATTTACAGAAGTTACTCATCTTCACTTTTGTGCCAGGATTTCAAGGAGGATCTTTGCAGCTACTGAGGCTCTGAAGTGAGTGGTTAGAGCCTTTCAGGGGGCTTACTGTACTAGCGAGGTTTTTCATAATCTGTCTCAAAATCTCACAGTGGGAATACTTTAAAATTCTGTCTTTGTTTATTATTTGAGCAATTTTGAAAATCTGTTTCCATTGTTGCATAATTTGGTTAATGATATATGGAGGTTTAACAGTGGCAGAAAAATACTACCACAAGCAAATCTGTGCAACTCGACATGCCTGAGCAATTCCTTTCAATGGATCGTATCTGTAACGTGGAAGTAATTAATAAACCAGAAGGATTACTCTCAGAGATGAACTGTGTAAAAGATTAAATGCTCTGCTGCATGGCAAGTGTGCTGGATGGAGCATGGTGCTCTGATGCAAGGCACTCACTACAAGAACACTTACCAGTTCTTGGCCTGCCTGATTCTGAGCATTTGCAAAGGATATAAGAAAACAGTTTTTGGAATTCCATTTTATCTAAAAGCACAGGGCATAATTTGAGGTTATAGTTCTTTACTGACTTTACTATTTTACAATGAGTGTTAGTTTTCATCTCCTTTATCTATATATTTTTCAATATTTTGCTCAATATATGTCTGATAGTCGGCTAAGGGTCGGGCTCAAGAAACAAAATCTTGCCACAGCAGCTTTATTAGTCTACAGTAGGTTGAAATAGATTATTTTTTCTTCTGTGACTTAGAGAATATAGTTTTGATTGTTCTGACAAATTTCTAGCCACAGTTGTGCAAATTCAATGTGTTTAGAACTAGTGAATCATCCCATGAAAACACATTTGCCTATTCCTTGGCATACAGGCTTGTAAGAATATATGACATGACATCAAGAAATCTGCTATCAGCTTGATTAGGATTTGCAAACATTGATTGAGAATGAAAGGTTAGCATCTTACTTGGTAAATATAGAGAGACAAATGCCTTTACCTTATTCATTGGGAGAAATAAATGGAAGCCTATATTCTTCCCATCATTTTTAAGGACATCCTCTTGCAATAAAAAGCTTAGCAATTACTGGTCAGCTTCCCAAAATCTTCAGAACTGCATGGCTTCTTCCAAGGTGTTTTCACAGCATAGGTGCTGGATTGCATCCATCTGCTAGATGTCAGTTTAATCCTGGTGCAGTCAGTTAAATTTCACAACACAGTAAAGTGGAACATAGCTGTACATTTAGGACAAGGCTTTCCAAACTCAAAACAACTTTTAAAAAAACCTCAAAACAGCAATCAAATAAACAAAAAAGGTTAAGGTGTGCAACAATATGGGTAAACATTGTCTGAATCCTATATGTTATAAGACGCAAACTCTATTGCTAATTGAAGCATGGTTGATCTAGGTTCCTGAAGTTACTGAAGATTCAGTTCCTGCGTTTGGCTACACAATTTGTTGTCCTGACTTTCATGGAAAGTGACCACATTGCAGTTTCTTAAAGCAAAATTTCCTGACTTAGATAGACAGAGATGGAAATTTGTTTGAATATTATTTTTTGTTTGGGCAAAGACCCCTCTGAAATTGGTGAGGGACTGTCAGATGTAAGTGTGCTCACTGCCTATCTGAGAGTTGGGTGGTAATTGATGTTTACAGAACCCTTGGAAATAAGTTATCAAAGTAACTCAAAGCACTATCATTTGTGCTTGAGATATGAACGTGTTTGCACATCTCTCTAACCTACTCAAGGTTATAGTACAGTCATGATGGGCTGGGATTGTAGGCCAAAGAAAACTCCCTTTGGCAGAAAATATAACATGCATTTATCTTGCCTTTTCAATGCACCTTCCATCATTCTTAACTATTGTCATTTTAAAGATAAAAATGCAGTTCCTTGTCTAGTGGGCACAGTTTTACTGAGGTTTATTCCTAATGATAAGGTGGACAATTTAGAAAATTGGAAGTAAAAATCTTTGCTGTCGCTGAGGCTACACACTCAAATGGCTGGGGAAAAAATAGTGAAGATACAGAAGTTCCTGCTCTGAGGGAAAGTGCAATTTGCACCACGGCAGAGGAGAACACAGTAACACTAGGCAAGTGGAATACATGAAGACACTAACACCTTATTAACTGTGCTTTTTAACAGTAGAATTATATTCAAGTTGGCTGCATTTCCAGCAAAATAGGTCAGTGGTTTCTGGCTATACAGGTATCATAAGTAATAATTATATTAGAATTTCTAATTTATTTCCTTCTGGAGATGTAGAGATTACGTGCACTTTTTTAGGAAACAATTTTATGTAGGCCTCATCTTCTTGGAGGTCCATCTTTAAAGGTGAAATGATGCATCCTTTTCCTGCATGGAAACCCCTTCTTAAATACTTAGTTAGCATTCAGCTTTTCTTGACTGAAGATGTAGAACCCTGTGGAAATGGCTGTGTTTATTACTGCAAATGAATCTGAGACCAAGACTCACTTTGCTTGATCTAATTAATGCATTTATACATTTCAAAATCAACTTTACATTTTTTTACAGAAGAAAATAGCTCTTTCCAAACATAAATATCTTTTAAAATATCACCTTCTTGAATACTGTTCTACTTTTCTACTCCCTGAGGTTGTGGATATACTCACTGGCTGACTGAAAGAGATTGATCCTTATCTAATGAACAGGTCATTCCAATTGCTAAACCAGGAAATGAAAGTTGTTATTGTCCCTAGATGGAAAAAATGAGACAAGGGAGCAGAGTATAACAGTGCTCAGTATGTCCTCTATCAGCCTTTGTACATGTCCACTCACAGCCAATATCAATTGAAAGCAATAAAAATATAGGGGACGATATTAAAGAATGTAAAAATAGTCAAGACCTTAAAGAACATAAAAATAACCAAGACCTTATGCATCACTTCTTTGACTCTGTTTCAGTACCATGATTTTTGGACTGCATGCCTGTATGGTAAGGTCAGCTTTTTCAGACTTAAAATAGTGATATCACTGCTCAAATGACATATCTTTTAATTCTGGGAATCATCCAGTTGGTAATTTAATACAGGGGAACAAGGATGCCAGGAGACAATATAATTTGCTCTTGTTTTATTTTTTGCTTATGAAACAGTGATTTTCCACCTTTAGCTTAGGAGAATTTCTTTTGGAGGAAGAGGCAATCAATCTTTAGTTACATCATCAGTGTTCATAACCATCACACTAATGCTTTTAAAGTTTGGAACAGCTAGTCTAGAGCTCGGAAGAGGATAAAACTCAATGTGTTGATATCTATCCTTTGTTTCAGTCATCATTACTCATTACACACATGTCACAGCCCAACCACCAAAGGCTTTCCAGTACCAGTAAAACTAGAGGCCTTCTATAAATATTACACAGAGCTGAATTATATTTGCTGGATATACTGAGTCCATATTTTATTTCAATTTGCTTTTGTTATGTGAATTTAGTTATGGAGGACGATGTCCTATTCACAGCTCTGGAAGTGTGGTTTACTGTCTCAGGACTGATGCTGCAGAACAAAGTCAGTAACTTGACTTCCCAAATGCTTTAGTCATGGTGCAATCACTTGTAAGGTGAGAACAAATCCACGACCAACAAAGTTGAGTTAATGCCAGTATAGCAGTTTATTGATTGAAAAATAAAGCCAAGAGTTCTGCTTGAAAAGATGCTGCACCATGTAGTTTCACATGTCATATAATGGCATCTTGTGCCATTATATCATATGCAATCTGCACAAGAAATCAACTATTCTTTCTTCTAGATAACAATATCAGACTCTGAGACAGGCTGACCTCAAATCCTTTACAAAGGCAACACCATTTTATTACTTATTTTGAATTTTGTTTTCGTCATGGATACCATGTCTAAAAGATATATCATTTTGTTAAAATGAAAAAGAAGGTAATTTGTTATAATAAGGCACTGTAAATAAATAATTTTTGGGTATGGGTGTTTACCAGGTAATAGATATTTTACAAAAGGCAGAAACATTGTAGGGCATCCTGGCTGAGAACTAATTATCATTCTTAATGAAATGGAAAACTTTCACTTGTACACCAATAATTTACTTTAACAGTCTTATACATCTGGAAGTGAATACATCTTTTACTGCCTTCCCTTAAATAAACCACTGAAACAATGTGTGACCCCTGCCCAGCCCTGACTGTTCCTGCCTAGTCTCTCCTAGGTCTTCCTTCCAGGCTGCTCATTTCAGCCCAGCCTGGGACTGTCGGTACCCAGGACCCAGTCCAGGGACCCAGGGCTTCTCTAGGTGACGTGGGTCCTGGTCATGGTTGTGGTCCTGGTTCTCTCCCTTGCTGTCCTGGCAAATGGACTGGATCTGCTGGATGGACTTAGGAACACCCTGTAGGCAGCTCTGTCTCCATCCTTGTTTCCAGTCCCCTTTCTCAGAAAGGCTTTGAACCTGTGTTCCAGCCCTGTCTCCATCTCTTTTATCTGAAAACTAGAGATTGTTGTTGGAAACATCCCTCAGATATTTTTTACCACAGTGGTTCCAGCCTAGCAGATGTGAAAGAATGAAAAACAGACAAACTGGGGACGCTGCTTTCTGTCAGTGCAGCACATATTAGAATTTGTCTTATCTATGTGAAGGTGCTGTGTCTCCAGCTGAGTCATCGTTAAAATAACTTATATGAATAACACTCCACGTAGTTTACTCAAGTTATGTTACTACACTCTAAATAAAGGACATAAATAGAGAAGGAAAAATAAATTTTCTGTGATTCTCTTGTTGCTAGGGGATTTGGGAACTACTATTTATATCAGCAAGGCTACTGTACATGGTTCAAAAATTACTACAAAAAGTTACTACAATAAATGAAGAAATTCTTTCCACGTGCTGCATTGTGTCATAAGAAGCAGCCACCCTTTTTGCTGGTACTGGGTATGTCAGAAGTGCAAAGTCAATAATCAAGCTGAACAAGTAAGGAAAAGGAACTGATTTTCTTTACTTGAGATTATGACCACACAATTATCACGGCATCACTCAAATTTTAATTTGAGATGACATAAGAAGGGATAAGACCTATATGTTTTTACAAAATTTAGATGCCACCATGATGTCCCAAAACACCATTAAACTATGAATAATAGGACATTTCTTTAACTGAAACATACCAAACAGGATAAAAGTGAAGTGCACATGATATAGGATGAGGTAATCCATTTAAAGTCAAGACCTAAGCTTTTCATTATATTTAAAAGCAGACACTTCCCATTTTAGGTTTCCCCTAATGTTAGAAGGGATAAAATTAAATAAAATCTCCACAGAGCAGAAACAATACACCCCTAAAATCTCTGTGAGTCATAAATTCAGAAAGTGTCTAATAAATGGCCTAATTCTTTTATATATTTGCTGATGTGTATATTCTAATACTTTACATTTCTAGTTTTTCTTTCAATGGAGCTTTTCAATGTCAAGGATAAGACATCAGTAAAGTGAGAATTAGACAAACCTTTTCACCTGTCTATCAGTTTAAGAAGTCTGTGAAGCTTCGTTTGAGTACATACATTTTGACAAAAATAACATACTTTCTAATTCCTTCCCCCTCTGAGATTTTGCCAATTGAATTTATCTAAGATTTTGAAATGAGAAGAGGGGAAAAAAAACCCCAAAAGCCTTTCAGCTAGCAGGATGTTGAGCTTTTGAAGTTCTATTTTTATTTTTAATTGAATTTTGATTGATTGGTGATTGTGCAATAGAAATAGAAATCTACTCAATAGAGAAACTACAGGAACACATTAGCAAAGTAAGGTTTTTGCCAATGTGTGTCTACAGTCACCTGTGGTATGCTCACCATGTAATTCATTTTCTGGTTTCTTTACTGAGGCTGTCAACAACGGGGACAATTAGAACTAATTGTAATGGTAAATTTAATTGTCTGGATGACTGTACATTATATGGGGAGTGATATGCTTAATGACCCTTGGTTGCTACTGACCCAATGTATTTTATCTCTCACTACTCTTATTTTTATCTGCCTATCATTGTTTTGGGTGTCATGAACCCACTGAAGTAATTTTATGTTTCTCTGACACAATCAATGCCAAAATCTGCAGCAAATAATTTCTTTCTCGTGTATAATTTTAGGATGAAAATACATTATGAGGAAAGATACCCCACTTTGATATTCAAGTAAGAAACAATCCCTTGGGTCTTTTAGGAAACTTTTAAAGTGATTTAATAGAAGCATATCTTAATATACTTTATATATAATAATTTTATAGCAATATTATAATAGAAGGATATTTTACTGTATTATATGATAGCCTCATAGCAACAATAGTCTGAAAACCTTATTCAAATTCTCTACCTTCTTTTTTTTATTTTTTAATTCAGTATTGCAAGATGAACACAGACACTCTGGATCAGACTGCAGCTCTAGGATAATGATCTCCAACTGCCACACAAATATGAAAAGTCTTAGCTGAAGACATTTCAAATCAAAAGATATTGATGTACAAGTGTTTTAATTTAAGAGTTTTCTTCTCTGCTGTGTGACTTGAAGGTGACTTTGTGTGATAAAAGCTAGTGCAGAGGAGAGATCAGTGTCTTTATATACTATTAACAGTCCTAGAAGTCCCTCTGGGCAAGAAAAAATGAATGGGTATTTTTCCTCCTTCATTTTCACTGCACTACTCCATTATTATCAGATACAATTGTAACTTCCATTAATAGAAAAGGGAAATCAGAGGTCAGGATGCTCCAAAGGCTGTAACAAAGATACTTGTGCATAATAAAGCGGATGATGTGTTTGGTTACAGTGGCCAATACTGGCCAAACCAAAGTCATATAACAGAAAATCCTTATAAAGGAGCCTCTGTGAAAACGTGATGACACCTGATTTTAACAGATTCTATTCTAAGCAGTCACTGAGGGATTATATGAAACAAATGAGCAGACATGGTGGGCAAAGGGGAAAGGAAAAGACAAATAATTTTAATGTGACTAAAGTCACAGCCACCTAAATCATAGAACACCTTGGGCTGGAAGGAATCTTACAGATCATCTGAAGATCATGTGCCAGGAAGCCACACAATAGATCAGGTTGCTCAGGGCCCCATCCAACCTGGCCTTGAACACTCCCAGGGGTGGGATATCTACATTTTACCTGGGCAGCCTGTTCCAAAGTCTCACCATCCTCACAATGAAGAATTTCTTCCTAACATCTAATCAAAATCTCTCTTTTAGTTTAAAATCATTACCCATTGTCTGGTCACTATCTGACCGTGTAAAAAGTCACTCTTCCTCTCCTTTTATAATCCCCCTTCAAGCACTGAACTTCTGCAATAAGGTTTTAGCCAGAGCCTTCTCTTCTCCAGGTTGAACAACCCCAAATCTTTCAGCTTGTATTTGTAGCAGAGGTCTCCATCCCTCTAGTCATTTCTGTGGCTCTCTTCTGGACTCACTCCAACAGGTCCATGTCTTCCTTGCACTGAGGATCCCGGCCATAGGTGAAGTACTCCAGGTGGGGTCTCACAAGAGCATTCATTCCAAATGATCTAGAGTGATTTGGATCATAACAGTTTAAATACATTTCTTTGTAACAACTTTTCCTCTCTTCCGTAAACAGCCTTAGCAGACCAAAAAGTCTTCAGTTTCGTCCACATCATAATTGTGACTTTGTATCTGTTAGAAATCTTATCTTTATGTTTTGTAATTGGGACTTGCATTACTTTCTTGCACTTGTCAAAGTGCAGTCTGTGACTGAACACATACAAATATTGCTTGCAAAAAACTTACATGTATTTCTTGCTATGAACAATTCCAATAACCCTAATGCCATTCTGTTAAATTTTTTTGGAAAGAAAATTTCAAAAAAATACCTTTCACAGAATGCAAGCACAAGACCATACAGCTACAGTAAACAGATATTTAAATACTCATATTTTTCATCCCTCACCTAACTTTAATTGCACAGGCTAGCCTGTTGTGAATCAATGAGCTTTTAGAACAAGATGAATATATGTAATAAATGTGTAAATGCACATAAATGCACTGTTGAGGGATATATTAACCTTTTAATATAGATAATGGGCAAAATTTTCAAGGAGGTATAGAACTGGGTGTAGACCTTTCAGTGTTGCTGTCTTGAGCTACACATAGAGCTGCAGGTAAATGCACACCTACAGACTTGTAGTGCTGTGCAGATGCAGAGAGCACTCAGGCTTGTGCCACACAAAGTGGCAATGAAAGTGTGGAGGGCAGTGGGAGCTGGCCCTAGGGCTGCTTTCACAGGAAGTTCAGCATTTCTGCTGAGACATTATTCTCTCCATAAGGCTCATTGGCTTCGGAGTAGCACTGGGTAAAAGCCACTAAAGTCCATTTGGGTCTGAGCTAATATCTCTGTGAGTTAAACTGAACACTCTGGGAAATGCAGTGCCTCAGGAAACTCCCCTTCAAGTGTCTTTGCCTCAAACAAGATTTCTGGGAGAGTGCAGACCTAGAAGACTGCTGGCACCCTGGAAAAAATTTATTCTGTTGAGTTTAATGTCTTGCTTTAGACTAATAAAACTTCAAGGTCACTGCAGGCATACAGAATTGTTCAGAACTGAGACAGCATTTGGGCTCAAAGTCATAATGATGTGTTAATGTGTTTTTAATATGTGAAATAAACCTTTTAATTTTTAATTCCATCTAGCTTCTTTTTGGTGAATTTTTTTATTTCTTTCATAGGAAAAATTCCCTTTAGTTTGAAGAAGAGAATTTTCTGATAAGACTGTCATAAGCAGGTCCATCCAACAGGCTGCTGGGCGTGTTTAAGTTCTAATCAATATGTATACTGAGATATATGGTTATTTGCAAGCAAGCCAGCTCTGTATGTCTAGGCTATGAAACCTTACAGAAAATTAAACAGAAACTGGGCTCTGAGCCCAGGAAAACCAAACCACCACTGCCAAAAAACAATATACTGAAACATTATACATCTGACATAATACCAATTAGTCTCATTAGCCTTGTGTTTGCAAAAATCCTTTCTTAGCAGTGCTATTTTTTAAAGCCCCCTCAGCCTGATTCTTCTTGTAGCAAGCATGTAATTCTCTACTTAAATTGTCCTGTGCTGTTTCAATGCTCAGATCTGCAAACCCAACACATTATTTTTGCTCATGAAATATACCTAAAAGAATGTCTCTGTTTTTGAAAAAAAAAAGTGCCCATGATACAGCCCTTCAGAAAAAAGTGAATGTATAGCTCATCCTCCTTTCCCAAAGGGAGGATCCAAAGTGTATGGGTTTTTTTTGTGAGGTGTAAATTATTTCTTAGTTCAATAGTGGGTAAGGCCAGCTGCAGGCACTGCCGAGGTTGTACAGGAAAGACCATGTTATAAGTTTTGTTCAATGAATAATTATGCCCCTTTTGCATTGTTTCTTTGAGGCTTTTGATCACAAGAATGAAGCCTGTGGTTCTCTCTATTCATTTGGGTCATTTTCTCTCCTGTTTACAAATGACTGACTCACTACTGTGTGATCCTGAGGGGTGCACAATCCAACAATGGAGTGAATCAGCCAAAACAGCCAAAACAGCCATGTCCTGCTTTAAATGAGCAGACTGTGGGTATTCAGAAACACCTCATGTTCAAAAAGCAAAATGCTTACATTGTTGATTGTTACAGCCACGGGGAGAGGAGTTTGCCTTGTGATGAAATGCTACTGGCACACATTTCACTAAGGATTTTTATATTTGTATCCTGTGTTTTCTGCATGCTGTTGAGAAGTCTTGCAGGAAGTAGGTATTTTCAGGTGCATTTGAATATATGGAAACATAGCAAAGTCTGTCAGAGTGTGAAATCAGATTAAATGAAAATACTGAGTCACAGTGTGGCAGTGGAGGATGCTGTGCTCAGAACAATATTATTTAAACAGCGCTGGTGGTAGACAGGCTGGCAGGCCATGGTTTGGTTTTGCAGGAAAAAAAAGTAATTTTATTTGTGGCGACGCGGTTCCATTCTTGTTTCACCTCATCTGTACATCAAATTTTGAAATCTCTGCACTGTCAAAACACAACAGGGAATGTCTGAACCTGAAATGTCTCAGTCTGGTCTCAGCAGAACATTTCAATTTTAATTATATATTCTCCTTTCATTTTGTTTGATTGTAACATTTGCAAGAGTTTCACATTGAAGTTACATAATTTTTCAGTGGCATAGGATTGATAGATCAATTATAGATCAGTTGATCACTGAATTATTGGCATCTCAAGATAACAGCTGGAACAAGATATGAAAAGCAACTTTCATACAGGATATTAAATTCGATTGAATAGAGACACAACACTAAATGAACATAGTGCAGCATAGACCTAACTTACCTAGTTTCTTGCACCTTGTTGATTAACACAACGTTAAGTGAACACAAGCTACTGTAAAACACTGGTTGTCAGAATATGAAAGAAGTGATTGCAGTTTAAAGAACTGCACAAATAGGCCCAGCTTAAAAATATTGGTTTTGAAATCTTTGCAGTTTCTTGAAATTATATTGTGTGCAAGAAAATAACCATGCATTTAATAGAAAATGGCCATACATGCCGAAGAAATCAAAATTCCATCCTTTAAAGCAAGAAGAGAAGCTCTTCTTCTGCTTATGTTTTCTATTTCAAAGTCCATAATCACACTGGTAAATTGGTGCTTTCGTGTACAAGGTTTTAGGAAAAGAGTGGGAGCATGACATCTGAAAATTGATTCCTGAACATTTCTGGTATGACTTTATAGAATGTAGTAAACTAGACAAATAAAATAACCCTTTAGGAAAAAGCAGCTTAAAAATGTTCACTTGAAGACTCTGGGTGAATGACCTCCGCTTAAATCCACTGACCAATGCAAATATGATCATTCATCCTTATAATGTGACATTTCAGACACTTTTTTTTTTTTTCTGAGTCTTCTTTTATCAATAAAAGAATGAAGGATAGTTGTTCAGGGAGACACTTAAAGGGGTAGAAAAATGCAATAAAATAATATTTTTTTTCAGTGTCATTTACGTCAAATCAGCTTAATGATGCCACAGGACACTTTTTTAGTCACTTCTAAATTTCTGCCTTCATTGTGCCTGCCAACACCTGGAAGCTGTCATTCATCTTTGTGCACCTTTTCTTCACTACAAAAAAGACAGCTTTTTTTCTCTATTATTTTTTCCTTTGAAAACCAATTAATATGAAGAGTAAGTTTACTTTGTATTTTAAGAGTAAAAATTCAATTCAAGGTTTTGGTAAGGGGTTCCTGCTGTTAATATATTTTTTTAACTTTTCATGAAGATGCAGAGACCTCAGTCATTCAGTACATGCACAAACAGACCCAGCCCCGTTATGAAGAACTTACAGCCACAGCTGACAGCAGGCAGACACTGAAGACTAGCAGGGAGAGAAAGGGCTCGTGGAAGAAGTTGTGAAATGATCTTTGCTAACGCAAGCACAGCCCTGATTGTTCAGAAATAGTGAAACGAGAAGCAAGAGCAGTTCTCATTTGTCAGACATTTCTACAGAAAGTCTTTTCTGGAGCATATCCAGTCTTGTCTGGTTAAGCTGTCTGTAGGAGTCGTGCTGTTTCTGAGCTGCCCACTGAAAGGCTGTTCCTAGCAGCTGTCCTGTGTTGTCCATCTCCCTTGCCAGGATCCCCTCACCTTTGGACTGAGCTGCAGCCCTCAGCCTCTCCTAGTTCAGACCTAGATGTAGAAGACTTGCTTTGGCCTTTGCCACGCCCACGTGTCCCCCACTGCCTCCTGGGGAACGTGTTGCCTGCATATAAGTGCTGTTTTGCAAGTAATTTTCTTCAGCGGAATAATTCTGCATTATCTAATTGCAATCAAGCAACCAGTCAGTTACCGGTGTTTCCAAATCTGTTTTATATTCTGTCAAGCAGAGACAATGCTTTAGGACGAGCTGCAAGGTCTTTTTGTCAAGCTAGTAAAGGTTATCTGAGGACATAGAGCAGACACTTTCATAGCTTTTAACCACCACAGAATTACTTCATGAGGCCCTATTTGCTTATTTGGGTATAACAGCTAGACTCACTCTGAGCACAGTAGCAAAGTACAGGTGTAGGTATTAGGACAGTAACCACGGTACTCAAGCTCTAATACCTCTAGAATCATTGCACTCATAACCCCCACAGAAGTTGTGTTTGATTGAACTTAGTTTTATTATTTGCCAACTGCTTCCAAATATCTCCTTTTTATTATTTATTTTTTTCTGCTGGTTGCTCAGATACTAGTGTGGTGCTGTCTTTCTTTTCTAGTTGCTAGTCACAATTTGTAACTAACCTCCTGAGAAGGATTCACTAGCAAATTTGATTAATTGTGAAGGATTACATCATGAACAGGCATCTTGAAAACCTGAAGAGTTCCTTTTTCTTTCAATCTTACAAGTGGATACTCTGGTTTGTTTCTGTGAAACTGCCTTTTGCAGGGACCATTTACAGCAGATGTAAAATCTCTCCCACGAATTCTACCTTGAGAATCTGTGTTTCTTTTTACTTCGTTGAACATCATAGTCTAATAGATTTGAATTATCAAACCCTTGTGGAATTGCTGAAGTTTTCCTTGCAGACCATGAATCAGATTATCTCTGCCTTTATGTGTTTAACTTTACAGTATTTTACAGCATTTGCTGGAGAAGTAAATGTGGATAAGTACAATATTGTGGGGGTTTCCTCTCCCCTCCAAAAAGACAGCATTTCTCTTTGTTGTTTTATCCCAATGTCAATAAACTCCAATAGGAAAAGTAAGCATAAGTTGCAGTTAAGTAGCCTGGCTCAGTCTCTGACCCAGTTTGCTGATCTACCAACACCTCCTGCATTTTCTGCTCTGTTCAAACATTTCTTCTTCTAAATAAGTGTTCTCACACTTTGGGACTTTTGTTTAATCAGGTTGCTTTGGTTTTTTAAAAGATCTTTTATCCCAGTTCAGCGATACAAACTCTGCGTGAGCTTAAAAGATCCACATTTTTCTTGTTTGGTGGGTGTTGTTTTTTTTCTTTTTCTTTTTTTTTTTTATCACGCTGTAGTTTGGGGTCACCTTTCAGCCTAATCCCTCAGGCACTTCTGGCAGCAACCTGAGTTGCCTAGTCTGGCTGCCTCTGGCCAGTGCATTGCATTAGGTTTGGAAATTTCCTCAGCACTCTTGATAGGGCTCTGTCTTTTAAGAGGCATCATTCAGCCACAATGCTGTCACTCTGCTTTGTAACATTTGCCTATATTGGATTAGTGTCTTTGCAGGTGGTCTGTCTCCAGCTACACTGCAATGAAATAAAAAGTTCTGAAAGCAACTGAGCGCACTGATCATTTTTCAGGAGAAACAGCCAGGCCAAAGTGCTCCTTCTAACCAAGTAGAACTCACTCAAAAAATCCTAGTCACAAAGGCATTATTTTTCTTCATCAGAATCTTTTGCCCTACTGTTTGGTGAGCTAGTGGATGCAATCTCTGGGTGTTCAGACTAGTTCTTCCACCCAGTCTTTTCCCGGAGTGCACAAATAATGAATCACTGAATTTTCATCTCTATCAGGGGAAAAAACTGGACCAAGTCACTGGCCCATAAGTAGGCTTTTTATTTTTGTTTCACTTAAGCCTGTATAAGTCTCATTAATCTATTATACCTGAACTGTTGTAAATACCTGGCTTTCTCATAGTCTGTCACTTAACAAAAGTGGGAAAAAAAGTTATTTTACAACCCTTTGAAGGCATTATTTGAAGCACTTTAAAGTGAATTTAAACTCCATAATATTATGGAGTTTAAAAATTATGCGAGAAAAAATCCTCTTACTAAACGAAATTCTATGAAATGTGAAATCTTAAACACAATGGGTAAAAGTTGACTCAGAACAAAAGTGCACAAGTCCCAAGGAGGAAATACAATATGTCAGTGGCACAATATTACCTATGATCCAAAAGTTGAATGGTTAATTGTTCAATAGTTTATTTTTCTCTCTATTGGATCTGTTGCTCTGTGTTAAACACTACAGAAGAAATTAATTAGATTTTTAAAAAGCATTTGTTATCTTAAACATTGAACTATCTGCAAGCTTCAGAAACATGAATTTTTATAAGAAGCCTCTGCAATAATTTGCCACCTTCATTTTACACATGGCTTCCTATAGTAGAGAGGATATTAAGGGCTTGAGTCTGTTTGCTAAACACAAGCATTCAGAGAAGTCCAAGGATATCCAAGACATCCACATTACAGTAAAAGAGCCAAGATATGCCTGTCTAACTTGTGATTCTTGCCTTGGATATTTTAAAGTGCATTAAATATATATGACCAACAGAAACTCAGTTCCAAAAGTCCTTTTATTTCAGCTGCCAACCTGAAAAATACCTATGGCACAGCTTTAATGGAGCAGCTTGAATCATATTGGCCCCTACTTTGTGCTCATACCAGTTTCTGTTGGTGCTTTTTGCAGGTATAATTACTGAGAGCCAGGTGAGCATGGACAAATCTTTCAGGTGAGCATGGACACGTGGCACTCATGGACATGCTGGCCTCTGAGCTAGACCTCAGCTGCCCCTTTGACTCCAGCAGACTGCAGGAAGTTGTTCTCAGGACTCTGTTTAAGACCCACTTGAACCCAGAAGCACCTGAGATCTGCAGACTGGGCTTTGTGTGACTTAGCAAGGAATGGCTTCACTGAGTCTCTGCCTGGCTGGTGAACCCTTCCTGAGTCACATGCCTAAGTTCTGTCAGGATGTGAGGAATGCTCTTCCCTGTTTGCAAAAGCACATTTCTGAAAGTCTTCTCAGAAATCCTCACAAAAGAAAGATACTGTCATAGCCCTGAGGGCACCACCAACTCTGACCATCCCTGCCCACCCTCTGGGGCTTGCCACACTTTCCATAGCCCAGGCCCCCATGCCAGCCCCCCAGAACCATCAGCCCTTGCTCCAGCGATGCCCCAGCAGGGCTGGTCTCCATGTCCCCACAGCTCTGGCTGAGGGCTCCAACAAACCAAGCTCCTGCCTTCATGGTGCTTTCTGGCTTGCCCTTGGACCTGGCTCATAGCTGTGGACCTGCCCAGCTGTGTCCATCCCTGATTCCCCAGAATCCTGCCTTTGCTGTGGCCTGACAGATACACAGTAAAACAAAGCATCTGGCCAACTCTTCTTTGTGTGATAAGATGCTCAAATGCCATTTGTTCTAATGTCAGGAGGTTTTTGTTTGTTGGTTTCCTGATTTCACCCAGCTTGACCATTATTCAGCTCAAGACAATAATTATCTATTTTCTTTCCATATAAATGACATTTAGAAAAATAAGACTACTGCTGTGCCCACAGTAAGCATACAGAAAGCTGGAACCTTCCATATATTAAAATAAAGTGCTTTCTGATATCGTTGTGCCCAGTCTCATCAGTTGAAACACCAGCCTTTTCATAGCATTGTTAGCTCAGTAAATACATAATGGGGGAGAGTGTGTGTGCACATTGAAGTGAGATTTAAACATCAATTTCTAATTCTTAACAAAGGATAATTCTTTGAAGCAAAATATCCTCAGTGGGTATTATTCAAGCACCAAGTTGCCCTGTGAGAAGTGTGAGCATGAGAGAAATAGCCTTTTTCAGTCATCCAGTAAAGGACCTGATCACTTTTACTTTCTATTTTAAAGGCAGTATCTTTGGGCCTAGGTCTGTGAAACCCAGAGACACTTCTCTACAGTTCAAAATAATACCTATTTTGTAAAAAGCAGTGGAATGTAAGATATGCACATGTCCTTAATGACTCCTACTGCCTGTCTGCTCAGTGTGCTGCCTTTCTGTGTCTTCCTTTTGGAGTTTTCATTCCATCTTTATATAGGGAGACTGGGTGCATGGGTATAAGGTGCTGTGAAGCCTTGCACTGGAGGCAGGGTGCTGAAATATCAGGTGATGTGAAATGATACTGTGGTGCTTAAATTCCACCCATAAATTTAGGTGATGAGGGCACACATTGTCCTTTCTGAGACCTGAGCAGGCCCACTGAGCACCTGAGTGAGCCTCACATGCTGTATTGCAGTCCAATCATTAGGTAGTACACATGCCCAAGCAGCTTAATTTAGGTTGCCCAAGTTGTGCACTCTCAGATGTCCTTATTTCAGCTTGTCTAATTTAAAAATTGAATAATCCTTGAAGCAATAATTCCCTAAACAAATATTTATGAAAGTCAAATAATTGGTGGAGGAGTACCAGACGCTAAAAACACCATGTGAGTCAAGAGTGTGGAGACAATTACTTCACAGACTTTGCACTTATGTCTGTCTATTGACAGGCATAGACATGATGCAGTTTGGGATTTTTAGTAAGACACAATTTTGTGCTTTAATTAAAATCTTTACTGGGTAAAGATTTATCCTTCGTGTAGCGATGGAGAAAATTTGCACAAATGGCAGTAAAACCTGATGTAGTACCCCTATCAATATGAGCTATAGGAGGTTCAAGACTCAGGACAAACAGGACTCAGAGGCCACTGGAGGTAAAAGGTGTCCTGTGCTGCATCACTCAGAGCACAGACTCCTTCAGACACAGAACTAAGGAAGGATGGGGCAGGAAGGATTGCAATGTATACAGCTTGCACATCATGCTTGCCTGCATGCTTGGTGCTTGTGTAACTCATTGCAAGATTGCAATTAGTTATCTGGGCTTGTTACAATGTTTGGTGGGTTGTTTTGGTTTTTTTTTTGTGTGTTTTTCCTTTTTTTTTTTTAAATTCAAGATATAGCCATTCTGAAGAGGGAGATGCAAAATTTCTCCCACAGGTTTTTCTTGCAGGGTTGTAACCTCTGTTTGATCAATAATAATTTTGAATCTGTCAGCTCTGTGCTGCCTGGATGCCGTTTCTGTCTTCATTTTTGTTCTTTTTTTAATCTTTCCCTGTTAATGTTCCCTATCACATCATTATATTTTTTTTTTTATCCCCAGTAGTTTTTTTCATGTTTCTTGCCTGCTTCTTTCAGGCTTCCAGAGCGCAGCCAGAGAAACTAACAGCTGAATGACAAAGGACATTCAGGGCAGTGTGCATCTTCAGAGAGAGAGTGAGGAGGACTGATAACACTCGATACAGAGGGACGTTTCCTTTTGCAGAATGGCATGACACAATGCACATTAGGAGATGCCCCTTTCTCTGAGATGTGGGCTTCAAAGAGTTATTTTAATGCTAGCAAACATGCTTGAATAACTAAACCCTAACATTATCCTTGCAATAGTAACAATTTGCTCTAAAATCCAAAACTGCTCTCAAGCATGCCAGTCTTTTTGTGCTGAAGCTCTTAAAGGGCAAACTGCAGCAGCAATTGCTTTCATGTTAATGACTGCTACAAGGAAGGACTTAATTTTGTGATTCATAAATATCATTAAACTCCAATTTATAAACATGATCCTTTCAAGATATAAAGTAGCCAATCAGGCCAAAGCAATTAGAATTTCTACATTTTGTGCTTTTAGTATAAATTCATTATGTCTGTCTGCACATTCTCAATCTTAGGGCTGCCATTAGACTGTATTAATGAGAACATGACACTGAGCCAATCTTAGCAACAGCAGCTGTACCAACAAAATGCTCTCCTGAGGAATATTGATTTCCTTTCTTGGATGTACTTAAACAAAGGCTGGTATTGCAGACATCTTAACCTCTGTGTGTGCTTTAGTCTTCTGAATATTACTGCATCATTGCCTTTATTTATGAGAGAGAATTATTCTGCACTTTGACAGAGATGCATAGCGTTAATTGCTTAATTGATAGTCAGCACATGCAGATAAGCAGGATTAACCATTTTTTAAAACACATGTTTTTCTAAACAGACTAGTTCAATAATTACATTTTTGACATTAATGAAATATAACATAATACCATGTAGACATGGTAGAAAAGAAAGGTGAACACAGAATATTACTGACCTCTTAGTAGTGAAAATTGGTATTTTTCCCATTAAAAGTATGTGTCATTTCAGCAAATGCTTCAGAGAGGAGACCAAAATGGCTTCTTGGGATTCTCGGTGCTTGCTGCAGGAGACAGTCTCTGAATTGTGCCTATGTTTAAAGATTGATGGAGAGCTAGGCAGATACAGTTGGACAGCAATTCTTAACTCATCTCAAAAATGCACTCCATGCCTTTGTCTTCCTTGCATTTTTTACACTCCTTCCTCTGCTCACAATGTTGCATGTGCTGTTCCATTTGATAACAGTTTCATGAGACTCAAAAGTGCCCTGATTGTCAATGTGAATTTAGTGCCTCCTTTTCAAAAGCCTGATATATTTCTGCACGAGTATTGACAAGTAAGATTTGTAAGTGAATTACTCAATGAATGAAAAGCAGTTCTGGAGATATTCTGAAGGGATATAGCATCATCAGAGTAGGGGCACTTAGGTGTGCACATGCTGATAGTTTTTTACTAAACCTTGAGAAAAAGTTGGTGCTTCTTGCTGAAATGAAAGAGGAGTGAATTACAAAGTCAAAATGTGAAGCAAAGATAAAATTGAGAAGCATCTGCCAAAGTGAACATCTAGGGTGATAATCTTGGGCTACGTTTCATAATTGTGCAGGAGACATTCTAGTTGAATATCATTTGTTGAGTTGCTGTTGTCCAAAAAGACCCACTTGAGCTCTGTAGCAGCAGTTTAAATATATGGTCAGCAAGAACACCACTGCTAGAGGGAGGGCATGAAGAAAGCTGTGGTATCTGCCAGATGCACTGGACAAGATGGATATGGAGAGGACAAAGTGCAGAACCAGTGTCTCTGCCACTGGTTAAAGTTACATGTTCAGCATGTCAGCACAGGCAACACAGATTCAAAGCGGTCGCTCAAGTGATGGAGGATCTCAATAAGGTTCATGGTGGATGCTGCTGATTTGGTATCTTTGCTTTTTATTTTGTTAAAGAATGCTTGTTTCTACCCAAAATCTATGGTAAATTGCTGGGAAGGAGGTTGAGAGTTTTTCCAGTTGGCTTCTTGCTGGATTGCATGGAGCCTTTTTGAGGAAAGGGGCAACTAACTCTCCAAAGCGAGCAAATGTGCATAGCTGAGGGGCACCTTTGCTGAGAGTGAAGTAGGGCAGGCAAAGCATGTGAGAGACAACAAAGAACCAGGAGCCTGCAGCAGAGCAGGCTGAGGAAGACAGCTGGGAAAAAAAAGGGAGCAGAAGAAGCCAGGCCCCAGGGGTCACGAGATTTTTTTTTCCCAACAGACCCAAAGGGGGAATGTGCAAACTTCAGTACTGTGCAAATCTCAGTCTCACCCAAAAAGCAACTGAGTTATTGAACTAGGATCAGGCCTAGAGCCAAAGGATCTCACTACAAGGACACAGTGGATGGGGGGAGTTGTTTATAAAACATTTTTATTTATCATCTGCCTCATTCTCAGCTTGCTCTCTTTTAAAAAGTTTATTCTTGTTCATGTTGTGATGCAGTCAGACTCTTGAGCTTGCATAGCATGGCATGGCTCTGGGGGCACTTGCTCTGAGAAATAGGTGCTGACAGACTCACCTCAGGGTACTGGCAAACTTGGGGTCCCTTCACAGCTATGCAATCCTAAGTGACATCCTAGCAGGCTGGCTTCTGCTTCAGAAGGATCAGGATATCAGATGAGGAAACAAAACATTAATTTTATTAAGGTTCTATGTGCATGTTACTGGGCTTGCCAGTTGTTACTAATTCAGGCATATGATTAAGCATTAGATTTGATATGAAATATTATAGCTTTTTCTTATTCTACTTCATGTGTCCCCTCTCAGTTTCTTCTGCATAGCACTCTCAATATCTTATCAGTACATTATACATATACCTATTTAAAATAGAGGTTCAGGATTGAATTTTAAATAGTTGCTTTCTGGAGATTATTTGAGTCTGGCCCATTTTTATTTTCTTTACATATCAGGGCATCTTTTAACACCACTGTGCACTCATTTAGGAACAGAAGTTTATTTTCTGTAAATTCAAAACTGGAAGTATATGATCATTTTATACATTTATTATTTTTATTTTTTATTTATTTTATTTTATTAATGAATACAGTACTGGCTCTGACATTAGATATTGAATTGCCAAGGATAAGCTTATGCTGCAAGAGTCTTATGAATTTTTTTCCTGAAAAGTACCTAAAATGTTCAACTCATTGCACCTCTTTGTCTTTGGAGTTAACTACAATGGAAAGCTGTGTGATATTTCATGTTTTCCTGCCTGTTTGATAGCAGAATTTCTTTTGGAAATTCTTTCTTTACAGTTTTCAATTCATGATTTTCAGCAGTTACCCCAATTTCAGTTTAGTTATTTGCTCTCTGAGCAACACAAGTGACTAAATGTAGTGCATACATAATTTTCAGTTTTGAGAACAGTGGAATGAGATGGGTCTATTAAGAAGATAAATAAGATGAACACAAGTGGGAGTAAGAATAGCTGTTGGCTCTATTAGAGTTCATCAGTTTGAAATAAAATCCTATGAATTACAGAGATGAATTTGCACTAATTTCAAAGACGCACAATACATGCTAACCAGCCCATTTACCCAGATATCTGTGCAATAAACTCCCCAAACTGAGCAAAATCTCCAAAAAGAAAAAACCTGTCAAAACCCCTTATGAGATCACTTTTTCCCCCCAGCAGGTAATAAGCTGGCCAGTGGATGGGGTTAGCATGACAAAAGGACATGCCCTCGGCCACTAAATAAATGCAGTGATTAATGGATGTTGTACTTTCCAATTGAGAAGCTCTGGGTCCCATCTCTGCTTGTGTGTTGAACCCAGCAGTGACATGATGCATGGCAGTGACATCTGAGACACCCTGAGTACATCATGTTTTGTTAAAACACATGTTCCTTCCCTGTTGGTTTATCCACATTTCCATATTACAAACCAGGTCTAATTGGGAAAGACAAAAAACTCTGTGCCATGCTCTCTGAATTAATATTTCCATAAAGATAAAGATCCTAAAATATTCCAACTACTAGTTTTCCCTGTGCTACAAACCTTTAAGTCTTTTTGTTCTCCCTGCTTACAAGTGAGATGAGTCTATAAATGATCAGTCCTCTAAACCCCTAATCTGAAGTAGTTACTACACATTTCCAAGGACGTCCCATGTCACAACAGAGTGGGACCGTTGCCTGAAATACGTTCCACTTTTTGGTCATGATAAAGTTCCTGATCAAACCATTTCTGTACCTGTAATCTATACTCTTCGAGAAATCAATACTTTTCATTAAAGGGAAGTCATTAATTCCTTTTATACAGAGGAGTTCTGAAATGTGTCATAGGGTTTTACCTGAAGAAAATTAAAATGTGCGATTTGCATCCCTTTAAGATTTCTGTGAATCCAGCTTTCTAGTCCTGTGATGGACTTTTTGGGCAACTCTGAGAACTGACACTGTTAGTTATTCTACTGAAATAATTGTGTCTGTTACAGCCCTTACCTTCTCCAGCATTTAAAGCATACAGTAAAATATTTAAGAAAATTATACTGAAGAGAGCACTGTGATGTTTTTATTTTTGTTAGAGTACTGTGTGCTCAGAAGCGTATTTTGGATACTTCTACAGATCAAAAGCATGAACTCTGCAGTAACTCTCATTTTACTTCGAAAAATGTGAATTCATCTCATAAAAATTTGGAAGGGTTGTCTGTTCTGGAGACTATGTATATAGATAATCAACTCTCTGTATCACTCCATAGTCAGTTCATTTTTTTCTGTTCTTTCCTTTCCTAATCCTTCTTGTTCTCCATTCAAATACAGCCTATTTGCCTGTGAATAATCTCCATTCTGTAGACTACTAAACTGCTTGCTTCTTCTCCCCTTAAAACTGCAAGCATCTATAAATATTTATTTCTATTTCTGTGCTTTGGAGTTTCTACACTGGACCAGATATGCATGAATGGCCCATTTTAGAGGGCTACCAACATTAGATGCTTCAGAAGACAGGAATCCCTCAGCACACAGGCAGAGTATAGGTGATCTGCTCTTCTCCTCCCTATTAAAACTTTGCAGGCCCTTTCTAGCGGTTAGGAAAGAGAATCAGTTCAAAAGGAAAATTTGAAAACCCTTTCCAACTTTCACATATACCCTCTCTAGTAGTGTGTGTGTATATATATATATGTTACTCCTGTTCCATCTCTTGCAAAAATACATACTATGTTTCTAGTATATAATGTCAAAGCTATAGAGAAGCATGTGGAATTATTATATATTTTTAGACCTGTAATGACAACAGTTATTTCACTTTTCACAGGAAAATGCCATTGATCATCTTCAAATAAAGGTCAAAGCTTCCTTCCCAGGCCTGAGAAATGAGTATATTGGGTTGTTCTTACTCTTCTCTGTCGAACAGGTTCTTACCTCCAATCATAGGTCATCTGTCATCAACATCATCCCATGGTGAATGAAGCTAAAGATGACTATGGGTGCCTCTGGACAGAAAACATATTTGTATCTGGGGCATTAGTGAAACATTTTCTACTAGTGTATAGATAATCTGGTTTGCTGTTCTTTGCAGTTTCTATATTAATAGCATTTCTTTTATAAATGTTTGGCTGCAGAGAGGGGAGGAAACCTGTTTAGAAGGAGCTGTGATTACTCTGCCTGTAGGGGTGACTTCGAGTACTTTTGGGAAGAGCTTTTCAGATGGGAGGCAAGGTGGGAGGAATGAGAATTGAGCCAGGAAAAACTATGCAGACAGATACATGGAAAAAATTTGCCAAGTCACAAAAGTATATTCATGTTTCTGATAACAATATTGCAAATATCTCTGAGAAGTCAGTCACTTTCTACCTCTTGTGAGTTGTAGATCACTGGATATTTTTCAAGTTTTTTTGTTTTTTTTTTTTTTTTTTGTGTGTGTGTGTCCTTGTTTATTTGGGATTTTTATGGTAGATTTTTTTTTTTAAGGGAACCCTTTAAAACACCAGGAAAAGGTTGCCGTCTAGAATTTTAAACTTTCTATGGCTTTCTTTAGTCATCCTTGGACCCCAAGTGCACAGACTGGAAAATATCATAGAAAAAGAGTGCTAGACCTGATTTGACCCTTTGTTTTATGCAATTATACTTCCTTATTTGAGGGGTTTCTTGTAAAGTGATTGAGGCCTTGGAAGAAATATATATGTGCAAGAGGATGCTGAGGTTTTGGACCTGAGTGTGTGGTTTCTAAGAATGAACTGGTAGCTCCACATCTTGTTATTAAAAATATGAAGAATAGCCTTGCTTGGTTGATAGTTCTAATGTTAAACTCATGTGAGTTTTTAAAAAAAATCATTACTTCGTAATTTGGACTTCCACTTTGAGGAAAATATCACTGAGAAATTCTGTATTGATATAAGTATACTTACAGCATATATGTATGAATTTACACTTTCCTGTGTAACTTTCAAGGACAGAGAAACATTTATTCTGAATATTGAACCAATAGATTTTCTTAAAGAATGAATAAAGGAATTCCTGTACATAATTGCCTACTGTCCTTTTGCATGGCCTTAAGGTTTAGGTACTCATGTATGCAAAGAAAAATATTTAAATATTAATAATTATTAATTAATTAAATGCTGCTGTTCATGACCAAAAAGGGCAGATCTCAGCACATGCACAACATTTAGCTGTACTGAGTTGCTCCAAAACTGATCTGCAGCTAAACAGAGGTGTTATTTCTCTTAAAAAGGCATACATGATTAAATTGAAGAAGTATTTCTCATTGGCTTTTTTTAATAATTAATGACAGAAAAAAGCATACAAATATATAAAACTAACTTCTGATTTAAATTAGTTTTGCTTTTAATTTTTCAGATTCAGAAGTTTCTTAGCTGCCTGTGCTTTCTTTTTATTAACCTATTTATCCACTGTAGTTCAGTTGCCTATCAAATTTTATGAAGGAAGTGCTCTTAAAGACTTAATTTCTACGGCTACTTTTATATTTCCAACACCTAATTGCAAAACAGAAAAGTGATTTAGTTTGGTTTCATTTGGTCATACTCAGCGGGGACACATATATTCAAATTGGTTGGTCGTCATCATAAATGTGGAGCTCTTCCTTATTTCTTTCTTGTTCTTGTTTCGTCTTCCTTGTCCTTTAGGTTTATTTCTTAAATATTTTTATCTCTTTCACTGTCTTAAGTTTTTTGTTCGGTTCCTTTCTATGTTATTTCATTCCTTATTTTTATCCATCTTTATGCAATATATGATCTCCTTCATTATCTTCTGAATGATCTACCTTTTATTTCAGAGAGCTTTTGCTTTCCTACTTCTTTTTGAGTGCTGCTTGTCAGAGACTGCCATGACCATTTAATGCTCCCTTCACCTGGCACTTGACCGTGGCAGCACTGATGCCAAACCACCATATGTGAGAGAGATTCAAGCTAGGCTAAGATTGTCAGCTGTTATTTTCCTCATCATCTTAGCAGCTTTCCAAAATTACCCTTTCCTCTAGCTAGTTCCAAAATTTTTGGGCTAAAGTGTTTTCTGGAGCTTTTGAGCAGAGTCTCAAACTAATGCATGGCTTCTTTACTTTTATTTCTCAAAATGAAAGAAAAGAGGAGCTAAAACTGAGAAGACTGGTAGACCTACCCCTTCTATGATTTTTTTGTTTGTTTGTTTGCAAGGAGATGGTTCTGAGACCTTGCCAAGGTCTGGGAGTCATGTCTGTTGGCTGCTATTGCTCCTTGGGACTCAACCAAGGAATCTGACACAGCTGTAGTTTTAGCAGGTCTGTTGCATATGTTGGAAGAGAGACGGTTCAAATGCTGTCAGCACTCAGAACTTATTCCAAAAGTTGGACAGAACATTTGAGCCACCGTTTTTAACGAAAACTTCATCGTTCATGGCTCAGCTCTACACCACGCTTGACATAATCTTTTTGTTTGCCTAGTAGAAGGCAGTATTTTCTCCACATAATCTGAACTGAGGTTGAAATTTTAGAGGAAACAGCAGCAATCCCAGAATTGAGTTAAATTTTCAAGCTCAGCCAATTAAACAAAAATACCTATAGGGCATACTGGCCTATAAATAACTTCATCTTGTGTATAACAGGTTTGTGAGGAAAATGTATTTATGTAATTTAATATAATTTTTTTTTTAATGGAGATAGGAAGTACAAGAATAAAGACAGATCAATTGGTTCACACACAGAAAATCTCTACTTTTCACTGACGTGGGAGTTGGTTACTGTTGCTTATTTTACCTAGACTAATGTGTTTTTCCTATGAAGTGCTTTTTTTGGAAAATCAAAAACTAAAATTCCTTTTGTTGGAAGGAAATTTTATTTCACTTAAACTGAAAATTATGGATTTTATTTTGGAGAATACAAAAATATGTAAAGTCTTTGACAAAATCAAAGAAATCCACTGAAGTACAAAGCAAGATAAAAAACCCACAAAATCTTGCTGAAATTGCTGATTTTGTTGGTTTGTAGTCACAAATTGGCTTGCTCTCAGTTTCTATCCTCTTTCCAAATCCTAGTTGATCTGAACCTTAAAAGAAGAAGGAAGGAAGGAAGAGGCAAGTCAAGGATGACATAGGCAACCATGGCACCATGCTGATCTTACACTACAGAAGTTTCTTGTGAACTTTGTAAAAAAAAACAGAACAAAACACAACTTTTCCTTGAATAAAAAGTTGGGGTTTTTTTTCACTTCACAATGCAAAAAACTTAAAAATCTTTAATTTGGGTAATAGTGATAAGGAAGATAACTAAGGTCCAATGTATTGAGCTCACTAAAATGGAGGAAATGCTGGATTTTTTCCTAATACATCACAGTGTATTAGGTATGCTAATACACAATGCTAGGTATGGAGTGCTTATCAGTATCTCCGAATTTATTTGGAATTTGTATTTATAAATAATCTTTTGCGGAGGGTCAGTGATCTAGGCTATTTCAACATATTGAAATAGCCATATTGGTCACTGGTGGGGTTTCTATATTCAAAGCAATTTTGGAAGTCACAATGATTTTAAAGAAAAAGAAGATAAAATAGCCACAGCCATCCTCACACCTATATGTGCTTGTCATTTAGCTGCCTGCAAGTGGCCTCTTGTTTACAAAGGATTTGTGATTACTGATTGTGCTCTTAAGCATGCCTGAAGTATCTTTTAAGGCTTCTACATGTTCATTCTGCTTTCAGGTTTTCCTTTTTGTTGCTGAGTTACAGGGGGTTGCCTCCATGTACCCGATCAATGTGGAACCAGTACATAAAAGGAGCTCATAAGGGCAATGTATTTAACAGTGTTGTACTAGATCCTTGGATGCCTCTGATTGATAATTTAGGGATAATAAGCAAATAGTTTTAACAGGTGTGTCATTTAAAAGATGTAGCTATCTTTTAACTGGCCACTGTATTATCATTATTTTAAAATATTTGCTACCTATCTCCACATGCCTGTGCACTTTTACAGGAGTTACTGATGAAATAAAGTTTGGCAAGACTGCTTGAAAACAATCTCTTTGGACTTCAAATTATATGGCATTTTTCTCCTGACCTTCTATTAAGGCCAATCAGATTTCTGACATTGACCTCCGTGAAAGAGAGAGATCTGGCCTTTCATAAATCATTCCTGCCTCTGCTGAGATAGTCACATTTGGAATAAAAAGCTACCATATTCTTAGGCTCAAAGGACACATGCTAATTTTAAGTAGAGGAATTTAAACAAAAATAGGGATACAGAGATCTTTAGACTGGAAAGGGCAAGCCCAGAGGCAAATGAGAAGGCATAATTGCTAAAATTGCAGTATCAGTTTAACTAAAAGGAATTTCCATTTATATTTATTTGAATGCCTGTGCTGTAGTGTCTGGTATTGTGAGGCATGTCATAAAAAGCTGCTGCTAGTCTAAAAATTCTCTGTTAAAATTACTAGGAAGCAACATTTCTGTGATGAAACACATGCTAAAAATATTGACAAGAATAAATCCACACCATTCTTTTGGAAAGTACCAAGCCTTTATCTTGGAAATTAACATTCACTGAGGAAAAAGAGAGGCAAATGAAACTGAAAAATGTTTTCCAAATGCACACCACTTACACATAAAATTCCTCTTCTCTTGAAGCAGGTCTTGTTTTATCTTTGAAACAATGCTCAGCATAACTGTCAGTAATAAAATAGTAAGTATTTCCAATCTCAGCTCTTTAACACTCAACTTTAGTGATAAGCAAATTCCAGAACCTTCAAGTACTTTTTAAAGGGTTGCACACTTGAAAAGGATTTTTTTAATGCTCAAATTTCATAAAAATGGATCAATGAAGTGAACTAAATAGCCACGAATTTCTCAAATTTATAGTAATATCACTTTTTTCATTCATCAGATTTTAGGCAGACTTTTTGATACTCTTGTTGTTTCTTTTGTAGTTTCTTCCAATGACAGAAAATGTATACTTCTATAAGGTACACTTTGAAATCCATACCATTTAATTGCTTCCTTTTGCAATTCTTAGTAGATATTTTTTCAATTCCTGCTCCAAGCCATTGTGGGCTGTTAAGGTTTGCTATGTTTACTTTGGAGATGGCTATAACTCACGCTAAGACAAGGTGTTTAATCTCTGTGTTATCAATAGAAGCTTGTAGAAAATTTTTAGGCACACTTCTTTTGGAAACCATTAGGCAAATATCCTACCAAATATTTAAGTACAGGTATTTTCTAAGCATTTTTATAGGGGAGCCCACATGAAGAAGAATGTAAATTATGCCCTTCCAGAAACCATAATATATTTCTCAAAATAAGAACTTCTCTAGCTGAAGTTTAACTTTGTTGTTGCTTCTTATGTTGAGTTATTAGGCAATTGAGGGGGAATGGGGAGGGCCTTGCTAAGTGGTTTTCTTAGGGCAAGTTGAGTATGGTCATGAGATAAGTTTATTTATTTTCTCTTTTCATAGGGAATGCTCACAGTTTTGGCTCTCTTGAACAGTTTCCTTGCTAAGGAGTCCAGATTTGTGTTTCAGTCTGTCCAGGATCACAGGACCTCTGCCTATTCTTCCCTCAGCTGCTGGTAACCCTCTGGTTTTCCATCAACACTTGCACGATATAAAATTTACTTGGCTGTTGCTAACCTGAGTTAACTAATTATTACCCTCTGCTTTTCATCAAAACATTCTCCAGACATTTGATTTGATGCCTCCTTAATCCATCTCAGTGGAATGAATTTAGGCTAAATAATATTCAGAAAAATATTTATGCAGGAGATTGGAGGGCAATAACTTCAAAGCGCATGGAAATGGCCCAGGGCTGTGGGTAGGATAGGTAAACACTTAATACAGATCAGTTTATAGCTGAGAAAGGCATAAACTTTCTGGTTTTGTCAGGCTCCAAAATAAATCTGTGAACCAACGAAGCATCTATTTTCTCTGGGCTAATTAGCATTTGTTCAGACCTTCCCATGTGGTCCAGTGACTGAACAATGGATTCTTTTGTTCCAGCTCTCCTCTTTACAAAGATGGTTTAATTACTTCTCCCAGTTAGCCAACATGACATTTAGTTTTAGGGAAGCTTCCAATTGCCGACAGATCAAGGATAATCTTGCTGGCAGATACCAAGAACTTTCAGCATAGGAATGCTTAATAGACTGGAATATATTATAGCTGAAATGGTGAGAATTGTGAAAATTGGTTATATGGTATTCAGTCTCCTATGCCTGGTGAAGTGTTTAACAGCTGAAGAGTTAGAAGGGCTAGGTTTATTTTTGACTGTGTTAAAATACAACTTCATTAAAAACTGCCAAGGCTTCTGGAGTTCTATGTGTAATGAGAATTAAAATTGTTGCTGCTGTGCATCACGAGCTAGATTTAAATTTTTGTGGCAGTGAAGTCATAAGCACTACATATTAAAGGCTTATTTTTAGTGATGCACTGAAAGAATGCTGTGTCTAGAATGGAACTTGGGTGTTTTTTCTTATAAATTAAAAAGAGGTAATAGTCCTAACCTCTAAATACTTGAGCTGTGTACTTTGATAGTGTATGTCATCATTCCTCTTCAAAATGGCTGGAGAAGACTTATGAACATTTTCTGTCCCCTGGTTTCCTAAAATTGCTTTCATAGCTTGCCAGCAGTGAAAGAAATGGATGAGACAACAGAAGTTCTAAAAGAGCAGTAATAATTTACAACCTCTCATCCTTTAGTAAGGTCTTAAGATGACTGAGATAATGAGAACCATTTTGATCTTATTAGTAATCTGAATACGAACAGCATTCAGGGTTTTCGTGGTTTTTATTAAATTATTTTGTATCCACAATTATCAAAATAAGGAAGAGTTAGATGACTGTGTCTTTGAAAGTAATGTCTTTAATAAAAACAGATCTTTTCTTTAATAACACTGGTGTCATGCACATTTATTTGTGCTATCTGTAAAGGTACACATCAGATCTGAAAAGAAAAATAAAATCCTTATTCACAACTGCAATTCTGCTCATTTATAAGCAAACCTGAAAATCAGTAGAAGTCAGGATTTCATGGGACAAAAAACCCCCACCTGATATCATTTGAAAACATTTTGAAATGATCATTATTTTTAAGAGCTTACCTCAAACTCATGTTACAACACTACCAAGAGGAAAGAAGAGTGTGATAGCACTGTTTCTATCATAAATTAGTATCCAGCCTGCAGCTGTGTAGCTCATTAAAAACTGTGTCATTTAGGGATATTTTGAAAACACAGAGGTCCATTAAAGAGACTGGCAGTGTATGGTTGTCAAACAGACATGCAATTATTGTCATAATATTGCCATCAATTGGATGGGAGAAATTACACGATGAACTGAGAAGCTGTTTTATATCCTTTTGAGATTTTCCAGCACAATTTTTCCTTTGTTCAGGCTAGCCATCACCCATCTTTGAATCTTTGAATATGAGGATTCAGAGTGTTTACTGGGAACCTTTGTGAGTACTAATTGCCACTTCTTCACTCCAGCTTCTGAGGGCTATAATATTTTCCTCCTGCTTTCATACTGCCAACCTACAGTGATTTGCATTGCCCTGTCCCAGTGGCAGAGATTAGCTTCTGGTTGTCCATTAAAAATCTGCCAACATCATTTCTTAACATCCACATTACTCTCTGGAGATGTTGTCTTGTCATGCTTGGGTTGTTGAAGGTGGGAATCTCGTTTCTTCCCTCCATGGAGTGACAAAGCACACACAGTGTCTAACTCACACAGCCAAACTCTACGGCTGTAGCTCATGTTGTCCATGTGTTTTAGCTCCACACTGATGTAATTATTTCCAAGAGTCAGTAAAGTCCAAGATTGAGTAAAGCTTGTTAATTCTGCTCAGGTCTCAACTACAACTGCCTGAGCTGCTGCTACCCACTTGGCAGTGTGGCTGCGGTTTGTTCATGTGGCTTGAAGGCAAGCCCTCTTCTGCCGCTTTTCCAGGGTTCCCTTTGCTGGCCAGCTTCTGCCTCTGATCACTGAGGAAGCTGAGGTGTACTTCATACACCTTTGTTCCTCTCTTTTCCTTCTCATTATAAACTGTGCCCCACAGCAAACAAAACCTCTGTGACAAAGTGACATTCAACCAAGTTCTGCTTTGCAAGGTTTAGGAAGCACTTGTATCTAAGGAAGTTGGGGTGGGTCGGGGGTAGGGAAAAAAGCTGCTGCTCCTCATAAGGCTTGTTTTGTCCTTCACCAGCTTCACTGCCTTTCTTTGGAAGAACTCCAGCTCCCCTTTTTGCAGCAAGGAGCCCAGAAGCGAACACAAGATTCAATGTGCAACCTCACCAGTGCCGAGTACAGGGGGCTGGCCACACTATTGCTGTGTATTGATATTCCATTCACCACCACTCTTTTGGCCCCACCATCCAGACAGTTGTTTATCCAGTGAATAGTGGAGCCATACAAACCACAGGAAGTCAGTTTTTCCACAGTGCTGTGGAAAACAGTGTTGAAGTCTTTAGCAAAAGTCAAAATCACAGATTTGATGTTCAATTCTGTTTGTAGATGTTTGACAACCTTAATGAGCAGCTATTTGTACTGTTGATGTTTTAGATAAAATACAAAATAGTCCAGAAAGTCTTGTCTATTTTGGTAAAAATAATTTGTCACTTCTATGTATACAAATTGGCTAAGGTCTTATTAGTGAAATTACCAGCATTCATTTCCTGCCTTCATATTTTTTGTTGCTTTGTAAGGTGCTTTGTGAAATTGGGACCTGAGAGGAATACAAATTACCCATTTTATCAAGCGCTGTGCAATTTAGAGAGAGAAGTGTGCGTGGAGGGTGGGGGGACAGGGAGAGAGAGTGACAGGGGTTAGGTGGAAGCATATCACCCATCCGAGGTTCCCAATGACGTCTCATTGCTCCCCTCCACCTGGTCTTCTTGGTGGTGAGGGTCCCCCACTGTGGCCACACCACACACTGCCACGTGGTGCCAAAGAGTATAGAATTCCGTGGTTTAATAGGTGCTTTGGGCCAGGTGGGAACGCCCATGTGCCTCCCTTGCAGGGAGCCAACTTGACACTGTCCCTTGCAATGCTGAGGGTCTGTTGCATCACACTTCAGTGCTCTGGTGCAGGGTCTGGGGACCCTTTGGGTGGCCTTTTGATGGGCTATGTCATCCCCTCTGCTATGGATAAACTTTCCCCTGGAAGAAAGGCTCCTCAGTTGGGCTCTTCTGCATGGTGAAGGATGGGCAGTCACTGTCTCTGACCTGGGGTTTTTCCAACACACACCCAAAGCCTCTCTCCCCATCCTGTGGTTCGAGGGTCTGTGTGAGCCTGGCAGCTGATAGCCCTGGGGCTGTGGTCTCCTCCCCGAAGGTGTTAGGCTTGTGCTTTGAGAATGTCACCAGCCCTGAGCTGTTGCTTTGTCTTATCTTCATCAGGGAATGGTCCAGGGCCTCACGCCAATGGCCTATTAGGGTGTGGTGGTATCCTCTGTAGCCTTTGTAATACAGGTCTGCTATAATAGATAAAAGTCTTTCATGAAAATATTTAAGTCATAAACTATAATATTTCAGTCTCCAACAAGTGAGAATGCCAATAAAAAAGTACACAGAAAAATACTGGGCCCAATTCAGTCTTTTCTTTTAATTGAGTCGTCTGAGAAGATCATATAAGAATACCCACATAAAAAAACCACTAGTGTAATAATGGTGTGGGATGATTCAATCTTTCTTAATCTAACAGGTCTTATTAAATGTGAAGATATTCTATGTATTAGACACAATAACAAAATATTTTGTGTTCTGGAGAATAATCCATTTCGGCTAACATCAGACTTGAAGATACTGTCACACCTTCTCTGTTTTGACGGTATGTATTTTTCCAGCTCAGCTTTTTGGGAAGGATCAATAGCTAAATGACACTACTCTTTGTGCTCAAACCCAATTCTGGAAAGGCTGAAATCTGAACTCCAGGACTCCTTCCTACCTGCACTTTGCTTGCATGAAGTTAGACGATTTGGGGGCTGTAAGGCCTGGTGATTCTCAGTGTGCCTAAATAAAGGCACATTTTTCAAATCTGGTTGCCCTCCAAAACTGTAGTAAGACTGAAAAATGTGTAAATTCAAGCAGAACTCTGTGGTGTTGAGTGGTGACCATGCCTTGATTAAGAACATTAAGGATATAAAAAAAATACACCCAACAAACTTTCAAAATTATGACTTGTGACACATTTGTTGTCTGTCAGGCTCACAGCATCAATCAAATCTTGTAGCCAGTGACTGGAGTAATTACCTCATCCAGTGCTGGATCTAATTATTTTAAGAGACATTTTCAGGGCACAAAAGATGTAAAATCTTTTAAATCACAATGATATGGAAACAAAAACAGTCACTATACATCACAATGATATGGAAACAAAAACAGTCACTATACAATGTCCTGAAGATTTTGTGCTTTTTGCTCTTTACATTGACTTACATCACCTGTTGTGCTACAGGGTCGCTGATTACTAATGAACTTTCTTCACTCCGTCATTACCACTTGGGCCAGAAGTCTTTCTCTCTTTCCCTTTACTTGTTCTTCCTCTTTCTGCCAGCTGTATACATTGTGTGAACACACATTTACCGTTCTCAGGAACTTCTGTTTTGTATATTGCCTGCTCCACTGATTTTTTCCATCCTTGAGTGGTCTCTATATTCTGATGTTTGAGTGTAGTATTTTGTATTTGAGCAGGACTGCAATGAACATTTGATGGCAAGTAGTGTTATAATGTCCTCTTGCACAAATGCTTCTAGCACCTTTCAGAAGGGATAAAGTCAATCTGTCCTACACAGAAAGCAAAAATAGCAACTATCTGCACTTTGTTTCTATTTAGTAAACATCAGACTAGAAACTGTGTTTGGCAAAGGTGTAGATGAAATAAAATTTTTAAAAAAGGGAATGATTGTTGTAGTTGGGACATCATGTTATTGGAAATGGTGGAATTTTCTGCCTTGTTGAGGAGAAACCTTAAGCAGGAAGGAAGCAACAATCTGACTCAGGACTCATTTGCCAGAAAAAAGTGGCAATGTTTTCAGAGTGAAGAAGCTCAATTTTTTTTTTGTTCCCATCTCTTACTATATCAATATGAACTGAGGAGATTAAAAGGGACCTAACTTCAGCTTTTGAGATGGAAAAGGGGAAACATTGCTGGATTACACCTCCTGTCCTGTGGCTGGCATTTCTCTCCCTATTGGGGTCTGTTCCCACAATAATTATGTAGTTTTTCATTAGGATTGCTGGACTTCCACTGTAGTTAGTAGTGACAGACAGTATTGAGTGAGTAGTTTATCTGAGAACTCAGTACAGCAGTGCGCAGTGAGATCTGACATAGCTGAATTTCAGATACTGAGACCAAACTCACAGACCAAACTGGTGATGGCTGACCAAAAAAATCACCTCTTGGAGAAAAAAAGGAAATAAAAGGTTAGATACAGCAAAATTCTGACTTGATTCAAGAATGATCTTATTTGAATGTGTCAGGGGAATGGCTGTAATGTGCGGGATTGGCTTGTTGTGGATAGCTAAACGGTGGAAACCTCTTAGGTTAGGGTGGTTTTTCCCTTGAATAAACTTCAGCATTAATAAAGTGGGATTTAATAAGGCAGTGATAGCTTGTACTTATGACCCTCCCCATTCCTCACTCTTTTGGGTTTTATACCCATTTATAATCTCATTTTTCTTCCCATTTACCTCAGTATGGGATAGAATTATTGGGACTTCACTGTTTTTCTGCATCTTTTGCAGATTTTGGTCAGTTTACTTGGGTAAAGGAAAATATACTGGTTTGGGTCTGTAATTATTTTAAGAGGAAAGTTTAATTACCTCTGTACACTTATGTTTATTTTCCAAGATTAATAAATTATATAATCTCAGGGAGATTTACATATCAACGCTAGTACTCTGATATCATACTTGTTTCTACCTCCCTTGAAACCATCAGCAGTGCAAATTTCATTTGATCATACCATTCTGATTTATAATGCCATTTGAGTGCTTCCCACAGGGGTTGATTTCATCAGAGGATTAGGTAATAACCTGATTTAAACAAAACAGTTCCATTTTTTACTTATCTGCTAACTAGCCATATATTCTTAAAGAATCTTTATGCTAGCATTTTAAGTACGCAACTTATTTTACATAAGTCAGAGACTAGCTTGTGTACTAAAATTACATTTTCTTAATAGTCATGTTCCCATAAACTGGCCATTTGGAAACATGGATGTAGCATGGAAAATATTTTGCAACCTTAATATAGTGACTAGTACCAGCAGGAATGCCATAAACGCTGAGGTTTGGTTTTGTTGTCCACCCTTGCTAGCGTAACTCCTCATAAAGCCTCTTCAGAAGTTTGGGTGGCTAAAATCTAGCTACTGTCTCACCCTGAATATTATCTACAAACACATGAACAAACAGGAGACCTTGGCTTTCACTTTTGCAAGGCCAAACAAACCCAGTCTTTGTGTAGCTACCAAGGAAAACACACACAACCGGCAGTGATAAGGACAACAGAAAGAAAACATTAATTACTTTGAGCAGCATTAGAGTAGAGGGCTCCTGCCGTGCTCACCAGTTACTTGTTCTTCACAGCTGCCTTCTCAGCTGGGGGCTCTAAATCAGCACTGTGAAAAGATACAGAAATGACCATAATGTATTTCTTTATGGTGACAATTTTCTTCACAATGGTAGAAAGGTCATTCTCATGTAATACTCCAGACTTCTGTTTTCCAACTGAGTTGTTCTTATTTTTCCCTATCACTGCATAAATTCAGTCAACTGAGCTTGTCTTGACTCTGTTAGGAGTCTGATCTCTGAACAGCTTTACAGAAAATGATAAATGCAGAGACACTCATTGCAAAACTGATGTGTTTTGTTCTTACTCAGAAATGTCTTCTACTTCACTCCCCTCTTGTACAGCATGCATTTAAATTATGCTTGGTCAAATCCTCAGATGCCAGATGTAGGGTGGGGGTGGGAAGCATCTCTGAAACTTATGTTAATCCAGTGTCAGCTAGAAACTGTTTGGTCAGGGTAGATCCTAGATTCCCTGAGAGATCAAACAGAGACACGAAACGTGGAATTTGGTCTCAACAAATATTAAATATTTACACAATAGCTGCAAGCTGCATCCATCTTAAGAAGTCACTTATATTTTTTCAGTCAAAGCAAAAAAAAAGAGTATTTCTAGGATCTATTAATCTTTCACCTGAACTCCAGCAATCTACCTGTATTTAAATGAGTTATGCCTAATAAGTTCTTATTTTCTGTCACTTACTTAAATAGAAGGAAAGTTAGTGGTGAGCTCAAATGTAAAGGTCTAGGTTAGGTGACACAAATCTCTTCTGAGGGTCTGTTTACCTGGGTATTCATCCTTGACAGAGAAATCTTTGTGATTTAAACAGTGGCATTTCTGCCTTTTGTATGAATGTGGTGTGATGCACCTTCTTTTGTTAATTGATAGATACTCATCTGGAGATACAGCAGAACCTCCTCATAATGCCTTTCACATATGCTGGTGCTCTAAAAGTTAGTGAGGGATGGGACACTACTAAATAAACCCCAAGACTGTCCAACAAGTCTGTGGTCAAAATATTCTACATCAGGCCAAGGCATTTAAAATGTTGGGAAAGACCTTCTTGCTTTAATGTCTTTAAGTGTAGGTTGATCACATGGAGTTTGGTGGCAAAGGTTGGTAGTGTAGTTATAGGCTTTGAGGGGCTGTAGATATGTACATTTTAATTATATATATGTTTAAATAATTGATATTAAATTTTTCTTTGTAAATGCATCATTTACAAACATACCACAATTTTCATTAGCTACCAGATTTTTTCCTTGTCTTCAACATGTACTGGTTTTCTTCTTACATGCCTGGTGTTACATTGTGATGTGCACCTGACACTTATTTCAAAAAGACTTTGCCAAATCAGATATCTACCTCAACATCCTTGGAAGACACTTTTTGTGCCATCAAGGCCTCAGATTTTGCCCAACATTAGCAAAATACTTAACTAGCCACTGTTTTAGATATAATTGAGTACCTCATCAACACCTTTTCCAAAACTGTAGTGAGAGTAACTCCTACAATATGTACTTTGGAAGAACTTCCACTTCCTATCAACCTATGATGTGTTTTTCTGAGCAAGTTAACTAATGACCCTTCCAGGAAAGGTCTCCATGGCTCTTTTCTGTTAATAGTGAAAAAAAGATGAAAAGTACAAAGTGTGTGTATCAGCAGCATGTAAGAGGCAGCAACAAAGGCACTAATCTGAGCCTCAGGAGAAGCTTGCTCCAGGATGAGCTTTTTATATGTTACTGGATGTATCCTTTAGACCAAGATCTATCCAAAAGCTTTACTTTGGTAGACACTAAAAAAGCTTTACTTTGGTAGACAAGCAAAAATTGGTTCTGGTTTCACTTGGGATTTTCATTTCTGAATATGAGTGTTACACAGTCTGGTTTCTGATTTCTAGCCAAATCTTATGTAATTCTCCACACCTCACTGCAGCATAAACAGCTATTCCTACAGTTGTTGAAAATCATGTTGGGGGGGGGAAATAGTATATCAGTAATCTTGTAAGGCACATCCTCTAGACACCAAACATACTCAGAAAAAGCAAAACAAATCCCATAACACTTTCAGGCCTTTTATAGCTTTATCTATTATGGTTTGTATGTCAGTATTTTCACTCAGATTTTTTTCCCCGTGGGGCTTGAACATACCATTTTATCTCATGCCTCAATTTTCCTTATAGTCTGCTTGATCTCAGTATTCAGAGTCTGATGTAGGTGGATGAGAAGTGCCTTGCTGTGTAAAGGAGCCATATAGCCTGAGATTAAATGCTCTGTTATGTGCCAGCAAAAAATTTCATCTGCCCAAGATGCAGGAAAAAAGGAGGAAAGAACTCCTGACTGAGTCAAGCTTACAATGTCATGTAGGGATATACACATGCCTGGCATGAGGGGACAGTTCCCACAGCCTTTCTGTCAGAGGAGCTATAGTAGAGAAACCATACAATAACTGTAGCTCTACTAGTAATTTTTGTCAGATGTCTCATAATTAGTTATATAGGAATACATTATTCCCATCATAAAGAAATTAGGAGTGATCCTTCACTGTAATAATACAGTGTTTCTGAAGCTCAGTCTATTGCTGGACACTCCTATGCATATGCCACTTTCATGTGTACTACAGATGTCAAAGAGCGGGTTCAGAATTCCTGGCATTCCCTTTGAGTGGCTAAATTCAGTCTGGAGATGCTGCAAAAAGAAATTATTTGAGATTGTGTTTGTAAGGGCTAGAAGCTGGTGTATGATGTGCATCCAAACTGATCCAAATTCTTGCACTGTGGCTGAATCCTTACACATCAGGGACTGATGAGAATATTAAATGTTTTCAAATCTGTTGTATTTAAAAACTGTGGGAAAAGGGTGGAAGTTCACTTTAAATTAGAGTCGAGGGCATGGAGAGAGAAAGCCTTGTGAAATGGTACAGAAAGTGTCAGGAGGAGAGAGCTCCAGCACCCTGTGGAATCAGAAGGGCAACACAACACATCACGCTATCACCAAGAGGGAGGTCATAAGACCCAGTAAAGAGGGGAGGGCACATATTCACACTCCTGATCCAGCTTGTGCTTGTTGGGAGGAGTCCTTTCCCTCTCCCCAGAGCGGCTGCAGATCCAGCGCTGCTCCCTCCCACCCTGCCTCGCCTCCTCCTCCGCTGCGCCATCTCTACCACTTTGGGGGTTTCACAGGGCTGAGCTACCCAGATGCTGTTTATTTTGCAAAACGTGGAAGATAATTGCATTCATGTATAAGAACACAGAGAGATTTTGTGTATGCATTCGTGCGTGAGTACGTGTGTGTGTGTGTGTGTGTATGTGTAATATTTTAAGCTGTCTGGCACACTAATTTAGCCACCTGTCCTAGCCCCTCTCTGCTGCACAAATTAGATTGTCTCAAGGGAGCCTGTGCAGCTGATTGGGTCTGCCTTGTTACTAAGGCAACCCTTCTCCTCTCTGCTATATGCTTTATAGCTCAGCTTCACCAGGCAAAAGATGGAAGAGAAAAAAAGTGTTTCAGGCCCTGGGGATACCAGTACTTAATAGATGCTCTTAGCAGACTTATTTATTCAGACAAGAACACAGTTTCTAAATGTGGAAGAGTGGTGAAGCAAGTCAAATATATATGAAGGGGATGATAAGGACCAAATTAAAGGCTTTTACAAATGCTGTATGTATCTTAAATTAGCTATGCTGTGTGTAGTTGATGCAAAGGTATTGTGATAGAATATATCAGCAGCTGTCCCTTTGAAGGTCATCCCTGATTAGAAAGAACAACAGAAACTCTTTATGCCAAAAACCCCATGAATGTAGGGAGGAGTCCTTATGTCAGACTGGCTACAGCCCAAAAGATGTTTTATGATAATTTTTCAGAACAAAATTTTTTAGTTTGTTCCTGCTTCCTGCTTTTAGACGATTTGTATTGATTGTATACACCGCAGATATGGGTGTGCATTTTATGATGAAACAAGGCACGATTTCTTCTTTGAAGAAGGGCTTCTTGATCTCATTATTTCTTCAGTGGCAAATCCAGGAACATGATAAGCAAGATAAACATGATTATACTCAAGGATGGATAACTGATTAAGGTAATTATATATGCAAATGAAAAGGAGGGATGAGTCTTTGAGCTGTAAGTCCTAACCTTTCCTGTGAGGACTTGTGTTCAAAAGTACAAATTTGTGTTTGCATTGGCACAGGCAATGCCAATCATAGCATCATAGTTCTAGTCTATGATGTACCTGTTTATGTCTTCATCTTGTGGCCAGTCCATTAATTGTCGATAATCGCCTCTGTATTGTTATGTTGAGGGGATCAATGGAAGTGTTGTTTGGACATTCAAAAGTCTTTGTGTAGATAGGATTGCAGTGAAGATATTCCAAGAGTGTAGGTTTGCTTATAGATGGATTTAGACGCTAGATTTAGATTTAGATGCTTATATTTCAAGGAAAGGCTCATACATATAGTTTTTCACAACAACAAAAGAAGAGGTTCTCCAGAGGCAGGGACACCTTCTGCTGGACCAGGTTGCTCAGAGCCCCATCCAACCTGACTTTGAACAAATCCAGGGATAGGACAGGCATAACTTCTCTGGGCAACCTGTTCCTGTGCCTTACCACTCCCACACTAAAGAATTTCTTCTAATATCTAATCTAAATCATTGCATCTTGTCCTGTAATGGCATGATTTGTACATGTCCTTGTAAAAATTTCTTTCCATCTTTCTTGTGGACTCCCTTCAGGTATTGGAAGACCACATTTAGGTCACTTCTGAAGTCTTCTCTTTTCCAGGCTGAACAATCCCGATTCACTCAGCCTTTCAAGAGAATCCATAGCCTTTCAAATTCCACCCTCTGTTGCCAGACCTGCTAGCATCACAGCCAACATCCAGCTCAAAGTAGAAGACCTGACAAACCTCACTACATTTGACTTGGTGAGGAGGAATAAAATGTCAGGAGTTGATATCCTGTAGGACACGTGATATGTACCTCCTCATGATTCCTTGAGAAGCGAGCTAATATTTTTATTTAATTTGCAGTAATACAAGTGATACTGATCATATGAAACTCAAATCTTGTTAAAAGTTAATTACAGAATTTGATGCCTTTCCATGCTGGGCTGCACAGACAAAGGTCATTTCACTGTTTTGGAAGAACTTCCATTTCCAATGCAAGTCAAAGTAAATAAAATGTTAGTGGATTCAAACTACTCCAATATTCATCTCTCAATTTTCCACACATAAATTTAACTTCTGCTTCTCCCTTCTTTTTTAACTTCTTTCAGTGTAAGATTTTTTTAAAGCACTAAGAAGCAAGTATATTTTGTTGTCAGTGGCATATTTTTTCCTGAATTTATCACAGTGTAAGCTTTTGTAGATTTCTTTACCTTTTGTTCTAGTCTTGACAATTTGAGTGACTTGAACCTTGAACTCAGAAAGTGCACTGTCTTTTGACATTTTTATCCTGAATCAGCTTGCCTATTTAAAAGTTCATTTGTATATTGAAGGAGTATTTTCATTTAGGCAACTAAATATTGCAAGTGTGAACAGGTGATGGAAAACAAAGCTGAAAATGAATTTTAAAATGCCACTGTTCTATGCGAAGGATTAGTATCCTATACCATTTGATATTCTACAAGAATAGCTTGAAATTTAATGTTTCAATTTTCATTATAAATTACTTACACTTTGTTGATTAAAATTGCATTTCACAGATGGTTTTAATAGTTTAAATGGTTGGTTACATCAGGACAGAAGAGACTTTCTAACATAACTGCCTTGTGACATAGGTTTCCTTGGCACCTGCAGAAGTAATTTTAGAAGATCCAATTGTTATGCATTCTAATTAAAAGATTAAGGCCACCCTCAAGTGGTTATGACATCTCATTTCTAAATATTATTCAGCATGAATATCATAATGCTGTTCTCCTACATCAATTCATACACAGTTTCAAATATCTGGGAAGATATTATTTTTGATGGCTTTGTACTTCACAGAGCCTGTTGGCACACATACATCCAATGTCACACATAATCTATAAAATTCAGGGTTTTTTTCTAAGCACATGAAGGAAAAGATTACCAGGAGTTGCCAACACAGATTAATCAAGGAAATATCATGGCTGACCAGCCTTCTATTCTGGAATGACTGGGTAGATAAAAAGAGAGAAGTATACCTTGAATTCAGCAAGGTTTTGACACTATCTTCCATAACATCCTCATAATTCAGCTCAGGAAGTGGGGGTATAAGTGGACATTGAAATGGATTGAGAGCTGGCTAAATGGCAGGTCCCAGAGGGTCAAAATCAGCAGCACAGGCTGTAGCTGGAGGCCTGCAGCTAGTGGTGCTCCACAGAAGTTGGTACTGGGTGCAGTCTTCTCCAGCCTAATTCCTCAGTGACATGGATGAAGGAACAGAGCTTACACTTAGTGAATTTGCTGATGACAAAAAACTAGGACAAAGTGGTTGATAGATCTGAAGGCTGTGCTGCCATTCAGCGAGACCTCGACAGGTTGCGGAATTGGGTGGAGAGGAACATAATGAAGTTCAACAAAGGCAGGTTCTGCACCTGGGGAGGAATAACCCCATGCACCAATGCAGGATGGGGATTGGCCTGCCAGGACAAGAGAGGGGATCTTATCAATGCATACAAATACCTTCAAGAAGGCTGTCAAGAAGATGGGATAAAACTATTTTCAATGGTGCCCAGGGACAGGACAAGAGGCAAGGAGCACAAATTGAAATAGAGGAAGTTCCATCTGAATATGAGAAAATACTTTTTTTGCTGTGAGGGTGACAGAGCACTGGAACAGGCTGTCCAGAGAGGTTGTGGTGTCTCTGTTGCTGGGGTCATTCAAAACCCATCTGGATGTGATTCTGTGGAACTTGCTCTGGGTGAACCTGCTTTAGCAGCAGGGGTGGACTAGATGATCTCTGGAGGTCCCTTTCAACCCCAGGTATTCTGTGATTCTATGATATGCATTGGTGAAAAATGTAGGTGACCACAGCTATGCTTTTTGCTTAATGAGATAGTTTATGTCAAATCTGTGTTTGCTGAACTTCTAATTAAATGAGTCTCAGGAACTTGCCGATCAAATTAAGAAGAATACAGAAATACCCTTCTGTTGTGGTTTAACTCCAGCCAACAACCAAGCCCCACACAGTGTCTCGCTTGCTCTCTAACCAGCAGCAGGATCAGGGAGAGAATCAGAAGGGTAAAAGGCAGAAAATTAATGTGTTGGGATAAAGACAGTTTAATAGGGGAAGTGAAAGTGGTACATACAAGCAAAGCAAACCAAGGAATTAATTCACTGCCTTCCCACAGGCAAGCAGGTGTTCAGCCATCTCCAGGAGAGTAGGGTCTCATCACGCATAGTGGTATTTGGGAAGACAAACACCATCACTCCAAACATCTCCCTTTCTCCTTTTTCCTCCCCATTTTACATACGGGGTATGATGTCATGTGGTCTGGAATATCCCTTTGGTCAATTTGTGTCACCTGTCCTGGCTTTGAATCCTCACAGCCTCCCAATCACCCCCAAATTCCTTGCCAGCATGCGTGTACAAGAAGCAGAAAAGGTCTTGGGTCTGTGTAAGCCCAGCTCAGCAACAACAAAAAACATCTCTGTATTATCAACGCTGTGTTGAGTACAGATCAAAAACATAGTCCTGTACTAGCCACTGTGAAAAAAATTAACTCTGCCCCAACCAAAACCAGCACACCTTAGTAGAGAATTTTTAGTTTAAGGTTGAATTTGAACTGTATTTCTGCTCTGAAAGTAGAGCAAAAACAAACAAAATAAAGCTTTAGAACGTCACAGGTGACTTAAGTTCACTGTGGACTAGAAACGAGAGTCATATGGATACATACCACCTATATATAATTTCTAGCCTGAAGTCTTCATTAGATGAAAGAGCTGACAACTACTTTCAGGAAGGTATTTAAAGTAGACCACTGCCAGATTATTGGGAGACTAAAGCAGTAAATGATGACTGTTGTGCCTTTCCTCTGCATATTCAGTGGTGGGGAATAATCCACAACATTAATGCAGTTTGTAAAAGGGATATTTTTACATCAATATATGTGTTTTATTCTGTCTGTTAAACTGCAAATGACAGAAGAGGCTGAAGATCTGATTGTCTTCCTTACCAACTACATTTAATTCTGGATTAAATACTATTTTGTGAAGTGCAGATTGACAGTGTAAGTCTGAAGGACAGGTAGAACTGTTGAGCAAGAAGTGTGCAGTGCTTATGAAGGTGATTCAGCAGAGCAGTGTAGAAGACCTTGCAGTGGTATCTGTGGCTCCATGAAGGTGAGGAGAAGTAAGACAAGCAACCTGCACCAGTGAAGAAAGGTGTCCCAATGGCTCTGCTTTGAGAATGGTAGCAGGAAGCAGGTCCCACTGTGAAACAGTATGATCCTGGGAGGTATATATAGGGAATTAATAGGCAGAAGACTTTAACTTCTGTAGACAGTGCTGCTCAGAGAGATACCAAACTACAAAGCCCAATTTGTGTCCACATTTTACTGATGTCCAATAGATCTCAGAGAAAACCACAGAAGGAATGTAAATGTTACATGTCCCAAAGAGCACAATCAGTCACAAGAGGATATGAAGGTTTAGATTCAGTTAAAAAAGCTGTGACTAAGCTTGGAGATTCAGCTTGAAAGTTAGAAAAGAAATATGTATCTGGAAACTGAAAACACATGTTAAAATGAGCACAATCAGGTAACAGCATGATTAATTTCCACTTGGAACAACTATCTCTTAATTTTATCAAGGAATGGTTTTGAACTTGTGCCTTAGTCATTTATACATAATTTGGTTCAGTGTAGTACAAAGCATTATGTGCTGGTCTGCTAGGTAGAAAAAAGCAAGTTAGACACATTGTTCCTTGTAGATATTCCATTTAATTAATATAAATTCCCTTCCATTAGGGTAAACTGAAAATCTTCATTTTCTGTGGTTATTAAGATACAAATTATGCATGTTCCATTTCCAGTGATCTTAAATGAAATCCAGTTTATCATCAGATAAGTCTGTGATTTTTATGAGAGAATTTATGACTCACCTTGTAAAAATCACACTTTTTCAGGGAGTACTTTTATTGAGTTTGTATGGCAGGGTTTTGGTAGTGATGGAAGTGGGTGCTACACACAAGGGGGTGACTTGTGTGAGAATCTGCTAGAAGCTTCTCCATGTCCAACCGAGACAATGCCATCTGACTCCAAGATGGACACACAGCTGGCCATGGCCAAGCCCATCTGGGATAACATATTTAAGAAGGGGGGAAGGAACTGTGCAACAGCAGCTGCAACTGGAGAGAGGAGTGACAATATGTGAGGGGAGCAGCCCTGCAGACACCAAGGTCACTGGAGAAGGAGAGGAGGAGGTGCTCCAGTCATTGCAGCAGAGATTCCCCTGCAGCCTGTGGTGCAGACCATGGTGAGGCAGCTATGCCCCTGCAGTACATTGAGGTCCACAGAGGAGAAGAGATCCACCTGTAGCCCATGAAGGACCCCATGTTAGAGCATGTGGATGTGCTAAAAGGCGGTGGTGACACCATGGGAAGCTCATACAGGAGCAGGCTCCTGAAAGGACCTGCTTAGAGTGGAGCCCATGCTGGACAGGTTTGCTGGTAGGACTTGTGACCCATGGGGGACCCACACTGGAGCAGCCTGCTCCTGAAGGACTGCACCCTGTGGAATGGACTCTATGCTGGAACACTTCATGAAGAACTGCAGCCCATGGGAAGAAGTTAATGGAGAACTGTCTCCTGTGGGAGACACTTGATGCTGAAGCAGGGAAAGAGTGTGAGAAGTCCTCCTCTAGAGGAGAAAGGAGCAGCAGAGACAATGTGTGATGAGCTCCATGCAACTCCCATTTCCTGTTTCCTTGTGTTGCTGTGGGTAGGAGACAGAGAAATCAGGAGTGAAATTGAGCCAGAAAGGAGGGAGGGATGAGGGGAAAGTGCTTTTGAGACTTATTTTTCTCTCTCATTATTGTACTCTGATTTGATTGGTGATAAATTAAACTAATTTCCCAGTGTTTAGACTGTTTTGCCCCTGATGGTAAGTGGTGAGTGATCCCTCCCTGTCCTTTTTTTGACACAAAAGCCTTTTTTTATAGGTTCTCTCCCCTGTCCAGCTGAGCAGGGGAGAACATTAGAACAACATTGGTGGGTACCTGCTACCCAGTCAGCATGAACCCACCACAGTACTGCGTGCCCCAAAGAATTAAAAGATACTTCAAAAAGATACCCTATCTTCATGCACCCTGTTTGTATGTAGCTGTTTCATGCAGCTCTGTCTTACACAAAATGTCTAATTTTTATCAGAGGCATTTACTGTTTAACACTACAGAATTGTAAAGAGGCAGGGACAGAGACCTTATCTCAGTCTTGTCACTTGTTCTAATATCATTCCCATAATGTGATTGAACCCTATTTTAAAAAGGTATTTATTGTCCTTCTTGCCCCTTCCACCTACTCCAATCCTATCAGGAAACTGTTGTACAGCTTGGTTGCTTTGCTATCTAGAAATACATAATTCCTAGTCAGTTTGCAGTCATTTCTATTGTGTCAACATAGTCTTTTAACTTCTGTCTTCCTTGTGCTTAATAAGCTGGTGCCACTGTAGACACCAATCAAACCCCTGCCATCCTTTAGGCCTGGCCTGCAAAACAGGTAATCCACTCTTGTAAAGGTATCCTTCTCTTGAATAATATACGTTCAGGTACATGAGCAATCAGAAGTACACAAAACACAGATGGGTCTTACTAATGCCTAGTATACTTACATAAGTATCTGTCTAAATCTACTGGGAATAAGTTGTCCTAAGGTGCTGAAGTCACATTTTCCGCTCTGTTGTCTACATTACAGCCACCCTTGAATTTATGTTCTTGAAATCTTATTACCTGCTGACCTCCATCTGACAAATTCCTACAGCCACAGTGTGATGTGGCATTTGGTATATTAAGTGCATCCTATTTCCTCTGTCAGTCTTCCTAAGGTAAGCTCTTCTCATTTTGTCATCTACTAATAACAATAGCAAGGTCTTACTTTAGAATCTAGGTGAAGAGTACAATTGTTAATGAATTTTGCGTTGTGGCACTGTAAAAACATTGAGATCTTGGTGAACAGGACTGAACTGTATGCTAAAGACATTCAGAGAGACATTCTACCACCTTTGCTGCCTGCCCCCTACCACCTTGACCTTTAAGCACCTTCTTCCTGCTAAAACTTATTGTCTTTATTGGTAAACTTAATTCTAATAAGCTTCCTTCAGAAGTAACTGCTGTGGCTTCTCCCTTCACCCAGGGCTCTGCCAACCTAATAAATCTTATTTGTCTCATAATCTAGGGTTACAAGATGGTTCTCTCCCCTGTAGTGTTAGAAACCTTAAGGAAGTTCAAATGAAATCCTTTATTTTAGCTAAAGACTGGTTATTTTATTAGATTAGCCTGCTTCATCATATGCCAAAAAATACTTGTCTTATTGCCGTGGTCCATGCATTGAAAAAGGACTCTTGACAATAATTTCAGAAGGCTAATATGATTCATTAAAATAACTCCATAATCATAGGATTTCGGGCAATAATGTGCCCAGGTACAGAGCTCAGATGTTTCTTCCTCACTGCCGTGTACAAGAAGAATTCTCAGAATTCCTACAATATCAGAGATATCACAGTCCTTCAGCTCCTTCTCCCACACTCAGGAGACAGGCAGAGCAATTCAATGTCCTTGAAGAGTAACACAGAGATTTTGTTTACAGAAAACCCATACAGAGTAAAAAGACAGCAAAAGGATGTTCTCCCATGGGAAAATTCATCCGCAGGTTTGCACACAGAGAAACTTATAATATGTTCTTGTAACATTGTTTTCTTCAAAAATTTCTTTAAACCTTACATATTAGGGAAGCTCTTTTAGTTGCCTTGAGGTTGTAAATTTATTATGCATAATTCTTTGAGTGGGCCTTAAAAATATGTAGGAAGCTTATGCTTAACTTGTATCTTATGCTTCCCCTTCCCCATTAAATGGGTCATTAAAATACTGATTTCCCAAAATTTTTCAGGAATATGTGTCAGTTCTTCTAAGAGTTCTAGAAATGTTATTTTCATATCTGTCTCAATCTTAGCACACAAAACTTCTGAGCTTTGGCTCAGCATCAGCTCTGATAATTCCCATGCTGAGATATATATTCCTACAAACAATTTTATTTGCGCCCCAGGTTCAGAATTGCATGTGTTTAAAAGATGAGGTAAAATGCTCACTTACAGTCATTCATATATTGTTTTTATGTTCATTGTCACTGCATAATTGCCTGTCTCCCCTTCCACCTTCTTAATTCATGTAAATTATGGACACTCTGTAATTGCTTTTGATATTCTTAGCATGGGTTAATTCAGTCTAACTTCTACTGTACTATACTTTTCTCCTATACTGTTTGACCTCTAGAAAAAAATATTATTATTTGTAATTTCTCTGCATTTTTGCCTGCTTTTTGCAGGCAAAATGGTAGTTATTTGTCCTGTATTCAGCTCCTCCTTGAATAGTTTTTCATATTTTTAGGCAGCTTCCAGAAAAATGTTTGTACTTTCTATATGAAATCTGAAGTTTAAATCCTTGAACTTTTCAGTCTCCTTAATTTCTCAGTGTGTTTTTCCCAATGAAGTAAATTGAATTATAGGTGCAATTACTCTTTTTCATTATTTATTTAAGGCAAAGAGAATTCAGTTCATGATCACTGGATCTGTGCTCATTTTTCAATGCTCATTTTCATACGGCTTAGTTAATTAAAAAAAAAACAAACTTAAAATAGATTCATCATTTGGGACTTTTTTTGTTACTATAACCATAGTGATACTACTTGACTTCTGTATTTTCACAATATCAGTTTCTTAATTTCATGCAGTTTTTGCTACTATTTACATTGTCAGTTCTACCCTTATCTCCGTTTGACCACTGATTCTAGACCAAATATCATCTGCTACTCCAGAAGGATAGATGCATAGTGTTACTGTTCATTGCTTTAATTTACAAAATCATTATCACAATCTTATTTCATTTACATCACTTTTTATATACCTTTCTTCCTGAATTCCAGGCAGTATTTACCAGTTTGAGTCTTGTCTCATATACAGTTCTGACACATCTCTTTCAGTCCTGCAGGAGTGCATAATTATGGGACATGTATGCATTTCTAGTCATTCACTTTTATGGCTTAATCTTCCTGCATTGGTACATCAACAGCACAATTTGATTTTGCGCCATCCAAATTTTTAAGTGGAATAAGCACAGTATTTCATTGCCTATATAACTGACTGCAGACACTTTAAAACACTTTTCAAAGAAACATAAATGCATTCTGGGAAAGTGGTCTTACTTTGCCAAAGCCAGTACTTGCAGTTACATCAAATTCATCTTTGTCATCTGATTATCAAGAAAAGGCATAAAAATTCTCTGTGCTGTATAACGTATCTGTACTTTATCTTACAGAGTACAGTTTGATGTCTCAGATATAGTCAGGAATATGGTTTCTGTCAAATTAGGAAACACCTCTCTCCTAGTCTTTCAAATTACAGGACCAAAATCAGACAGTGACCTGCTTATCATGACGGTAAATGATTTACTCCCTAAAGTTTGTTCTTCACTATGAAACTTTTGTCTATAGAATGTATGAATAGGCTTAGACCTTGGATGAGAAATAAACATGAAGACTTTTTTTTTGACTTGGCTTTCTGTCTGTTTTTTGACTCACATTTCTGTCTTTTGTGTCTATCTGTCAGATGTATTTAAACATTACTTTGGTGAGGCTTTTTTTGAATCAGAGAGGTGTTTGGATGCTATTGTTCAATATAAACAGCAAGAGACAAAACAACGGACACAGAATGTAATTTTATATTGATACACTGTAAGAGTTCGGCAGAATGATTTAATTAAATGCTAGTGGAAAGGTACTTAACCTTTTCTATTAACCAGAAATTTATGCACAAAATGCAAAGACAAAGGCAGTTTGCATTAAACACTGACTTCTTTTAACTAAAGAGCTGTGGAGAGATTGATTGCATTTGCTTAAGAGGGAGCAGTGCTGCAAATTTCTTAATTCAAGTGGCTTCCATTTAATTGTGAAGTGGCTTCAGAAAGGGAACAACTAGCTGAGAATAAATGAGGATCCTTTGTTTCTGCTCCTTCCCAAGGACCCATGTTTATAATTGAAACATGCAGAAGATTCTTGAGCTTATCAGTTTGGTGTCTAAATATCCATATCCAGTGAGAGAGAGAGAGAGAGGGAGAACCAGGGACACAGAGAGATTTATAAGTGTATCCCTACCCAGTACTCCCTAGACACAGAGGGAGAGTATTTCAGCTGTGAGAGATGGTTGTCTTTCTCAGAAGCCCAACATAGCTTTCCTGTCAGGCACATTTTCTTTCACTGGTCACAGTTCCTAAGGAAACCACCTCTCCTGTGTGAAGGCATCATAGGTGCCTCTTTTGGGGGCTTGAATCTTGGACTGCAGCCAGCCACAACTTGCAAATTGAAGCCTGTACTTCAGCATATTTAACCTTTGATGTGACCATAGATACATTATGTAATACGGTGAGCTTCTGCACGAGGGAAGTGGCTGAAGGACAAATTCTTCAGGGAAGGAGGGCCAAGAAAAGGTCCCTCTTTCCGTGCTCTGAAAAAGCAGTCGGCAATGCAAGCCACAGCTTATGGGACACTGGGAAGAGACTGATTTAAGTCCTCTTGGGAAACCTGATACCAGATCTACAAAGTAGTGCAAAGAACATAAAACATTAATCATAAAATATATCAGGATAGTAACTGTAAGAAAAATCCTCAAACTCATGAAATTATATATATATGATGAGATGAGCTGACAAACTCAGGAATATATTAGCTTGAACCATCTCTGGTTTCAACATTCAAACCGTGTTGCTGACTTACAAGCTCCAGTGATTCAAAATGAGGTGACTTAAGAGATCACTGTTGCTGCGGTACATAGCTATTGATTTAAAATCCCTTTGTCCTCACACGAGCAGAAGAGGAACTCATGATTCCACTGAAGTGCATCCTTTAAACAATACAAAGTATGTACTGATATGTAGCCTAGTACACTCTTAATAAAAATATACTGAATATTAAATATAAAAAATTTGCATCTATGAATACCTGAAACACTGACCCTGCTGTCTGAAAGGTTTTGAGATTACAATATTAATTAATTCGTTGATGGGTAGTTCTGAGCACCATTTAGCAAAACTCAGAGTTTGCCTTCATCCCTCCATGGGGATGAACAATGCAGGCTCTGGGCTACAACTATTATCACTACTGGAAAACATTTTTGGACTCCAACTCCCACGAAGGTATGGCGTGGTAATTATGATTTTGGGTTTTGTGAATCTCCTAGCAGCAAGCCTGATAGGTTTCATTCCCAAGGGAAGCAAAAGAGATTTGGGGAAAGTATCTCTGGGCTGTGAAGACACACATATCTTCCTCTTCTCTGTCTGTGTGGTCGGAGGAAGCTGGTCTTATCAGCTTCTCACTTTAGTATCACACAGCCAGAGAAGAGGGATGGAAACATCCTGGACAGGAGCATTCTGGACACAGAAGCATTCTGGCAAGAGACAGAGCATTCTTGCAGGCAGCAAGACATTCTTGTACTAAGGCACTGATGGAAGAAAACAAATGTATTAAGATTATACCAAGCTGCATGGCTGAGGCAAAAGCCTCAGCTGAACTTGGAGCCATCATAAATGAACTATCTTAAGACTTCTGGTACCTGGAGTCAGAGTCTTTATGCATGAGGGGAAATAACCAGGGCAACTGGTAAACTCCTTGTGCCACAACAACCACCACAGTATGGAGCTTCTCACACATTTCAGTGGAAGTTCTAAGTTCCCATAGTCAACATGGGACTTAGATCTCAGCAAGTCAAAGCTCTCAACGGACTACACACATGCAGTCTCTTTGAGGAGCCTGCAACATCTGTTTACATGTAGACTAAAAATAAATATACATGAAATCATTCTCTCCTACCTTCTCTCTAATTAGATGGTAACTCCTGGGTCAAGTCTTTTGTGTGCTCATACAGTGAGTGCCACAATCGGTCATTGATTTCAGCTGTGGCCTCTGCCTTTGCCACAGTGTGGTGGCAGTCTTCATGAAAATGAGTATTTCAAGCTGTCCTGTCAGCATAAAGAGAAAATAATTTTAATGACTGTAAACAGATTATATGTTTACATTTGCCTCCTTTCTGCATTTAAAGTTTTCAGTGTTTAACACATCCGTTATTCTGAAACAAATGATACGATTTGCATTTAGGGAGCAGCAGACAGACCGCAGTAGTAGGCTGCTGGACTGAAATTCTTCTTTGGATTCTGAATTTTCCTACCACTTTCAAATGTAAAATCCAGTTGTAGTAGTCTCATCAAGAGAGAAGATAGCTGAGTGAGTTGTACAGCCAGATAGTTATCATTTCCGTAGATCTTTCCTTCATTCCCCGTGGCTAGAGATTTACAAACAAAAATAATGAAATCAATTTAATTTGAATTTTGCTATTCATAGAAATTGCATCCAGAACTCAATATATTCCCTTTATAGTAGATACGAGTGATAATAATCCCTGCTAGCCTTTCCCTTTGTGTTTGCTCTCTTGCTTGTTCTGTGGATATATTCTCTCTGGATCACTTGAAGCTAAATGTGCAAGAGTGTAGTTGCATTTATAGGCACATGATGGAGGAAGGGAAGGGTGGTGGAGTCACAGCAGATCCTCAGCTTTTAGAAACAGATGATTTGCTGCAAATATTTCTTGATGCCTGCAATATGTGTTCAGTGTAAACAAGGGGCTCTGTGAACAGCTAATGAACCAATGAAGCCAGATTTCCTACACATTTCTGTCTCTTGATTGACTTTTTAACTGAGACACAGTTTCACATTATATTATGCCTAAAACATTCTAACTGCAGAGCATGCCAAAAGAGGCAGTCCTGGTTCTTTACTCACTTTCTATCATGCATTACCACCCCATCAGATCTAGCAATTATACAGCCTTGAGATGAATTTGAAACCTTCATTCATGTGTGTGTGTGGTGTTATTCCAAGTGGGTCAATGAGCTGATTATCCCTAAGATCAGAACCTCTCTGAGTTTGAAATTTAGTCACTAAGCTCTAAAGATTTTATACAAGTAAGTGAACATGTCTGCAGGCATATGCATGGGTTGGATGTTTAAGTGGAATGGCTGTGTGCTGTAGTCTGATTTTAGAGCAGAGTTAAATAAATGGCTAATATAATAAATGTGTCTTTGAAATGTCTCTATAGCCTGTGACAATTCATGCCAGAGAAGTACAACATTTAAAACTTCAGGAAATTAAAGACATGGTTAACTATGCTACAATTCAGAATGCTGATAAACAACACGTCAAACCTTCTGGTTTGATTCCCTATCATTTTCAGGGGTCTAAGTGGAATGTATTCAATGCACTTTGATGAAATGAATATGTAAATGTCACTAGTGGAATATGTCAAGATGTTTCACTGGATACACATATGTAAACAGGCATCCTTGAAAAGAGTTTGTATTTATTGTCAAGCTAACCAAGACACAAGCCCAGAGTAAAACCAGTATCAACATCTAGGTAAACTAGTAATATGCAGTCAAACTAACCAAAATAATTTTAGGAAAATAATAGCAGAGGAATAATCAGCTACTCTGAGGGTAATAAATGACCTTTGAATCATGTATGGTGGTACCTGCTAAGCAGAAAAGCAGACAAGAGCCTGAACTTTGATGGCTTTGTTTGAATTATCTGCATGTGGATCAACAAAATATCAAAGCGGTTTCAGCAACTGCCCTTAGAAATGTTGCTGTGTATGTGATACTTGATGTTGACCTAAGGCAATTTGGGAGACGTTGCTTTAAGTGCTTTAAGTGCATTTTCCTCGCATTTGTAAACGAATCAGGAAGTGTGTCTGGACTATATGCAAATGTGCACTCTGATCTGTTAACATCTGACACTTCATGATAGTCATGGTCCTTAGTGCCTGGCCAGTTCCTCTGTTCTCACTACATTTGTGTCACACTTATCACTTGCTCTAATAACCACTAGGCCAGCTCAGTGTTGAATCCTGGGTAAGTGTTCATCTGGAGCAGTTGTTCCCTTGCTGCTCCTTTAGCTCTGGCTGTGGATGTGCTTGGCTTAGCCACTGCCCAAACTCTCTGCCTCCCCTCTCCGGTTCCACTCACCCTGGTAGGTGGCCCATCAGTGTGCTGGCATGTGTGTTCCAGTCAGATGCACAGTGGTAGCTTTGGGGAGCTGATGCAAAGCCATCGTTCAGGGCTGGCATTTTCAAGGCCTGACTGAAGGGCCAGTTTCTGCACGTCAGCCGTGCTGCAGCTTGAGCTCTTATGACCCCAGGTGCCGGGCTGATGCAGTGAACATTGCTGCCTTGCCGGTGGAATGCTTCACAGTGTGAGGAGAATCACATTGCTTCTGTTTCAGCATCTGCAAAATGTATGAAGTCGAACTCAATATTCTTCTTAAAACCCTTTGATCTGTGCATGATGTGTGTTTTAAAACAGCTGGAAAAACCCCACCATGACAATTACACTAGCTCTGATCTACCCTTCAACTTTTCTGGTATTGCTAGAGCAGGGAAGCACATATGCTGGCTGGAGTAACAGCACAAAGACATTTCCCATCTTACTGATATAAATTAAATTTAATTTGGCGAACAGATATAAGCAGTGACACAAAAATAGTGTTTCTGTTAGCATCAATCATACCTTCACTGAAAGTATTTGGCAGAGTTATGCAAGATAACTCTTTCTATATACATGCATGGAATATATTTGCTCCTTTTCACCTTCCACAACACTTGGTTTAAAAATAATCTTTGGTACTCATTATTGACACATGACACATTTTAGTACCATATTTGTGTCTGTATTTTGCTCGCATTTTTCTTCTTGGTAAGCAGAGCTGTCCCCTTTCAGTTACCCTTCACCTCCCCCCTCTCCTGCAAGATCAAACAACAGACTTCTAAGCACTGGAATGGATTTCAGAGGGGCTGGAGGGTGGGGAGGAGTAGTGCCTGCTGGAGTTACCTACCACTCTCTTACTTTTATGTCCTTATAAAGGTATACCATGCAGTAAACATTAAGTAACATTTTAATTCTGGACCACTCACCTTTTGCTGCTTGTGGTAATAATATCAAAGAAAGTCCTTTGGTATTATTTTACAGAGTAAATTTGCTTTACCTTCCTTGTAAGGAATCTGGGGGCGGCTGGTTTGAATAGTTGCTAGCTTGGGAAATAAAAGCACACGTATCTGTGCTGGCTTATTTCTCCTGCTGAGGAAACATGCACTCTAGATCTACCCAGAGGAATATTAAATGATAGCCAGGTTTCCAAAATTTGCTTACATAAGCAATTACATTTAAAATAAAAATACTATCTTATTTAGCTAGGTAAAATCTAAATGAAGGGCAATAACTTTCAGTGGCTCTTGCTTTCCCAGTCAAGAGATTTAGACAATACAATCTGGGGATTTTTTCTTGGTAATACTAATTTTTAATTTAATCTAAAATGACATTTTTTGTAGGAGCAATAACTGACACCACAATAGCTCATGCTATAAGGATAGTCTATAAAAGGGAATCTAGAAAACAGGGCATTAATCTATAGCTGACTGAGAGTAATGTTTTTCATATCTCCTAGTCCACAAAAAAAGAAAAAATCAAATCCAAATCATCCACATGTGTAGACCCTCTTTTAGAAACTGCTATCATACATTACTGCTTATGTACTAGTGCCCAAGGATGCCAGGGTAGCACGTCAATCAGAAAGTAACAAAAAACCCCAAGTATTTGTGTAACCTCACCAAAAGAGCACTCATCCCTCTCCCAGTATTTGTAAATCAAATGTCAGTTGTAGTGATAATATAAATACAGTTAAATAAACATTCTACCCTTCTAAAATACAAATTCCAGCCCATTTCTGTCCCAGGTGCATGTTCTAGACTACAAACAACTGCAACAAATAAACTTTTACATGGTTCATATTGAAAGGCAAGCACTGGACATTTCTGTGTTAGCTAGGTTTTGATGGCAGCATTTTTCTCAGCAGCTCTGACACTATTACAGTTCTTCTGTTCTTGTTGGTGGATTCTAATCTTGTAGTTCTACAGGCATCCTTAGATCCTTATTTTTGTTTTATTTGAAGGTTATTAATTTTTAGAGACACCAATGTATCTGTTGTGGTTTTATTCCAGCCAGCAATGGCTCATTCTCCTCCAGTGGCATGAGGGAGAAAATAGGAAACGTAAAAGTGAGAACACTTGTGGGTTAAGATAAAGACAGTTTAGTGGAGCAGAAAAGGGAGGAAAAATTGTAATGATAATGATGATAAAAGAATTAGAATAAAGAAAACGAGAGATGTGCAATATAAATGCTCACCACTTGCTGACTTACATGCAGCCAATTCCCAAGCAGCAGCTGCTGGCCATCTTTCTCCCCAGTTTGTGCGCTGAGGGAAGTGCCAGAGAGTATGGAATATCCCTTTGGTCAGTTGGGGTCACCTATCCTGGCTATCACATGGCAGCTCCTTGGGACTCCTTGATGATGGGGTGGGGTGAAAAGCAGAAAAGTTTGATTCTGTGCAAGCACTGCTCGGCAATAATGAAAACATCTCTGAGTTAACACTTTTTCCAGCACAAATACAAAACATGGCCCCATACCGGCTACAAAGAAGGAAGCTAACTATTCCAGCCAAATCCAGCACAATGTCATTTTACCTGTTATGTTTAGTTCTGACAGAGAGATGTCCTACTTTAGTCTTAGAGGTCCAGATAAATTGGCTTATTCAGGCTTTGTAAATGCAAAGTCCATATACAAAAGGAAAGTGCCTCGGGGTCATCTTCTGTCAGGTGAAAACCAGCTGTCTGACATCACACAGCAACTTTACACAGCAGTTTCAGACAGGAAGTTGCTGAGCTGGAATTAATGGGGAGGAGACAGATTGATTCTCTGTGTATCAGCAACCCAGAAAGGTAATAATGAGAAAAAAGAGAGAAGTCTACATGCTGTGCTGGCTGTAAAAAGTATGGAATTATAAAACTTCATTTGATGTTGCTTTTAAAAATAAAATTCAGAACTATTTGCCACATGGTGCATGAAAGTGAATTTGCTGTTAGCACATATTTTAAATCACTGGATGTGGGATATGATTATTGTGCTATGGAGAATTTAGTTGCCAGTAATATATACTTTGGAAGGTTACAAATACCTAAAGTTATAATGATGTACCTGTTAACTCTCTCAAGGTAAGTTTGAAGAATGTTTTGAGGAAGCCACGTACATTTAGTAGTAGTCTTCTTCAGTCTGTGCATATCAGAAAACTGCCTGGTGAACTCAGCAAGTGCATTTATACAGTCAGAATTGTGTTAGCATTTGAAATCCTCTTGTAAGTTGTTATCGTCTATTTAATTTATTACTATCATCTTGAAAGCTTGCCACCTACAGAAGCCAAAGAGTCCAAAATATCCATGCCATGAACTGGAAAGCTGGAGGATTCTTGGGGGTATTATCTTAACTTGGGATTTAAATTAAACATTATGCACATTGACTAAGGTGGCAAATAAAATACCTAGGCACCTTAAAATTGGAATCCTGCCTAGCTGAATCAGCATATATGATTCCTATTTTCTCATTACAGAATAGTAACAACAAAAAATACTAGTAAAAAAGAATCCTAGATTTCTCTAATTTCCACTTTCATTGCCTAACCAAGTTTTCACAGCGCTTAACACTCCTTGTGAATGTTGCTATCAGTTTTCAGACTTTTAAGCATTGGCAGCAGCACAATTGTGTATGAACTACTTCTGGCAACAGCAAAAAATTCAAGAGCTGACAGAAGATTCATTATGTCTTTTGTCGAGTCTCAAATAGAAGGGGCTAGAGACTCTGCAGAAAATTAACAGTATGACAAGAAACACTACACAAAATGTCTGTGTCCTCATACTGTTCTGGTTTGACTATTTGATTAGCAAACTACCCAAGCAGAATGGTTTCAGCAATACTGAAACCTCAGTTTTAGTATTCAGTTCATAGCTGAGGTGATTATTCAGTTCTTCCTTACAGCCTCCATTACAGATAGTTTCCCTAAAATTTCCTTTAATGTGAAAATTTCTCTAATTGCTTCATTGTGCCAAGTGGAATATCTTGGAAAGCTTAAAATAAATGTATTCTATTATTTTGAAGCCAGAGAAATATTTGAAATTAATATTGTTTAGTATTTGTCATTTTTCAAGTTCTTTCTTTGCTCTTTGTTCTTGAGCAGTCAAAGTGATTTTAATTTAGCCTTTTATCTTGAGACAAGGCATTGATGGAGATAAGGAACATCTATTCTGATACATATGTGTAAATAATTAAATGATGTGCATGATATGCTTGGTTGCTGTCTGAAGTAGTGTATGATACATTACTAAGTAATCTTAGTGTGACATTTGTGTATGTTGTTTTACTTTTAACATGATTTAAAAACTGATTAAAAAGCCCTGCCAGACTTTTAATTGAGTGTTGGCACTTGCACATACAAAATCTAGTGCTTAACAGTTGTATCAGAACAAGTGCTCAAAGGTAAACTCATGTTAAGCTTTGACAAACAGAAGTAATGATAGTCGGTATGTGCCAATAGTAAGAGAATCAAGATTAATTAAGAAATTGCAATTTGCAGCTACATATGTTCATAGTATTCTAATCTCCAAGTCAGACACTACAGATTATTTCTATATCTATGACAGGGCTCATCAGTCACTGTTGCTTGAGATATTTTTATTTCATAACACTAGAGACCTGAACCATTTCAAATCTGATGAGAGGCCAGAGAACAAGTGTGCAGCGTGGCCGTATTCACAAGCAAGTGGCTTCAATCATGAGGAACATTACAGTTGTTACAGATTTCAGAAAGCATGCTGAAATGCCATCACAGAGCTTTGGATTTGTACTGTCTTTGGCGGAATTCAATCCCATTAAAAACCTATAAGACATTTTAGCAAAAATATCTTCTCAGAGTTATCTACATTTTCTCATTCTTATGGTTGCTTTTAAGTAAGAGAAAAGTATATTTTTCATATTGGGGTTAACAATTTTCTGAAAATCATCCAACAGTTAGGCTCTTTGATAAGCATTAGATTTCACTTCTCTAGTAAAACACAGAAATAGAAATTTTTACTATTCTTTCACATATGGTATCATGAAGTTTAGCCTCTACAAATTTAGGCATATAAATTGAAAGAAACTTAAAGGCAGAAATTTCCGGACTCTGAAAACCAGGCGATTGAGCTTCCTTTTTTCATGCTCCAAAATACTGATGTTGGGAAAAGGAAAAATACATATTTTTCCCATTTAAGTGTTTGTTTAAGTGGCCCACCCCAACAATAATGTTACAATTCATAAAATCCAATTNTATATATATATATATTTGGATAAATAATTATAGTTAAAATCTGTTGAAAGTAAAATTTACTCCTACTGAGCTTTTTACAACCATATAAATACAGAAACAGTAACTAAACAAGGTTTTGACAGCACTAGTCATCTATTCTTTCCATTTCCTGCAGCTAACATATGAATTATCAGCCGCTGGACATCAGAATGAAATATGCAATTGATAGTCACTTGCTGCTATTTGTCACTCCATCCTCCTCCAACCAGGGAGCAGCACTTTACGTCAGTCAATAACTTTAAAGTATATATAAAGTTCTGTAGCAAAAATCTGACTGATTTAGATCCAATTTTATTTAATGCTTTCAGTCTTGAACACGGTCTACACAGGATTCTGAAGTACTGAATTAAGATGAGAGCATTGTCTGGTTTACGCCTGGCTCTCTGACACAGGAGTTATGAGGCCAGAGTCCCACATATATCACCAGTAAGATGCAACAAGCAATTTTTTAATGTGAATTTGAAAAACCCAATGAAGCCCAAAATAATAAATTCCCAGAAAGATTCAAGATACTTCAATATATGAAGAATCAAACTTGTAAGAGACCAAGTATTCTTAATTCATTGCACCAATGAAGAAATGAGGCACTAAGCAGTCAAAAAAGGTTTTAAAAAAAGTTACTGGTTTTAATCACAATTAGTCTTTAAATTTTTTTTTATCCTTTTAATCAGATTCAATATATGCTGCTTTTTGGTTTTTTGTTTTTCTTTTTTTTTAAACTGGTGTGAATTTTGTGTTCCTTTATGAAGGCTCTCAAGAGGAGGTGTGATGCATGCACAGTGCTATGTACACAGAATTAAATCATGGTGATTTTAGAATTCCAATTACTAGGAGCAGAGCTTCCATGTGACTGGCCTTGAAGAAAACATGCTGACATGAAAGGGACAGATGAGACAATAAAAAGTGATAGGAAAGGGAACCCACACAAGTAATCCATAGGTTTATGCCACATGAAGAAGGAGTAAGAATGCCTGCAGGGAAGGTATAGTACTGATCCCAAATACATAAATTCAAACAAATCCAGCTTTAACCAGCCACCACAGTTGATAGCTGTGGTACATGGGTAGCTAAGTAAAATTATACTGGAACAAATCTCCTTTGGCGATTTAAGTTGCCTTTTAGGTTATTTCACTTTATCACCTTATGTGTGGTTACAGGAAATTATAATGATGGGAGCATTTGTTGATGCTCATGCAGTGATCATTAAGCAAGGGTGAAAGAAATGTTTTACAATTAAGGTTCTAAAATGGTAATTTTAGAATTAAAATTTATTTCAGTCTACCATAATACAATATATTCATCAGCACAGTAAGCTCTTTTGTTGAAATATTTATCATTCTATGCTCAGCTGCAATTATCTCTTTAGGACTAATTCTTGGGACCATGAAAATTTCTAATGTGGATATAATATAAAGCTAAGGCTCATGGTTATGTCAATGTTCTGGGGTAATTGACTCTTGCTGAATGTGTGTGAACACTCCAGTCAAACAGTTTATGCTGAAGAAAAAGTGCCCCATACAAGTGAATGAAGCAGTGTAGGTGTCAAATATTGAATGCTTCTGAAAAACTGCCTTGAAGAAGTCATTAACTGGAATTTACATGGGTAAATTGACTGCTGGTTAGCTCAGCATTTGTAGGTGTTTGAGTACAAAAAATTCCATGTCCAGTCACCCAGACTGAGCTCCCTAGGGCCACCTTAAGTCTGGAGTCTTCACTATAGTAAAATAGAAAAGAGAGCTCAAACTATGTTTGTAACTCTGCAAAAACATATTATGAAAAATTGTTAGGTTATGTAGAAACCATTTTTTATGCAATTATTCACTGTTTCTACATAAATTATAAGCAATACTGACACAGTAATTTAATATTACTTAACATAGAAAATATTTTTTCTCTAACTATCTCAGAAGATTTAGAGCCACAATTACTCTTACACAGTGAGTTTTCTCAGTCACTGTCAATCAATTGATGCCAAAACATCATTTATTGATATGTCTAATGAAATGAGAGTTCATTGAAATAAATATTGAAATAAAGATTTCTCTGATTGCTGAAAGAGCAAAAGTCTATAATGAATCAAAATCAGAAGTACCAAATCTCTTCATTTTATTATAAAATACGGAAGTTTTTGCCACAGCTGAAGTTAAATTTACTGTTACAGATGTTAGGTTAAAAAAAAACAAATCTGAATTACAGAGTTATTTTCCTTCCCATATGAATGAGTCATAATTATATATTCATGTGTTAACATGCAAGATCTAAAAGTTCTAGTAGCATACCAAGGCAATCAAGCTACCTTCTAAGGAATTAAAATAGAATGGATTCCCCTGGTATGTCAGAGAAAATTAGTTCCCCTGTAGTCTTCAACTCCAAGTGAAAGGAGCTGCAGGTGGGGGCAATTGTGAAATGTGAAAGCTGTAACCAAGAACTGGAGCAAAGCCACATGGCTTAGTAAAAAGGAAAAATCAAGTTCTGAGTGGTCCATTTGTTAAATGGGGATGGTTTTCAGTGACCCTGAATCCCTAGATGTGGTGTTCTGGTTGTCATATTTGCAAGGTCTGTTCCATGACTGCATTGGCTGGTGAGCCAATTCATTCCTGCATAGTCCAGCGATGGCAGGATTCATCCCCTTCAGCAGAATTTATTTCACTCCATTGTACTTTTGGAACTTTTGCTGAAACTAACTGGAAATGCAGTTGTTTTTGTGCTTTCTGAAACTGCTGCCCACACTGTAGACAACAGTTTTCCTTTCTCTCCCAGACTCTGCTATCAGAAAAGTGCTACCAAAAAGATATGAAAATCATAGACAAAACCTTAGTGTGTTTCTGAAACACAATTGAACACAGAAATACAGAACTAAACTTTCAGACTGTATGTTAGGACTATATTATTAAAAGCCTCTTTTTTCTCTCCCTTAGTTGCCCAGCAAATTTGACTACCCGAGCTTGTGGCTTTCTTCAGTGATGATGCTCAGCAGTATGTCCTTCATTTAATTATGTAACATATTACTTTTGTGTCTACCTATATTAATATATCTAAAGTGATCAAGAAGAGACAGTAATTCTGTCATAATATTCAGATAGAAGGTCTTTGTTTGTTTTATTTTGGGTTTTTTGGTGGGTTTTCTTTGTGTTTTTTTTTTTCCTTTTTTGGTTGCTTGTTTGTTTGTTTGTTTTAGTTTTGGTTTTTGTTTTGTTTGCTTTATTTTGTGTTTTTTTGTGTTGTTTTTGTTTTGCTGTGTTTCATTAAAGAGAGCATGCAGAAGGAACATTTTCTCTTATTTATCCACCAGGTAAAAATGGGAACTACTCTCTAAATCTTAGGTATACTGGTATTTTCATCTGCCGAAGTTTGACAAGACTCAATGGCAACAGAAATAGCTTCTCCATAAAAGCTAGGAGCACAAGCTGGTAGTCTCTACATTTACAGAGCAAAGCTTGTAAGACAATCAGAGTCTGATATTTTTTATAAAAATAGATATAAATTTGACTCCTGGTCTCATTTTTATAATGAAATTGGTTTTGCTTTTTAAGGAATTTCTCTATTTACTGACTTACAATCAGAAAATTAAGATAGGGCACAAAAATGTCATAAAATCAGTTAAAACACGAATCCTTGAGTTCAGATGGACTTTTTAAAGTTATAACAAGACATACAACCACTGAAATTCTAGCAGCTGGACTGAACAGTTCCTCTAAAAACATCTTTGCATTATCAATTTTGAGACAGGTATGTGAAGTTGATAACCAAAAGGAAAAAACTGACCATCCTGGCAAAACATTCAAGGACTTCATTGGAAAAAAGAGAGGTGTTGGGAGAACGGAGGCCAAAATAATATTTGATGCACAAGTAAAACTACGCAGCAAAATTTCCAGACTGTGGTGACTTCCTTAGCAAACACTCCTGTATCTCTCCAAAATGCTAGAATAAGCATATAAAGCACAGTACACCAAAATCATCACAGAATCACAGAATGGATCAGGTTGGAAGAGACCACAGTGAGTAATCTGATCCAACAGATCTTCTCTGCTCAAACAGAGCACATGGCACAGAATTGCATCCAGACAGTTCTTGAATATCTCCAGTGGGGAAGACCCCACAAGTTCCCCGGGCAGTCTGCTCCAGTGCTTTCAGTAGGAATGAAATTAAAAGAAAGTAAAAACAACAAAAAGATTTTGTTCTTTTCCCATCTGTGTGTACTTTTTCTGAATATATTCCTCTTTTTGTTACTGGTGCACAGATGTTTTTCAAAACACACCCTGGCCTGTCTTTGTCCTCAGCATCCAAGTTAAATCAATTTTGTGTCCAAGGTAAGCTTTTGAATCTATGTTAACGTGTTCCATATCAGGCTACTGTCCTTTCTGTTAGGCTTTGTCTTTGCTCCCTTTAAAGCTTGTGAACTGCTGAAGATAAAGGACTGCTCTCTCTGTACACCCTGTTGAAATATGCAGAAACAGGTTTTCTACTACACTTGAAATTCAGCCTGTAACTTAACGTGTATCACACAGCTTTATGAGTCTAACAGTAGACAATCATGCTTTAACAATAAGTATGGCTGCGGAAGTGACTGATTGTACAGCATTTTTCCCTCACCCCCTGACTGATCATTTGATGTTGGAACAGCTACACCAGAAGCAATGATGTCCCTTTAAGCATTTCAATTTAATCCCATAAATAAGCTCATGGGAAAACTGGCAGATGATAGGCAAAGCTGGTCTGTATTAGACAAAGAGACATAAAGAGACATTTTATTAGACATAAATTTTGAAGGAACAATTATCCAATTGATCACAATTTGCAGGTAAGTGTTTGAGCTTTAACATTTCATGATTATACATTGAATCTAAACTGGATAACACCTTGCATAAATTGACTTCAGGTCCTCACTATTGACCACTTTCTGCATTTTCATGAATACACCATTTCCAATACTTTGGAGAAGACTGACCAAGACTTTTGTTCCAACTCCCGCAGTGATAGTTTTAACTGGATTTAGTCCTTCACTTGCCGTTGTGTTTCTTTCAGCCAGAAGACAAATTTCGATTCCTCTTGGGCACTTAATCTTCCAAGTCAGAATGTTTCCTGTCACACAAACATTGCAGTGGAATGTTGGCTGAGAAGTTTACACATACTACTTTCATTGGCTACATTAGTTTAGTGATATATCTGCCTTGCAGTATCCCCCTACCCATACACTAATATGCTGAATACACATACATTCAGTATATTACTGCCATAATAAACACTATCTTTTATATGTATTATTATTAATAAATATATTATTTATATATAACTATTATTATTGTCAGATTAAAAAATATGTTGGTTATCTCCTTATGAACAAAACAGTTTTTAAGCATATAAGAGTTGAACATACAGATCCTTACAACTTTCAATATGTGTAACATGAATATTCTAATTTAGAGAAAATTAAACTGATAAATATAGTTATTATTGTTTTTATAAAATAGACGTGGAACTTGACAGAATAAAATATTGTTTGGTGAGTGTAACTATAGTATCACTATAACTGAGTGAGGAATCACACACTTGTCTGTTATTGAAGGTTCGAAAACTGGCATTTAAGATGGTGTATTTTGTCTGTGTGAACACAGCATAAATGAGAGAAATTCCCTAAAATAACCGATTTTCAAATACGTATTTAACTAAGAAACCAAGTTGAAGACCAATCACTTCTGCCTTGTTAAAAACTTTCAAGAGAGCTTAATTTTAAGCAAAGAAGTAGTAGTATGTGTTACTTGTCAGTTGCATTATACAGTTGCAGTCACATTACTTGCAGTTCACAGGAACAGTGTACAGTTTATCATATGTAGGATGATATGCAAAATCACAACCTCTCTGTGCTTTCTTTCACCAGAATGAAACATTGGAAAAATAAAAGTAGATCTCGAAGGGCATATTGACAACAGCAAATCCAAAACGAGAAACGAGATCCACTTTAGATTGTAGAGTCTGAAGAGCAGCTTTATCAAGACACAAATGTCTGCAAAATGTATGGCAATAGCAATACATTTTAATAATCAATAGAAATACATGACTAGATCTACAAAGCTCTTCTGGATTTTCATTTTTTTTTCTTGGTTTGGACAAGTGTTTTTTGGTATGGTTGTTTGTGGTTTTCTGGTGATGATGATGGCAGTGGTTATTTTTTTCTGTCTAAGAATAAGTTTGGACTAAACCAACAAGTATTGTAATTAAAGCAGCTGACTATTGAAAAAAAGAAAGAATGCAGCTTTGTAATATTTTTTCTCTCAAATTGTATATATTTCTAAGTGAAAAGCAAAATTTTAACTTCACTGAACATATCCAGCTGGTTTGCCTACAACTGCAATGTGTATCAGTCTTACTCTAAATGTGTGAGTGGGAAATGAGTATGTTCTGCACTCAGTACCTTGAAGAAGGTGTGAGCTGCCCTAGGCCTGTGACAAATCCAGACCCAATTAAATGTGTCTTATAATTTATTTGGTGCTTGTAGAAAGACAATTATTTAAGCTGGACTCTGTGCTGATATTTTATGCATTCTTGTTTATGGAACATCTAAAAAGATAAAACAGGAGGGCATTGATGCAGTAAAGGAATATGCTTTTCTCAGGATTATGGAAGCCAACATTTGGGTAAGAAAGTGAGTTATGAAAGTGTTGGAAGTGATAAAGTGTTGCAACGAATGAAATATAGTTTACCTCTAAATTGGGAACTAAGAAGAAATTATTGTTTAAACTTATTTTTGCTGCTTTTGTTATTCACTGCTCAGTTGATCTGTGTTTAGCAAAAACATGCTAAACATGTTTAGCAAAAAAATGCATGAGACTGAAATGCTCAAATGAATAAAAATAAATATTGTTTTTATTTTGCCCAAATATTTTCGTCAAAATTATAGAGAAGGAGATGTGGCTAGTCTTGTAACTATCCTAACATTACAGTGTTGATTATAGAAACAAAGAATATATTCAGGCTGTGTAATTAAAGCAGCTGACTATTGAGTGATCTTGAGCACCCACAGACAAGTGGAGATCTGAAGGAAGTAGTATTTGAAACAACTAACAGGTTAGGAAAGCAGAGACACTGATTTTGGGGATCTAAGGCTGTTGACATAAGTTCAGTGTCAGAGAGGGCCACTTGGAAACTCAGCAGGAAGCAGCAGCATAACTATAGTCATAAAGAGGACAGAGATCTGACAGGGTGAACAAGGAGAAGAGTAAAGAGAGAGGGAATTTTTAACAACCTTTTTTCTTCCTATCCTTATGGCAGGATCTATAACAGATTTAGAAAACACAGTGTTAAACCAGGCAGCTTTAAAAAAGCAAATGAAAACAGGCTCCACTGTGAGGGGCACAATATTGAAGAAAAAACCAGATCTCTTCATCCAAACTGAGATCGGAGAGATTGAAGCTCAAAGGAACCGAGGAAAAAGAAATTAAAGTAGGTAAAGAAGCCTAAGGCACTGGGATAGCTGGTGGTGTACAAGCAGATGCAGTTTTTATAAAGCCTAATATGTGTTTGCTAAATCAAAGTGAGAAAGGGTTAAATAAGAGTAGCCCTCCTGTTAAAAGAGACTTTTGCTGGCAGTGGTGTTCTGTGGGGTAATCCTGATTGCTTCTCCTTTCTTTTTTAAATGCAGCATGTGAGCTCCCACACTTCAGGAAACAGAGGGAAGTTATAGTTGCAATAATGTATTCATCCCCAGCCACAGTACTTGTGGCACAAAAAGGTGTGTGCATTGGTGTTGGGTAAGGGGAGCTGTCCTCGTGTGAGGGAATAACTTCTGCCTTGAATGCAGTGGTCACTGACTGAGACAACAGGATAGAGGGTTCTGATAAAAGTCTTCTGTAAGCAAATGACCACATGCTGACTTGAAAAAGTGAATGTAAAACACCAGAATCCAAATAAGAAACACATTCCTTGTTGATTCTCTGTTCCTAAGGCTGTATTATTATGTACAGTGTATGTAAATCCTCTCTATGCATTGGCATAAACAAAAACCTGCTGCGTTGGTCACATAGCTAGTTCTTAACCTGCCATTCATCTAAAATTACTATTGATAGATTCTCTTTAATAATAGTAATATTTGTTGTGTTTATAGACTATTTAGATATCATCTAATGAGTGACTTCAATATTACTTTGCAAAAGGTATTGATCCTTCTTCAAAATCTTGGCTAGTATAAGAACAATTTTCCCTGACTTTAGGATTGACCTCATATCCCTATCATATTTTCAGTCCATTTTAGGGGAAGAAAGTAATGTAAAATCATGTTGAAAATCTAAATACACTGCTGAATATAACCTATAGAAATCTATTATCAAGCTTCTTTTAAAGTATCTTGGGACATAGAATCACAGAATCATAAAATGGTTTGAGAACTTAAATCTTATTCCAATCCCCCCCACCATGGACAGGGACACCTTCTAACACAGTGATCCAGAGCTGGAAGATTGTTGTGTTAGAACTCTTGAGATCTTTTTTGCATTGTAATAATAAATCACTGTTTTCTGTCCCTAAAGAATCATTTACTCTGGACCCTTTTTAGAGAGAATTTTCTGTTGAAAACATGCCATGAACATTTAGTTACTGGCTAGTCTTACATCTTTTTATATCCTGATTCCAAGAATCATTAATCATGTGAGTGAAATGTTATATTTTGCACTGTTGTTCCTGTACTGAGTGTAATGATTTGTATTTGATGTATTATTTTCACTAAAGCACTGAATCTTTGAAAACATGTGATATGTCTTTCATTAGTGAATAATCAGTCATCTTAAAAAATAAAAATAATAATACTAATACTAATGATACTTTTCATTTTTCTTATTTGTGTTTAAATTTCAAACTCATATTTTTGATACCTATTATAACCATACGTACTGGTTTAAGAATTTTGCATCCCCTGGAATAATGTTTTGTAAAGTTGTTGAAAACGTAGCAACTAAATAATTTTCTGCATCTTTTTTTAAGCTTTTTAAATAAATGGAACTTGGTAATTGTCTTTTAATATGATAATTTCTGTGAACTTCCAAGAATTATTGTGGATCCTTTCATACACTTTTTCTGTTTTCTTTCCCAATAGTATCTCGTAGTGTTCAAAAATTAATGATGAATACAGAAACAATATTGTTTCTGCATTCTATTCCCTTTACAGGCTCATGGTTGAGCAATATTGGAGTGAAATTCTGTGTTTGATAGTGATTATCTTATTTGGCTTATGGTCAGACTCAAATTATTCTTTGAACCTGTTAAAATACCTAAATATTTGAATTTTACAGAGGGATGAAAATTGGTAGCTGGAGTGTAATTCAGTGGTTCATTAAAATAATCTGTTAGACAATTGTGCACCTTATTACCTCAATATTCCCTCAAACTTATTTATTTATTTATTTTAATAAATACTAATACAATTTTCCCTGAATTACCATCTGAGATATTCAAAGATAAGTGATCTGGAGTTGCGTTTATTAATTAGGAAATATTTTCATCAGAAGAACTAAAACAATCAAAATATAGAGAGGTGGTGATAATAGGATGGCTGTTCTCTACCATGCTTCCATTTTACACCTAGAGCAATCATACACTATTATGCAAGGAAGCATGGTCCAATGTTCTTTACACTGCACACCGTATCATGAGGTATAATAAATGTAAATTTAGATTGGTAGAAATAAGTTTTAAGGTATTTTCAAAATAAATCTTGTTCTGTGATGCCCAATCTGCCTCTTGATACAATGCATTTATAGTGTGCTAAGTATTCAGGAATGAACCTTTTGAATATTTTTATAATTCAACAGGAAAATTCCTACCATGATGCCTGTGTTTGGTACTGGTATGGAGGCTTTGTAGATTTAAAAAGGGGTAATCTGATGATTACCTTTCTAAAAGACTGATTAATGTGCACAATTCCAGAGTGTGACTATACGTAATTCAGACATATCTCTATAACCATCAGCGAGGTTTTTTTCCTGGTCTCAGTACATACTAATTTAATGCAAATGTCATACAGAATGATAGCACAAAACCTGCTTAATTCCTAGGCAGCTGTTACTGCTCTTTTTTTTAGGCAAAAGAAAATCTTGGACTCTTACTGTTTACAAATATAAATGCAATTAATGTTTATAAAGTATTGCCACTGTTTCATTTACTCCACTTTTCACTCATAATTCCCTCTTCGCAAGGTAAAATGTAAAAAAGAAATACATTTTGTCAGCCCAGACTGCTTCACTCTCCAGTCTGTTCAATTAACACGCCTTGTGTATTTGCAGCCTAGCAAATAAGATACTTTTATTTCTTTCTGTTTTTACCATGCTGATCATCCCTCTTTCCCCTCACTATGCAAACAAAAACATTTGCCATTCTTCAGGTCTGGAAAGTTTAGAAAAGACCAATTGAAGGTGGGGAAAAAGGCTCAGAATCACACAGATTTATTTTAGTCAGGATCAAAAATAACAACCAGAGTATTTGTAAAAAGATTATAAATTATAAACTGTTGCTATAATAAAAAATTAATACACTTTTGAAAGATGAAGAACACAAAAAACTCCATTAACTGAGAAATGAGAGAGGCTGTAAACTTACCTGATTTCTCTTTATTGACACTGTTGCTTTATAATTTGTGAGGAGAGTACACAATCACTGTAATGAGCAATGGAGTCAGAGGTTTTATAGTCTAATTTGACTTGCAGTCAGCTTGAAATGTTTTTTTTTTCTTTTTTTAAAAATTAGAGTATGTCCACAGTGCCGTTTGTTATAAACTTTCTATGAACACTTTTGGCAGCCAGGGTGAAGTACAAGACCTTCCACTGTCACTCTTCCTCCACTACTGCTTTGTTCCCAAAACTGGGTAATGATGCCTCTGCAGACTTTGTAGTGAATTATTCCATAAGAATTCTGTGTGTCTGTATGTTTGTTTCCTCTGCAAATCCCTTGTGTGCGCTGAGATGCCATGAGACTACATGCCATGTGTTCTACAGGAACACAAGAACAAAGCTGCAGATTCCTCTCAAATGATTTGTAAAGTTAAAGATGCAAGAACCTGTGGAAAAGATGAGAAGGTCTCAAAGTCAGGGATGAAATAAGGCAGACGGCAGTGCCCCAAACAGTGGATAAATTACCTTTTTCCTTTTCTTTTTCTTTCCCCCAATTTTCTGGATAGGAGAGTAGGTGGATTTTTGCAGGGTAATTCTAAATTACCTATGCAGATATTAATGGATACTCATCTCAGATCTGAGGGGCAGGTAGAAGAATGCATTACATTGTTCATTTGGATCTACCTGGCAATGACAGCTGGACTCTTGGAAAAACAGGCAGCAGGAGATAACTTCCTACACGCTCTAAGAGGACATAGATCAGGAAATACCTTGTAAAGGGTTGGAATCACCTATCCTATCCAGAGGAATGGGAAGCCTTGTTTATCTACCCTGTCTGATTTCTGATAAATATAAGAAGAGGTACACAGTTGTAAGGGATAGGGAAGGCTAATTTATGCAGTTCCTTAGGTGAGTGGGGAATTCTGACATCTTCAGAGCCTGGCCTGACAGAAGGCATCCTCTGAAAGAGGTTGGAGCCCAGTGTCTGGCAGTGAACCAAATGAATTGTATATGTAAAATTCCATAGGAGGGGCTGAGATCAAGGGGTTTTGGAAGTGTTGAAAATCAGCTCCTAAATTATTTGGTTTCTTTGCAATTGCTTGCACAGATAAAGGAAAGAAAACTCTGAAAAGGAAAGAAACTCTGAAAAGGAAAGAAAAAGACCTTTACAAGAACAGAGAAAAATGGTGCTCAGAATTTATAAGAAAATGTTGAACTGTCTTCTCTTCTAATGCTGAGATTAGTGGGTGAGTTGCATTTCCTCTATTTATCTCCCAAAGTGTCTATCAAGAGAGATCTTGAGATGCAGAGGTGCAAGAATGGCTGAGACTCACTCACAGTCCCCAGACCACAAAGACCTGAAGACAGGGAAGGAGAGAGGTATGTCCATTTTCCAAAAAGATAAACCAGTGTGGTAAATATTTCCATGTTCATTCCAAGCCTGAAATAAACTTGGTTTGAAAAAAGCTTTCAATCAGAGCTTGAAACAAGCACCTTATAACACCTTCAAGTGTGAAAATTCTCTCTAAAACATTTTCTGTTATGTTTGTTCTCTTTGATACATAAGGATTAAGCCTGAAGGCAGCTTACTTTGAAAGCAAGAGGGGAAAGAATCAACATACTCAAGCTACAACATTATCTTTTGGAGCATATTCATTTTGGACATCTTTGTTGCTCGTCTTTTGATCTTTAGTATATTTCTTCAGGCTGCAGGTACGCCTAGAAAAAAAATGAATGTGCTGAATATTTTTCTGAATCTTCACATTGGACATGTTTCACAGAGAAAGGATCATTTTCATTTTGATGACCTTGACCAAGGCTGTCACAGCTGTTGATTCTTGTGCAAAAGAGCAGAAGCAGTGAGATAGCTCTTAATATCACACTTTCTCTCCAGTCCAAGCAGGTTCCTGGTGACAAGGCAGAAAGAAGGAATATAGTGAGGTACCTTTTGTTTGCTACTTCTTGACAGCTACATTATCAATTTCTTGTATGCATCTGAGGACAATATGTATATATGCATATACATATCAGCACAATGCTCTTCAACACCAATTGCATCTATCTCCTTTAAACCCTTGGATCATGTTGTCTCACTGTCCACATGTGTGCTCCAGGGATTAACATTGTCAGCCTGGCTTCAATGCAGATTATTTTCATCACAGCACTGCATTTAGTTCTGTGCTATGCTTTAGTGGCTGGGATGGTGTTGATAACACACAGTGTTGTGGCTACTGCCAAGCAGTGATTGCATGGTTTCAAGACTTTCTTTCCAACTCCTGGGGGTGGCAAGAGGCTATGAGGGTACACAGCCAGCACATCTGGCAGACACTGACCAAAGGAACATTTTCTACATTCCCATGATCTTGTGCTCAGCAAAGAAAGCTGAGAGAAAGGAAGAGAAAGTGGGGCTGTTGGTTATCACTTTAGCTTCCCTAGCACGTGCACACAATGTGTACTGAGGTCCTGCTTTCCTGGAAATGGCTGGACATCTGTCTACTGTACTGAATAAATTCTGTATTCTGCACTGAATAAATTCATCTTTTTACTTTGCTTCTATGTGTAGCTTTTGCTTTTCTTATTAAATTGAATTTATCTCAACACAAGGTCTTCCACCTTATTATCTTCCCCTCTTCTGTCAAGAAGGGGCAGTGAGGGAGTAAATGGGTCTTGCAGCCAGCCAAGGTCAACCTTCTACATGGTCTTTAAAACTGTACTTCACAGATTAGTAGTCACTTCTGATGCTGTCCTGTGCAACACTTCCCTGAATTATGATATTTCTGTCATTTGAATGTTACAACCTTTCAGTATTATTTTTCTTTGATAGTGTATCAATGACAGTATCGGAGCTTCTCAACACACAACTATTTCCAATTCTGATAAGGTATGTGGCTTTTTGTCATACTGTAGTTCTGTGAGTATGCTTTCCACCTGTTCTTGCAACTCCAGTTTTTCAAATCAATCTAGTCTGAACTTAGGCCATGTGTACTCTGTAAAACTCTATATCATTTTAGTCTGGTCTTTTTTTGTGTGTGATTTTTGAAGATTTCTAAATTAAGAAATATTACACATATATCTAAAACTATACACAATTAAATGTGTTCCTCTGTTAAGGATGTATTTGTTTATGCCAAGAATACAGCCCACTTTCTCCCTTATGATTGTTTTTTTAGGGCTACTAAAGTATATTGATGTTTCTTGCTAATGAATCCTCTCTTTCATCTGTCTCTAGTGAAACATTTCTTTCTTAAGTATTGGCAAGCAATGAAGGAGGAGCTGATGTCTTAATTCAAGTTCTGCATTGGAAGAAAGAAAAAAGAGTGAAAAGGCTGAATACATTTAATGAAACACAGAATTTCCAAGCAGAATAATGCTTGAACTAAAAAAAAACTATGTTCTTGAAGTCACTTGTGGATGGGCTGTTCATTTTGCTCTGCTGTGTTGCAATTATATCCTGCTGAGTTCAGGAAAAGTTAGCCAGCTCTCAGCCTTCCCAGAACAAAAATCAGCATGTTGCCATTTTACTTCTCTACCAAGATGCCATTGTCAGCTCAACTTCCTGCTTGGTTCTTGGTTGAATTTTGTTTCATCTGATTCCTTGCATCATCCAGAGAGAAACCACACTTCCTTCTTGTCTTATCTTTTACACAGAATGGGAAAGTGTGGTCTGTGTTCTCGTTCATGGTGTCTGTAGGGACATGGGCAGAAGTAAATTAGGTATTTTGCTCCTTATATCTTCTTTAATATACAGATTTTATGGAACTGTACAAGCTCATAATAAAAGCAGATAGAATTCTGGGCTCTAGGCCACATGAATTGTCTTTCTGTATGGCTGCTGGTTCTGTGGATGGCTTATGGCTTGGGACAAAAAAATGTAAAATGTGTAAATGTGGTATCATTACAAGTGTATTAAAGGAAGTGTTAGAGAAGTATTTTGGAGGTGCAATGAAAAGCAGCAAAAAATTGGGGGTTTGGAGATTTTTGGTTGGCTGTGTTTGGGGTTTCTTTTTGCCTTAGGAATACAGCTAGTTTATACTAGTCAGAGCTTGATTTTCTGTCATATAGGGAAATACAGGTGCATTGCAGAATAGGATTTCAAACTACCTTCCACTGATGTTAAGTAGTTTACAAATACATTATTATTGTGACATTTGAGCTAGAGATAAAAGTGTCAGAGAAACACCAATATTTTCCTCAATTTTATTATTAATTGTAGTAATAAATTATCATACATATGGAAATGATGTCTTCAAGTGCATTTTATCTCATGTCTTTAAGGTGCTCCTACTACTTAAATAGGGAAACACGAGTTTGACCTTGCAATCACTGAAGAAAGCATTAACTGTATGCTAAATGCTTGCTATTGATCTCCAGCTGAGCATTCACATAATTAAATTCTGCAGGTGCTTAAGTGTGTGCAGAATTGGGGTTGATTTCCTTCTAATTCCTTTAAGAATAGATCTCTCCTTCAGGGTTTGTTCAGCTTTAGAGGAGTGTTGTTATAAAGGTCTGAATTTGCCATCAACTGCTGCTACTGGCTACACTAACATGTAATTAAAGAAAAATGCATGTAAATGTGTAGGAAGCATGTGCAGAATCATAGAAGAGTGTCATGCCTGTACATGCTAGGGGAAATTTCACACCGTGGGTAAGATTTTCTACATTTAAAGAAACCCGATTGCACACAAATTATTCCTACCTTTCCCAGGTTGAGGTAAACATGTAGTCTACACTAGTAAATTAACTCTGTTCAATGAGCTAAATAAATTGCCACATAGAGTAAGCTGCACTGCCAAAAGTTCTCTTTGCCAGCATATCTATTTTAGCAAGGGCATGATTTTTTCAAGTTCTATATTGAACAAAACCTTTAAATGTAGAAGAAGATCGGGAAATTAATCTTTCCTTTTTAAAGGAAATATGAGGGCAAAACTGACAAACAATATACATTGTGTAGAAAATAAGCAAGTCAATTACTTTTCTTATCCTTTCACAAATTGTAGTTTAATTCTAACAGAAGTATCTATGATATACGACGCAGGTCATTTTCCCAAGACAATAAATAACACATGGATGACAGATCTGGGGGAAGACAAGGGGATATTCAAGCCTTCAAAATTTATTGACTTTTTATTATTTTTATAAATCTGCTCAGTGCACATTTTGAAAGTTACAAGAATGGTTCTTGCGAGTCTTTATTGTGGTTTGCCACTACACTCACCATCTTCAGCACGTGTCTTTCTAATTAATTACTCAGTAAACCAGGAATTTTTATTTTGTTTCAGATATTATATTGAGGTATAAGCTATTACAATTTTAAAAAAATTATATAATGTGCTCAGTCCTTCTTCAGTACTTGAGAAAATATTTCCCCCCAGTCATGTCAGCTTTTCTTTCCCAATTGTGCTCCATGATTACTTTCAGAATTGATTAACTTCCAGTTTATAATAAAACATCTAGCAGTTGTGAAACAACTGAAATCAGCACTTCTTCCAATGTTGCATCTCTGTGAGATGATTCAGTCCAATTTACAGTTATCGAGTTGGACATTTTCTCATTACTCAGGGGCTGCCAACCAAGCATTCTTAAAGAACCACAACACCCACAAAAGCCTTTTCCCCCCCATTGCTATTTTTGTGGGTAATTATCTATATCTATATATAATTTTTTTCTTTACTGAGGTTTGCCATTGAAGGCCGTAAAGTAAAATCTAAGTGAGTATTCCAGAATATAGACTCCTAAAAGCAGTAAAACTAATTCTGCTCCAAAAGGATAAATGAGCTAGGTAGATGACTTGACTAGATTCTGCACAGATTTCCGTCAGCAATAGGGACAGAGAAGAATGTTTATTTTTCCTGAAATTTTTGAAATACAAAGTTGTAAATTTACCACATCTTAGAAAAGGATCATTATGTATTTGTTTTCCATTGTAATGGCTAGCAGAGAAACGTAATCCTAAAAATTATGTACACTTTAATTTCTTTTCAAACGTATTATAGATTTAATTCCTTTACTGTTTCACTTTTT
>VXAX01002273.1:213523-232029 GCA_013399835.1 Leptocoma aspasia | reverse complement strand
TTTGCTATGGATATGTAATCCTAGCTCCCTGTGGAGTCTTGAGTGTCGTAGCTCATTGTTTGGAAGAGCCAGAGTCAGCTGAAAGGATCAATCACTTGAAGAGACAATAAACTTGTAGATATTGTTACAAGAATACCTGAGCAGAGTAGCTTCACTGAAAGCCACAGAAACCATTTGCTCATATTGAGTTACTCTGAGCTTATGCAATTTTTATTAGACTAAGAATGGACCCTGATCTTACTCTCTTTCTGTCCCCTAGGCTACAGAAGGAATAAATGTGTGGGAAAAATAATTAAGAAGTATTTTTAGCAGAGTTTGTTTAGGAATTCCTGTGAACCCAGTCAGTAAAGAAAAAAAAAAAAAGATAATGCTTTCTATATGAAGCCACCAAATAAGCGCTTTTTCATCCAAATATATTGCAATCAGGGGAGATTCAACACATTATTAATTTTTTTAAAAAATAAATAATTGTTAAGTCTTCTAAAATAAACAATTTAAATTTTCTTCAAATTTGTCTTCTATAAAAATAACCATGTTATAAAAATGTTAGAAAATTAAGATTTCTTTTTTTGTGTAAGATCACTGAAGTGAATTAATTTTTAAAAGGTCTTTAGGGTCAGAAAATAATTTCTTTCACTTCTTTCTCAGCTGTCACAAGACAGAGAAGTAGCTATTTAGTGCTATAAACTGTGATAATCATCTTCTTCCTCGACTGACCATGCATAGTAGGACCTTCCAGAGGAGGCACAAATTCTGCTGCAGGTAAGCAACAAGCAAAGAACTTTACCAATAAACCCTGCATTACTGCATAATTACTCACAACCTTTTATCACAAAACTACTGTGTCATTTTTACTGAAATGGAAGAACTGGGGAAAGAGTGTTAGCTATGATTTTTCAGCCAGAGCTAAAAATAACCTCTGGTAGAAATCACACAAGTTATTTTAACAAAATTATGCCACTGTAGGGCAAAAGGTTTTCCTGTTTTCTGCTTTTGAGATGGTGATGAACATCATGTTCTCTTTGCAACTGATTTATGTTCAAAAAGCAGCAGATGAACAGGTGTCAGGTTGTAGTTTCTGGAATTTCCATATGAGAGAGCTAGCATGATCAAAAGTTTCAGGGAATTCACTAAACTTGAACTAAAACATAATGCTTGGTCCCATCTGAATATCGAGAGAATTCAAAATTTATGGCACCATGGTTCTAACAATTTGGATTACTATTAATAAGAGCTTTGTCAGTTTGTTTAAAATCTGGTAAAAAACATTTATATCCAACAAAGCTTGAGATAAATTGAATATTATGAAACAAAGAACCTACCAGTAGCTACTGCCTAATCACAACTATCTTAGAAATAAACTGTGAACTGACTGTTTACCTGCAAGGCAAATGAGAGGTTGTTTTGTTTGTTCCTTTTTTATTTGTGCCTTTCTTTTTTTTTCTTTGTTTGGTTTGGTTGGTTGAGTTTGGGTTTTTTTATTTTAGACTGAAACTTGTACCTTCCTGTGAATAATTTCTGAGGAAGACCTGATGCACAATAAACAAGTCTTAAGACTTCAGTGGATCATAGTAAGCACATACATCAATAGACCTAATTGCTGCTTCTTTTTCTCAGCATTCTGTGTCTTTATGTTGTGTAGACAGAAGCACAAACATGCACACATAGGCACATATAAATGTTTATATGTATGTACATGTGCACCTGGCTTCTTTTGGTTTTCTTGACCTGTTGCATAGTTTTCAAATAGCTATAATCACACTTTTAAATGAACAGTTTTCTTCAAATCTGTCAAATATTTTCTTCTTTTTCAGCTTTTTCTTTAAAAACACACAGGATATAAGTCTCTTGAAAAAAGTCTGATGGAAAGGAGCAGAAAATGCAAATTTTCCATACAACATCAGTATTTTGACAAATAGCATCATGTACATAATCCCAGTTTCTCTGCCAGCCAAACCACAATGACAACTGTAAATGTTTAAGTACAGGAGAAAAAATAACCTTTTAAATAAAGTCAAATATTTTAAAATTAAATAAACATTTATTAGAAAAAGACATATGATCTTGGATGAACACCTGCAGTAATCTCAGAGAAACACAAACTGAGTACTTAGAGAAGCTGAACAAAGATTATCTTCTTATGCTCTCTGGAGTTATTCTAGCAAAGTTGTGAGTATTAGAGAATGGCCATAGATTCAAAAGATGTAATTTTGTATTCCATACCTTTTCTATGTTTTTTTCTTTGCAAATAAACTTTTACAGTTTCTGATTATGGTTAAGCCACTTTAAATCTGGATTTTTAAAGGATTAAGAGGATTTGAAGTTTGTATGTTCTCAGTTTTACTGAAGACCAGGAAATGTGTTTTAGGCAGAAAGTTTCAGGTAATAATAAAGTACAACAATAAAGTACTAAGAGTCTGGATTTTGCTGATCCTCGCTGTTTATTTTATTAATTTGTAAGTATTTGTTCCTTTGCATACAAAATCTGTTTTCTGCCTTTCTGATTATTGAAAATTGACTTTGAAATGTAAAATAAAATATAAATTCAAGATTTCTTATTAAAAAAACCTTCTTGAATTAGGACTCCCTGATAAACATTTTAATTATGCAATAAAATTTTATTATTAATTCCCATCCATTTTCATAATGTCTAATTGAATATCATAATATAATCAGTATTACTTTTAAAATTATTGCAACACAACCTCTGACTTTAACAGTAAAATAGAATAATTCACATTTTCCTAGTAGTAGACAGGGTTGTCTCATCCATGAAAATTATTTTTCCATTTGAACGGTATTATTTCAATATGCTCCTAAATGTTTTGGTTTATTTTCAGTTTCTGTTCTTCTGCAACCATTCTTGTTCAGTTTGCTTATTTATCAACGTAGTTAAAAGTTTTGCTCAAACTTGTGTGTACAAATGTGAGTAACAAGCAAAAAAAAAATTGGGCTGCATAGGTGGTGGAAATACAAGAATTTAATAAATCCAGAAAATCCAAACTATTTAAGTTACATTGTATTATTCTTTTCCAAGCAGGCCTCCAATGAAGTAACCGTATTTTAGCCGTGATTACCGCTTCATTGTGTTTTCAGTTTCAAATTGAAAGAATATTTATGGCAAAGGAAATTTAATTCTGATTCTGATTTTAAAACTCTCCATTAGGATACTTAAAAGGAAACATTTAATCCTTCAAAACTAAACTGGTAATGAAAAGAAATGTAAAATTTTACTTGATCAAATTAACCATTTTCACTTTTAATCTTTACATCAAGGCAGTGGCAAATCTATGGCATTTCCATAACTGTGGGTAATTCTAAGGCATCAAAAAAAAAAAAAAAAATTATGGACCCAAACCCTGGTCCTCCAGTCTCAACAATATTATTCAGTATACAAAAAGCTGATTCACACTGGTCCATTTAACATACTCTAGCATCAATGTGAATAAGTAACAGTTGAAGAGTTGGTCCTTCTATTAATAGAAAACACATGAATTTCAAATGCAGCATTTGCAGTAATGAAACACTGTCATACATGGCTCTTAATATGTTACTTTTTCAAATGGTGTTAAATCATCATTCTAACCTGTCAAATTCTGTTTTCAAAGACCAGACACATTTAGTAAAGATTAAAGTTCATGTAAGTGACCTTGAACATTTTTTAAGGTCATCTCATAGGCTGTCATACATATATTACATATAAGTGAGTAGAAATAAAGGTCAAAGATTGTCTGGCTGAACATACCCTGAGAAAATCCTAATTGAGATGGGGGAAAGCCATGCCAATACTGCACTTGTAACAAAACCCTCTTGTTTGTGTGCTTAGAATAAAACCAGTTTTATTTTACATAAAACTGACAAGAAATGGTCTAATTGTCTCTGGCCTGTGTTGTCCGCAAAACCATATTGGAAGTCTGAGATAATGCTGGTGGTGGTGATCCTAAATCATGCCAGGAACAGTGCCAATGAATCAACATTGCACAGTTGTGTTACATCTATATGTACTCATAAACAAATGTTTTGCCTGAACCCCTATCCTGCCATCGCTTACATCAGCAGAAGGGGTTGGGACGTAAAGGCCAAAAGCACATGCAAGACGCAATTTCTATTGTTTATTGTCATGTTTTGTGTGCAGCCTACAGTAAATCTTCTTGACATTATTATATTGTTGCACGGTGCATCATGCACTCCTCTGCAGCATCTGTCTGTTGTTGCCCTTGTCACTAGTCCTTGAGATCTGTGCTGGTTTGTTCTTTGATTTTGTTTGCTCTACTCTGTCTGTGCAGCACTTCTAGGTATGTAATTATAGCACAGGCAATTGAGATGGAATTTCTGATTGTAAAGGTGAATTATCCCAGTGAATTACCTACTGACTTTAAGGTGTAACTTCAGTCATTATGCTGGTTGTGTTGGGAACTCTAATTTGTTTGTTTTTTTTTTTTTTTTTTTAAGATAATCAGACTTTATAAGGATGGAGGTGTTATAAAGCTGCCTGATTTTTTTTAACAGGATGTCTGTTTGGAGACTTCTTGTTCTTAGTCTTCAATACATATTCATAAACAGCAAACAGAAAGCTAATTGCAGCTACAAATATGCACAGGTTCAGATGTTTTACAGCCTCCAAAACCATTTGGAATCACCACTTGCTTGTGGAACCTGTCAAACAAGATTCTAACTCGCCTATCTCTATGATTATTATGGTATTCCAAATATGAAGCCCAAAGAGAATTTTTATAGGTGTAAAATTTACAGGAAGAGTTTCATAAGTGAGAGCAAGAAAAACGGAAATTTTTCATCAATACATGGCAGTGCCAAGAAATGAATGGCATTTTGTGTTTCATTTGCACTCCTTTACCTTGAGCTGTTTACATTCTGCTAAAGAGAATAGTCCTCTTAGATATCAAATCTGTAATTTATTTATTTGGATAGATAGGGGAAATTCCTACCTCACCTTTATGGTAAGCAGCTGATGTGATAGAAAACTGCATGGGGCCAAAAAAAAAAAGATTTTTTACAGTAAATGTCACTGATGATGAAATGATCCAATTATTTATAATCCTTACAAATGCCATTTTTATTTTCTGTTGACCAGTTGTGAGTTGACTGTGACATGGCATGTGACAGATGGTGGAGGGAAAAATAGTGAGATTAATATGTAATTAATATAATCTTAATTAATTTATTTACTACGTTTTCTGTCAGGACCTGCTCTCTAAAGAACTGGCAAGTAGATCACTGCAGTTAACACTAGACTCCACTGGACTCCTGATCAAAATAATTATTAAAATGTGTTCCTGGTATTGTGGAAATACTTATTGAACATTACAGATGCTAAGTGGCACATCTTAGAATGTCAGCTGGCAGATATTACAGGTCCAGCATATATATTCTTAGGTGAAATTTGAAGGGAAAACTTGATTTCAAGATTTAGTCCCTTTAATTAACTGGAAGAAAGAAATAAAATTAGACATGTTTCTCTATTTATATTTGATAAAGTGAAGTAGTTTAACAATCAGGAATTCTCCTGAAGTACTACATAGTAAGTCTACAGTTTACAGTAGCACAAAAGAGGGTTGTACAGAAACTTAAACAACAAAATTGTGCATTATCTTACTTTGGATTTTATTCAGGTGGGAAAGGATAGTCAAGAATTTGAATGCATGCCATTGGTTTCTAAAGATTTGGTTTTTTCTTTCCTCAGATCCTTCTAATGATCTAGAGATATAGAGTACAGTTATGCCTTAATTTATCAATAGCAGCTGATGGAAATACAATATTTTAAATTAAAGAGGACATTGATCTGCAAAGGCTGGATTGTGTTCAGTCCTCAATGTTTCGTTTTTCAGAAATGTTGGAAAACTGGATAAAAGAAGTTGCTTTCTACAATCCTACCTTAATTTCTTTCCTTCAGTAGTTGTATGAGATAATGCAAGCTCCCTCAGATGAGACACTGAAAAATCAAATAAATATACATGCTCTACCAGTTTGCACTGAAACAAACTCCCACAACTGTATCTCTTAAGTAGAGCTTAGCAGCAAGGACTTATTCAAGAGGAAGAGGTTTTTTTCACCTCTAGGTGCTTCTATTACTTCTCTAGGTGCTGCTTCCTGGAGCTGCTAAACAAAGAATCTAAAATAATTCATAATCTGTCTTTTTCAAATGAATTTGAACTATTTTAGTTTAAACTATTTTTAGTTTAAACCTTGGACTAGGCAAAGTATGACTGCAGCTACAAAATAGAGTCCCTGTTTTTTAACTTGGCTTTCAGATAACAAATATTAACATTCTTAAATAGTCAAAGTAATGGTCCTCAGAGCCTGTAAAGCAGCATTGGAGATACCATGTAGCTGTAGCAATATCTCGTGATCCTACAGTAAACTGAATTTTTACATGAACTTCTCCAGTGGAGAGACAAAACTGAAAAAAAGTAATGGCTCTGAAGGGTACAGGAATTTCTCCTTTATGTATGGAGAAGACTTTTACTTGTTCGTGCTTGGAAGAGACCAACACTTTACTTAGTAAAACAATTTTTTTTTCTTTCTCTTATATAAATTTTCTTTTATGAACATCATCTTTTAAAAGGGGCATTGTCACTGCCTACTGCACCATGTCATAGTCTTTTTTTTCTACTTTGTCTTTCAGATTTTTCTTTGCAAGAAAAAGTGGATAAAAGCAAGTTAGTTATCTAACTAAGAGGTGCTTTTCTTCACATTTCCTTTTGTTTTATCTTTTCTTTTCTTAAAAATATTTGTGAACAAATTCTTCTATTTGAGATGAAATCTTATCCATTGCAGCTGAATTTGACCTTTTGGTTTTTTTTAAGCTTCACCAGAAGAACCTGAACACCTCTTTTGAAAAGCCAGGCTCCACCCTTTGTACAAANCTGAAACAGTTAAATGGGAAATGGGAGGATGAGCATTTGGAGGTGGGAGAGAAGCAGAATAAAAAATGTAAGATAAAGCAGACGTGAGTTATATGCAAGTGCAGTGGGAATAATACAGATGAGAGGCAAAATTTTTATTAAAGCAGAAGTATCTAACAGTATTAATGTTAACCATTAGGAGGAAAGCATCCATGGAGTCAGAAAATTAAAAATGAAAAAGTGCATTCCTGGTTGTTAATGTGGTGTAGCACACTAACAGAGTTATGGAGAGAAATGTGAGGGGACATAATCTTTCAGGTATGGAACATATGGAAAAATTATCACTGATGTAGTGGTTTGGGTAAAGTAATGACCTTTGTATAAAGGACCAAATTTGGGGCTGGGGTTGGCTACAGTTCTTAGACTAATCTTTAGAAGAATGTAAATCAGATGCAAAGGAGAGGTACCATACTGCTGATGAAAATAAGAATATGTGAAAACTTCTATGGCTTGAGGACAAGTACAGTTGATATTTTCCTGAGATATGTTTAAGCATATTCATATACAACAATCACAAATGATGTTTTAAGTTACTTATATTCTACTTGAAAACTCACATTACAGAAAGAAAAAGGTGATTTAATGATTAGTTTAAAAAAATAACTAACTAAACATCTCATTGCATTTATGCATTGTTTTTGGTCTTCATATATATAAATAACTTCAGGGTATCACTGATTCTGCACCAAAATGTTCAGTTTGCCTTATGCTTTCACCTTGACAGAAATGGGGGTGTAAAATGGACAGATTTCTAAAAAGACACCTTATTTGTATGTACAAGTTAATGCACATTGCTGAGACAAGGACTCTAAGAGGTCAGTTCAAGTGTTATTGCCAGCGTGCGCCCCACACTAGAAACCACAGCAGCACTAGGCAACTACCTACAGAAGGTAAAACACTTCTGAAAAAAGAGTAACCATTCAAAACAGGTTTTAACATGTAAAAAACCAAAACCCCCCACTCCAGATAAGGACATGTGGTTCAGTGTTGTAGCTAATGATTTGAAATCTGTAGAGAGATAAGATTTGTAAAGACAAATAATGCACAAATATGCACATACGTGTCTTTATATGCGATTGTATAAATTAGTCCAGTCTTTTGGATAAGCACCTTCCCAGAAACAATTTTTAAATAAATTCCTATTGACTTGAAATGACATGGGAACAAAATAAATTCAGATTTCAGATGTAACAAAACCAGACTGGAGTATTCTGAAAGTTGGCTGGCAAATTTCACATGGTGACATACTATCTGTGTCTGCATATATTTGTAAGCTTTGCATTAGAAGCCAGGAGTTTTCATCCCTGAGCATGACTTTGTATGGACTGAAACTTGGAAAAGAGTTACGATTTACTATTGTCAAAGGTGTCTGCATTAATATAAATGATTCCTCTCTGCATTTGGACAGAGCTCTCTGACTCAGACATCATCATCTAGAATTAAATATTCACATGGGAAAAATATTTTTCTGTTTATACCTTTCTCACTACAACCTATGCAAAAGTAAACAGAGATACAGATATTATTGCCTTCTTCAATCAGAGTTGTGGAAATAAAACCTGTCCATTTCGGTCTTAGAAAAAGGAAGAAACCTTCATGTTTCTCATGGACAGGAAGCTTCAGGACAGCATCCTCATATAAGTGAATGTAATAAATTAATTCTTTACTCACTTCTTGTGAAAGAAAGCTTCTCCAAACATTCACATGTGGTATGTGTGTGTCTTTAATCATATGCTTACCTGCTTTGCTGGATGAGAGAGGAAGGCACTGCTATTTGATGCTAAAGGCAATTTCTTAAGGAGGGAGAAGGGGTTTCTGGGCTTCATTTAAAAGCACTTGTTTTCAGTCTTGAATATTTCGATAGAGGCATTTGTTCTAGGATTTATGCTACAGAGAAAACTCCTACCAGATGAAGATGTGGAATGATGTAAAGCAGGAGGATGGACATTCCAGGTATAATTATTTAAGAAGTGCTTTACAGTCAGTTTGCCTGTCTGGCATAGGGCACAGCTTCTGTTGTCTCCTCACAGAAGTCACCCCTGAAGTTCTGCCCTGTCCTGGCTTGGTTTCAAAAACCTTGCCTCATCAAGGCTCCTGACAATGAGCAATGTTTTCCTCAGTACTGAATCACATTGTTTCTGATGCTATCTTTATTCTGGGTAAGCTCACCTGTTCTGCAGAAGGAGTCTCCCTTATTATTTAACAAGTGTCATTACATCCAGTCTTCAAAGAGAAACAAAATATAATTATTCACAAAAGTAAAATAAGGAAGGACAGAAATGCCCCAGCTGCAGGACACTAAAGTGTTGTGATTCTTATAAATCTTATAAAGTCCTGGATGAGACTTAATCTGAGCTACTAAAAACAAAAGGACAAAAGCTGGTAGAAAATGACAGGACAAAGACATTTAAATGAATAGCTTCTTTAAATGCTCTAAAAAACCAGAGAAACAAAAAGGTGTGTTTACACTTTGACATTGAGATGTTGGCAAAGCAAAGATCCAGTTCATAGGCTGAGGAAATGCAGTCTGCAGATGGCAGAAGCAAACCTTAGTCCCAGTTCATGCTCTAGCAGCTGGTATCCTAAGTTTTGTTTCCCTCATTGGTCTCGCTTCCTTTCATGTAACAGCCAGATTGTTACTTATTTTCCCTAGTAACAAATGGAGCTTTTGTTCATGTCCTTCCTTCATGCAGCCCCTTCAAGTAATCTTTGTTCCTGAATTTAGGACCAGGTTGTTGAAACATAGTTGACATAAAACACAGTGAGGGTAATGTATGTGAAGCAGACCCCTGAGCAGAGATTGTTGCTGCTAATCCACTTGCATTTGTTCCTGAGAGGAAAATACAGCTTGCTAACGTTATGTGAGGCAGCAGAGCACTGTCTGCGGAATTGCACCAGAGCCTGCACCACAAATATACGGGTACCATAAACTTACTTGCTGTGATCCTTTGTAGGCACAGCCAGAGTTGGGAGGTGGGTGTTCTTTCCAATATCTCATTTAACTCTTAGAAAAAGGAGCAGCTGCCTCTTCTGCTGCAGAGCAGCCTGGTGACAGCACACGGGAACAGATGGCAGAGCAAGTGTCTCTTTCTTCACATTTAGGCAGTCCCCTTCTCTCCTCCTGCTTCTCACAAACAGCTTCACTGAATTTTTTTCATGGTATAAAGATACTAAATCTCTTCTTTTCACTCCAGGAAACAATTACCCTGGCTCTTTGCAGAGCAAAAAGAAGAAAGGGAGTAAAATATAAAGCATTAATTCCACACCCCTCCACATCCCCCATCCTTCTTTCACAGGTCAGTCAACTGAAAAAACAAACTGAAAAAAAAGCTTTAAGGTTTTTTTTTCTGTTATTGTGGATTGATGTACAGACAGTATTCACAGCATTTGGTAGTTTGCTGTATGGAGAAGCAATAGGATTGCATAATTCAAAATAGGGAAAAGCTAGTGTTTTCATTCCTTGACTTATGTGTCAATGCCAGAGTTTTTCCCTTTTATACCAATAATCTAAAAACATAAATGCTTAGTTTATAGACAGTTTATACTGCTGTTTATAGACATAAATGGATAGTTTATGCAGCTATAAGCAAAACTTTTGCACAGCATATATTATCCAGTGACTATTGTCTGTCAAGTATTGCTAGATGAAGAAAAAAAAATGTAAGCATAAAAAACAGCTTTCAAATATTACATTATTTCCTTCTGATTTAGACAAACAAAACAAGTTATTGACAATCATGCAATGACCTGCACCTGCCCCAGTACAAATTAATGTGGAGGTCATATGGATCTTTTAAAGTTACTATTATGGCTGAACTCCACTGGGACCAAATTAACATGGCAAGGTGCTCTGTTCTTTTCTTAGAGGAGTCCACCCAGCCGTTCAGAGTCTGCTGCTGACAGGAGTGCCTGGAGCAACCAGACTTGGATGGGAGATGCTGGTGGTAGGTCACCACGCCGAGACTGATTGATTCAGACTGTCTGTAGCTCACTTAGTGCCACTGAGTTGGCTGCACTCTCTTTACCTTTGCAGTGGTAAAGTCTAGAGATGCATGTATTTTTAAAAGGCAGTTTTAGATTCTGACATAATTGCAAGTCCCCTGGGACCTGAGAAGCTCTGAAGTCACTGTAATGCCTAGACTTTGATATATGCTTGCTCTCAGAACCCTATTCCTGCAATTATAGCTGTTCCTATAACTCTTACTACCCCATAATTTGAAAGCATTAAGCAGCAATCTAAAGCAAAACTCAGAATTCAAATATATACTGAGGTAAACCAGGGAGTAATTTTTTTTTGTATCTGGTGAGAATTCCATTTCCTGAAAAGAAAATATTAACCACAATTCTTGATATGTAATGCGTTAATTAAATATAAATATTTTTCAATGCGCTAAAAGATCAGACTATGAGCCAGATATTTGCGTGGAGAAGACTTGAACATGTTGATTGAATAAATACTACTGTGAGTGAAGTCTTGTCTCTTTACATCAATGTCTTTAGAAATTCTCTCCTGTAAACACCTCTCCCTGTAAACAAGAGCTATTTACATATTCCATTAATAGGCGTTTTGTATTGCTGCAGGTGAATATGATGAAACTGGACCCTGGGAGACACTTTTTGTTACATGCTGGTCTCTTCAGGGCTTTGTGGAATGTCACTTTGAAAATGTGACATGATAGAAATTGGAGAGCTGTGCTCTTTCATGCAATAAAGTTTACATAAATATTTAAGTGTTTCTTCTGGTTGATATAGCCCATAACTTCTATGAGCATTGTCCTCAAAGCTACTATTTTTTAAGTGAGAGAAAACACAAAATATCTTGCCTGTGTACTCTGTGTTGGGAAATACTATGAAGTTTTTAACTCACTTTTGTACTATTTAACTTGCCATTGAAGTGGCAAAACAAAACAAAAATCATCAGGACAAGATAGGTAACATTGCACGTACCAATAAAATGTTATAGCTCTGTCACTGTTTGTGGAACCCACAATTATGTTTGAGTTAGGGTTTTTTTCTGTGTTTGTGTTTCTGGTTGTTCTTTTGTTTTAAATAGGAAGGTTTTCCACATGTCAAATAACCATAGTCTTTAGCTAAGTGAACTGGCAGCCCAAGGAATTTAGATAGGGGTGTACCTGCAGAAAAGATCCTGATGGCTTTCACTGAAAGCATCCAGAGTCTGAACTGAGGTAGATAAATAAATCAACTATAGATTTTTTTTCCGAAAACCTGAAAAGTTATTACATCTGTGTTTTCAAAGAATGGGTCATGCAACTGCTCCTGATTCAGGCTAAAACTGTGTGAACTTTTGTGTGATTGCATTGGGTTTTTGGACTCTGGATTATATTAAAGAACAGAAATAATTACACCAAGGGTTCTGTCCTGCATTCCTAACATAAGCAGAATGCTTATTGGATTTGCAGTGTAGGTCTGTCTTTTGTTTAGAGAAAGCTTTGAAGCTTTTTGAGTAAGGACCAAGTCAAGGTCTTTGAATGAGACCCAACTAGTGTTCTGCATAAATAAGATATACACTCCACATACATGAAGCATAAAGTATTTTTTTGTCATGCATCATTTTCATAAATGTGAACTTGCTTTTGAGATGGCAAGAAACACATTACTTCATACTGAGAGGTGGCTTCATATATAAAATATGAGTAATGGGCTTGCTGGTGTGTATATTCAGCACTGTCCTCTACTGGCTGAACACAGAAATGTGCAGCTCTGTGTTGAGCAACACTGGGCAAACTGGGAAAGAATTTGCTGTGCTATCCATTCAAATTCAAGAACTAGTCCTGAATCCATCATGCTTGCGACTGTTTTGTGTTCATCCTCCCATAATGTTAGAATAAAAGATTAAAAAAAATTATTTATAATAATTTGCCAGGTTTATAAGAGTGAGATAATTCCTTTTCCTAGGCTAGATGATACAGTTAGAAAAAATGGACAACATTTCAGGCACAGAAGCCTACATTGTGTCTGGCAAAGAAGCCAAAATTTGCAAGTAAAGCAAAAGTTAAAAACAGGTGACTTAAGTTTAAAACAACTGCTAATTGTTTAGATTCCTCAGAGAAAAGAGAGAGCTGATACCTGCAGGTTAATGGAGCTGCAATGGCAGATGTGAGTTCCAAGATACCTGTGAAACTGAGAAGACTTCCTGTGGCTCTCAAGTGCTCTACAGTGCACAAGAAAAATTAAGTGTTGAGATCAGGACATTTAGATGTGGAATTTTGTGGCTTGGATCACTATATAGCACCTGGGGCATTATGCTTTGATTTAATTTTGGTTGTCCACTGGTTAGTTCTGTGTCAGCCAACAGGAATATGCAAAGCTTTTTTCTTTATAGCCTTTTCCTCTAATTAGTGTTAGTTTACTTGTTGTCATTTTATACTTCTCTTAAGTATAGAATGCGATAAAGACTTTTCTTTCACTGCAGCTTAAGAATTTTATATAGTTCAGTGCCTTGATGATTTTTCTAGAGATCATATTTGAAGAGAAAAAAAATATAGCATTTCCTTTTTCACTGATCAGTTTTAAGCACTTCTGTATCTGAAGAAGCTCATTTTGTGTCCTTAGCAAAAAGAAACAAAACACAAAAAACCAAACAGCTTATTCCTTTAGTTTGGGAGCACAAAGTTCAGTTATCACAGCAGTATTTGCTTTAATTGCATTCAGGAGGGCAGTACGTGTATGCAGCAGCATTTGGAAAAATGGCTGCTTGGAGACATAAATGTGAGAGATCCCCTGAGATCTCACTGTGGTGGTGTAGCTCTGATTTCTGTTCTAATACAATAAATATTGTGGGTTTCAATACTGCCTCAAGTCCAAGTAGCTTTTTATTTTATTTTATTTTATTTTATTTTATTTTATTTTATTTTATTTTATTTTATTTTACTTTATTTTATTTTATTTTATTTTATTTTATTTTATTTTATTTTTATTTTATTTTTCCAGGGTGGCAGGCAGAAGAGGAAAGAAATATATTTAGGAAGGAAATTGCTTCAGAAATGTAATCCTGATTGTTTGACACTTTTACAGATCCATTTCAGTGGCAGAGCTGGAGCTAATTAAGGACCACTGGCCAGAGGGTAGCAGTGTCAGGGCCACCCAGCCTGGCACTGGGCATCCTGCAGCTGAGCTGCTTCAATGTGGCAAAATGGAGGCATGTCTTCCTAGCAGTGTGCAGAAACCTCAGCAAAGAAGCAGTCTGGTTCTCATGGCAACCAGGATTTCCATATACTGCAGGGGTACACACAGTCTGACATCACTTTGCTGCAGGGAGGATTTCTGTGCATACTCAAGGACTAAATTAAGCCCTTTGTAAATGAAGAATGTGTGTCCATTTTCGCATATGTAACTGTATATCTTTCCTCCTGTGAAAGGGAGAAGAATAGGGAAAGAGAAGAGGATGCATAATTATACTTCTCTAAGTCAAAATAAAAATAACCCTGACACACCCAGCTTCTCTTTTTCAGTTTGCATCCCATTTCAACGAGCAATATCTTGAAGAGCTGGGAAGAAAAAAGGATGGTAATAGTTCCTTTAGGTATTAGAAAAAAATTGCTTTGTTAATCAGAACATAGGGAAACAGATTTAGAATGCTAGATGATGCTTTTTGCTGCAATACCATTTACACAGATTTTATCAGGGCAAGTCTGTAATGAAGATGTGATATTCATCATGCATGATACAGTGACATCTGGTGTAAGACATCCTGTGCTGTATGCTGCAGTTCCCAGCTAGGAAGATAATTCATGTGCTTCAGTTTTATCAAACTCTGCCATGCAGCCCAGTGAGAGGTTCCCTTACCCCTCATTTGAGATGACTGATACTTATTGTAATATCTTACAGGGCCCTATGTTATTCAATTCTGCATATATATTCTGTCCTGGGGAATTATAATACAAGGAAAACCTGACATGAAATCTCTATTGTTCTACTACAGAGATTGGAGTTCCCTGAGTGTTAAAGGTCTACAATCCCTTGTAGGTCATTTACAATATGACTCTGTATGGACCTAAAAAAGCTTAAATTTGACTTCAGTTGGTTGAAGACATTTAGCATGCTGACGGATCTATATATTTGGGTTTTTTTGGTAGTAACACAAATACTGAACTGAAAACTCTTCTCCCATAGCTTTTTCTTTTTGCCTGCATTGATCAGAATAATTTTGAACCCTTCCACTTGCAAAGCTTTAGTATGGGCTTGTGTGAATTCTTATATATAGAGATCTTGTAAGGCTATGGCTGATATCTGTTATTTAATGCAAAGCTGTGGTTTTACCCTTTTCCTAATTACAAACTCTCACTTTTCAAAATGAAGATCAGTAGAGCTCTGCATAGGTGGGACATTCACACCACCATCTCAAACACATAATTAAAGGGCCTTAGATTTGTTTAATTTTTGAGCAGAGGTTTACTTTGCAATGTGTTTTTTGAAGTGCCAAATATATTTCCAAATGATCACAAATTAAGTGAAAATTTTAAACAAACATAATTATATTTCGTGTGAATCTGGTCTATGATTAAATGCTTTTGCATGTTTTAATCAACAAGTTTCATTCTGCTTCTGCATTATGGTTCTCTTCTTTCTACTTTGTTATAAATAATGATTTTATTACATTACTGTACTTGATGTTAAATGTGAGACATACAATCACACATCTAATGATAAATTTCCTTTTTTGGTCACCTATATATGGGGAAGGAAAGAAAGAGAAGAGGTATAAATGAAAAATAAAAGCCAGACCTTGGTATTTTACCTGCTCTATCCTCCAGTGAATTGTTTTCGTGTGGGCAGCTTCTGGTAGATGTGGAAAACAAAACTGGTGGTTATATAATTACTTCAGAGGAAAGAGAGCCTGCTTTGAACTGACAACAGACTTGACAGCTTGAACGTTGAAGCTAGAAATATCTTGTCAGAAATATTGTCTCTAACGTTGCAGAACCATGCTGGAGCCCTTCACTCCAGGAAGGAAATGTGGGTGGCACCTCTGCATGTGACCCTACTTCAACAGTGCAGGGCCACTGGAAATGGCTGGTGATAAATCCCTGAGCTCTGCATCCACATCAGCACATGATGTGTGCTCACTGTCCCTTCCGTATCCCAGAGGCAGCTGGATTTTTCTGGCCTTCGTGTTGGAATATGATGCCCCCACAGTGACAATGAAATCAAATGGATGGCTTATTTTAAAAAACCTATCTATGTTGCTTGGCACCAGAAGTACTTTTCTTCTTTTTATGCAAGTGGATCCAGATGTGCATTCAGAATTAATTATAGTTTTCTCTTTGATTGTATTTCTATAATGAAAAATATTTATCAGACAAATGGGAGGAGACTTGCCTAGGCTGACTGTGACATGTGAACTAATGCATTTTTCTCCACCCTTTCCCACATAACTTTTAATCACAATGGGCCATTTTTTAATATTTTTTATTTATTTGTATGTAATAGTGCAGTACACTAATGCATCTTATTTATTCGGGTGTAATCTTAAATGAATTTCTGGGTCACACACATGGAACTCGCAGGGATGTGCAGAATCTGCCGGCATCAGCAGTGACCTGTAGATGGCATTGTGCTGTGCACACGGAGAACCGATGTGCTGTCTGAAATTACTGACTTGGAGATACAGCAAGAGAGAAACAGTGGGAAAAGAGACTAATAACAGAAGGGAAGGTCTCATTACTTCATTAAAAGAAGAAATATGTGACAAGGGACCATCAAAGTGCTCCCTTCTGTTTTGTTTTTTTTTAATATCTTTTGTGCTTAAAAAGCCTGGAATGGCCAAAGCCCTCGGCTGGGCACACTGCACAGTCCCTGGCGTCCTCTTAGGGGTGTTGCAGCACTCAGGTAACACACCTGTGACAGTTCTGCAAAAGCAGCCCATAGTGGCTGTGCCCCGTGTGCTGCTCCATCATGCTCCATACAAGATGGTGTTTTGATTTTGTACACCTGGAGCAACCAACCTCATTTAGTTACATCCTGATCATTTATGTGCTTGTCTTCCTAAGCATCATGGCTCCTTTCTATGGCTGACAATAGGAATAGAGGGGAAACTTCCAGCTCTGGGAGGTTGAGACAAATAAAAATATGCAACATGTGCAGTGTATGTGACAATGGGCCTCTTGCCACAACGTCACCCCGTCAATAACTTCTACTTACCAAAGCCACATCACTGATCCAGCTACCAATATTGTCAAACAGCAGCCCAAGTGTCAGCCCATCAGCTCCCTCCTTGATCATACCTGATTTTCTGCTGCAGGCATGGTGGATGGTGTTGGGCACTTGGCAGGATTCCACCAACAATGGTGAAAGCAACAAACAAAATTATATACCTAAAGTATATATGTTTCTTTATATACAATAATTACTTGGACTTGATAGAACAATTTGACAATTTAATATAAATTATGTTTAAAATATCATGCAAATATAATATATGAACTACTTATATGAATGTGTAAATATATATATCTCAATAGATGAAGTTGAGACCCACATGAAGTACATCTGCCTGTTGTCAAAAGCCTCAGTCCATTCTTTGGAGAGTGGACACTCTCAGTCCACTGTTACATAGTGCCAATATTATTTCAGTCTCTGGGTCTTTCCTGCAACACTCAAGAAAAACTGTCCTCCATTAAAATTTTACTTTTCTTAATCTCCTGTTCTGTTATAAATCAGGATGACAAATTTAAAAGCTTTTACATATCAAAAAGCTCAGTGCCTTTCTAATTAAATTCAGAATAGTTTAACTGCTTGGTACAGTTTTCAACCCATTTTTTAATCTGGCTTAAACTCTGAAATGTATCATTCACAATTCAAAAATGAAAATTTTCATCCCACCAATATGTTAGGTTTTTTAGTAGTAGATAATACCATAGCTGAGTGCTGGCTAAAGTCAGCACCCAGCCTAGCTGTGTCAAGGTAGATAATTTAGGCAAAAGCTCTGGGATCAACATCATCTCAGTAAGGAAAATTTTAAGGATTGGTAGTTGTGTGGCTCAATCTGCTGGGAGCAGCATACAGTATCATATCTCACATTCCTCAGAAACTCCTTAGGTGGTGCAGGCATTATGGATGTAGCAGTGCTCTCACTGCCTCTGCACCTCCTCCTGGCAGATGATGGGACTGTAAATTGCCTGAATTCCCATACCCTTAATGTTTGTTATAGCAGATTATTTCATTCTCCTAATCAAGCCCTTTCAGTGGTGATTCTTTGCTGTATTTTAAGAACTAGGAAAAGCTGTTAAATGGTCTTCTACCCTCTTTCTCATAGCAGCTTGAGCTGTTCACTATAAAATTTGATTGCAACCACAAGCTTGTGTTATTAAGCTTAACCAGGGGTTTGTTCTTCAAAGCTGTTTGGCATTTGCTATGGATGGTTCTGCTCTGAGTTGTGTTCATCTCTCCTCCACCCTGACCATTCTATTTTGCAGCTGTAGTTTTTATTTGATCAAATCCTGGTTGTCTAACTGTGTGATGTGTGGTAAAATGTGTGATGCGATCTGTAAAAATTGCCTTCTCTTTCTGCTATTTTATTATCAGGTCTCTGACTCTGGCTTTGTTTTGTTGTTTTTTTTTTTT
>VXAX01002273.1:203069-213510 GCA_013399835.1 Leptocoma aspasia | reverse complement strand
TTGCTTGGATAATATTTAGTGTACCTTACAGCCTAAGGCACAATGATAAGTATAGTACTTCAAATGTAGCTTTTACCTAGAAAATATACTAAAAAAAGTCAATCAGTCTTGCCTTTGGAAGAAAGAACCTGTCTAGCAACAAGTACTCAGTAGCATTCTAAAACATCTCTTAAATGGTGTTTCCTGGAATGGTCAGTCAGGTGACTTATGGAATGGAGGTTTCACCAATTTTTTTTTTTTTTAATGTTTCCAATTTTACTATATTTATTCAGACAGTTTAAATACCCGTATGGCATGTTTGAAACAGAAATATGATACAATTCTTCAAAAATTTCTTTAGAATCACCAGACAAGGACTGAGAAAACCACATGAAACTTCAGGACCACTGAGGGAACTGATTTTCAGAGCTTCTGAAGAGGTGTGCTGATTATGTTGAGCAGCATGTACAGGATGGTATATCTCATGCCTGTAACTACAGAGTCAGAACTGTTTTAAGTGGAGCAATTTTTTTTTTTAGTGATTTCACCAATATTTTATGGATTCTGTGATTAAAACATGACCTCAACCACCCGGATCTGCATTCCTGAGCACTTTGAATCCTCTCTCCAGTCTCTTCGCAGGACTACTAACTACTCATGCCTTTGAATAATTTTTTCTAGGATTTTAAAATATCTGTATCTAAAGCTAAAGGTTAAAGCCTCATAACCTGAACATAAAATTAATCTCCAGGGTTTCAGTGGTGTTTTTGGACCATACACAGTTTACCACAGTAGTTTTCAAAGTAGTTTTCCAGGAGAAGTAGTTACATGCCATGTTAAAAGACTAATAAAAGCAGCTGCATTCACCCTTGTAATGCAGCTGATCCATGCCCGGTTCAAAAGGGCCTGCTGTGTTATGAGCACTCATTCTTGGTGATATTCAAATGAATCCAATGCAGCTGGAAGCCCAGGAAAATGAGACGATGAAATCAGCAATCAGCATGGCAATAATGAGTATTACAGCAATGTTTGTAGGAATTGATACTCAGTTTTTACATTGTTATTTACTTTACATTACTTCAAAACAACATGCAAATTGCACAAAATCATCATGTGAATTACACAAACACGAAATCTAAGCGTCCGTTTTTCACCTTTTTTTTCATTTTGGACTCAGAGATTAAGGGTGCCTCTCAGATAATTTAATATGAGACACTATGTGCAAAAGACTAGCCAAAATTATAGAACTTGTGCACATCTCGGTAGTGACAGAAAAGAAATTCTATGTGCAAGTAGTAAAGAAACATCTTGTAAGGTGAATCACTGGTCTAAAATGCTTTGAGAAAAAGGTGATTACAGTACCATCAGAGGCTGGAAATATTGCTGATATTCCCCCTCTGTGTTCCATGGCTCATAGTCCCCATGGTCCGGATCTGGATCCTCAGAAGCATCTGGCTAAGAAGGAAACACAGTATTGAAGGTGGCATGAAGCTTGGGATGTGTGAATTTGGGCTTGCATCCCAGACCTTGCATTTAGAAGCCAGATAGCACAGCATCACGGAGCTGTGTGCTGGTACCTCGGGATTTGCTGTATGGATAGGATGCACTGTTCTCTCTGCCCTCTTCTTTCATTTAGCAAGGGAAAATTTGTATCATTGCAGAGACTGATGCTTAAATTTGGTTGATAAGCCATGGGAAGCAAGGACAACCGGCTGTGAGCCTCATCTGTCCAAACCCATTTCTTGATCTAAAGCAGCACCTGCAGACTTGTTGATAAGCCCCAAAGCAAAGTTATTCAGGAAATACTGAATTTAGGTATTGGCTACCTGACAAACAGATGTCACGGTAAGAGAAAAGGGTCATTTGGCACTGCCTCCAGTAGAGTAAGGCCACCTGGAAACTAGCCCTAAAAAAACAAAAACGTAATGGATTGTGAGGGAGTATCTTGGACAAGGCTCTCGTTTTTGATATGTCCTGTAGCAGATGGTGATAATGGGCAGTAAACAGAAGGGCAAGGATGCAAAGTGAGCTCCTATAATATTGCTGTTCTCCCTTGAAGGGATCAGACCCACCCAGGTTATACCTGTGGTGATATTTGAAATTTCATCAGTCCTATAACTTAGAGTCATGTAAACTGCACACCTATTATCATGCATACAGGAAGTGTTTGCATTCCTATTCTACTTTTGAGACTGTTAGCAGTTCCTCTCTTGTTCCTCCAGCTTAAGTGCTACAGAGTAATCCTACAGACTATCTAACAGCTCTTTCATAGGAATTGACCACTGTAAAGGGAAGACTCGTCTTTTTTTGGAGACAATATATATTACACTCCTCATGATGTCTCTTGAAAGACTGTAGGGGTAAAATTATTTGCTCTGACTTTCCAGCCAAATTTCTACTCTTCATGGACTGGTTACATCTCAATTCATTTTTAAAAATACAGAATAAATTTCTCTAGAAGTTATGCATTTAGATGTCATGACATTTTACTTAGACCACCAACATATCTCCTCAGCCCTGTCCATAGCTGTAGGAGGTTACAGAAAGCTAGAACATCTATATGTCTTACTTAATCTTAGTGTTGCCAAAGCAACATAGCATGTGAACAGCTTATTTACAAACAGATAGATTAACACAAACCCTGTTTTTTCAGCAAGGTTAAGTGCCTTGTGGCATCATTATGCCAGCAGTGTTGAAATACTGCACCTAATCTCAGTGTTAGTTCACTTGGTACGAGCACAAGGTCCCTGCAATAGGATTTGCTACATGATGTAGAAAACCCCAAAGTATTCTCCAAATTATAGCAGGCCTTTTTCTGCTGAGAAAGGAAAGCAATGAAAAAGAAGTGCAAAAATGCTTATGTTACTTCTGCAGGGAGAGTTGGAACACAATAATCCTATGAGTGGCTGGGGGAGACCTGATAGCTACAGGCAGGGTGTGGTTTGGAAAGGAGCTGGAAACAGTTTGGAAAACATTGCCCTTGGCTGTCAGCATAAAACTGACCATGATGGAGTGAGAAAAATGTTGAGATTTTGCCTCCCTGGGGCCAAACTAACGCTGCCTGTTTGCACGTGTGAATTTAGCCGTCTGTAGTTAAAAGGGAGAATACTTCAATGAGAGTTTGCATTAACACATCTTAATTTGCAAAAGGATGGCAAAAAACAGTAAAAGCTTACTGCTACTGTGGCTGCACAGGCAGTAATTTTTTATCCAGTTTTATTTGATTTCATCTGATTTGAGTTTCTCTACCCTTACTATGTGGTTGCTCTGCCCTTAGCAGGATTTGCCCCCAAAATATTCCAAGCATGCAAACCCAATTTATCAGTGAGAATAAAAAAAAAAAAAAAAGAGTCATGAGGAGCATTTTAGAAGTGGAGGAAAGCCAGAATGATTTTTCTGAAATATCTTCTTGATACAGCATGCCAGCAAAACTCACTGAAGCCTGAAAATATATGGAGCTTGTTTATTGTAGTACAAGATAAACAGTGACACACCTAATGTGTTACACTGATGTGATAAAGTACAAGTGGTTTATAATAAAGAAAGAAATCCTTTTCATCTCTGCTTTTTCTCAAGATAATGACTCATAATAACTTGCTAACAATGCTAACAAAAGGATCTTAAGCTTTTGAGGAAAAGGAAATTATTTCTCATTAATTTTATTTCAAATTAAACAGCTGTTCCATTTGTTTCTCTTGGGATAAATGTACTAAAATTTGCAAAGGTTCAGTGTAATTTTCACTAATTTAATATGTTTATCGATCAATTGTATTAAAGTGTTCCCTGTTTTTCTCTCATTGTTCATTCCCAACCCTTAGTTATTCTTGTTTAAAATTCTGGGGAAGGTGTTTTATTTTGTGCTTTATAATTGATAGTTAACTGACCTGGCTGTTGTTGACTATAACTTTAAAAAAAAATGAACTAGAGAAGAGGCCTAAAATATAATTCTGTAAGAACAAGAGGGGAAGGTGTACAAAGTTGAAGACCATACACCTGTTCCTAAACCCCAGCCTGCTGCTGTACTAGGTGTTGTTTTAGCACTTTTTCTGCTGCTGGTGCTTTGCTCAGGGATGTCAGTGAAACTGTCTGCCTTCCTGTTTGCTTCTTGCAAGTGCTTCTGCCCCTCATATGGAGTCACAGAAGACATTTCTCCCTCTTCCTCTGGACGAGAGGCACAGAGCAGGACTGTGCAATGGTAGCAAGCATCAAGGGAGTGCACTAGCTTTCTTGCTCCTTTTTTATGTTTACTTGAAGGAGGATCAGGTGGTCTGAGCAGTCTTGTTGGCTTCTGTGCAACTGTCTTCCACAAACAGTATCTGACCTACAGTGAATAGTCCTGTGTTGCTCTAAAAGAGGTTATTTTTTTCTTGTGGAAGAATTGAAAGATGAAAGTTTTGTATAGTTAGCCTGGTTAGATGATCAGTTTTGACTGCAGAACCTGTCACTTGCTAGAATTTTTATCTCAGTTTTTAGGCAGAAGGTGTTTTAAATATTGTAGCTTCTCTTTTTCATAGATGCCCTACAAAAGGTCCACAAAAATTTGATATTGATCAAGAATAAACTTTAATAAGAAGTTAATTAAGGCTTCAATCTCAACAGCATTTTGACACATGCAGGAACTTGCCTTAAGACTTCTATTACTGACCATAGAAACAGTAAATTGTCCACAGATTGTCTGTTCCCTTTGTCAGATTAATTTATGGTTTGCCACAATGCTTCCAGCTACTTCTAACCTGCATTCTGCCTGACTTCTGAAACATTCAGGTGAGGATTCTAATACTAAGAGTGACTGGTTTTGTTGCAACTTATCTGAACAGCAACATACAGCTCCAGCTACTGGTCATGATGGGAGATTTAAGAAGCCTTGTTACAGCTTGAAATCTTGTTACAGCTATGAAATACACTCTTTGATGCACTCTTAGGAGTAGATTAAGCACCAATCATAGAAATTCCTTCTCATTTTTTCTTGACTTTACATGCCAAGGCACTGAGCTTGTCAAATGGCAAACTTACATTGTGCAAAACAGTTCTGGAGCACTCAAAAGTTTCCTTCCTAAATCGATGTCATTTTCTATTTAGTTTTGGTTATTTTCTTCTCCACCAATTTCCCTCCTGTCCCCATGCAGTGCTTCTGATTTATTACTAGTGGGGTACAGCACTGTGTCCTGATTGCATAATTCAGCCTTCACTATGGGCAGACATGAGGGGAATGTGTGCAGTCTCTTCTCTCCTACTATGTGTGGCTGGTGAACCAAGAGGGGTCAGTTTGGGGTGCTTTGTATTCTTTGTGCTTAGGAACACGACTTCCCTGTGTTCTCTGCTCATTTTGTATAGCCATGAAGTGGTTATTACACAAAGGTGGTCCAAGGCTAGGCAGATAATCTCAAAGCAGTTAAAAATGTTCTTTTCTAATGTTCTCCAACAAACCCCCATTTCAACAGCCTGTTAAAACAAATATCTTTTAAAAAACTAGTCTTGATAAAAAAATTCCCACTGTAAAATTGCTATCACATTTGAAATATTAAAAATAGCAAACAATACTTTTAATCAAAAGTGTTGTTTGTTAAATTCTATCTAGAGAAAAAGTTACATTGAAATACATAAAATAATAATGATATAAAATTATAGCAACTCCTAATCAGTCCTTTTTAATATTTTTACTGAAGATCTGGATAAGGGGATCAAGTACACCCTCAGTAATTTTGCAGACTACTCCAGGCTGAATGAGATCTGCTGGAGGGTGGGAAGGGCTCTAGATCTGGACAGGCTGGATCAATGGGCCGACACCATTTGTATGAGGTTCAATAAGGTCAAGTACAGGGTCCTGTCACAACAGCCCCATGAAAGGCTACAGGTTTAGAGAAGAGTGGCTGGAAAGCTGCCGAGAAGAAAAGGACCTGAGGGTGTTGGCCAACAGCAGCTGAACAGGAGCCAGAGTGTGCCCAGGTGGCCAAGAAGGCCAAAGGCATCCTGGCCTGTATCAGCAATAGTGTGGCCAGCTGGACCGGGACAGGGATTGTCCCCCTGTATTCAGCACTGGTGAAGGCACATCTTGAATCCTGTGTCCAGTTCTGGGCCACTCCCTGCAAGAATGACATTGAGAGGCTGGAGTGTGCTCAGGGGAGGACAGTGCAGCTGGTAAAGTGTTTGGAGCACAAACTTTATGAGGATTGGCTGAGAGACCTGGGATTGTTTAGCCTGGAGTAAAGGAGGCTCAGAGGAGTCCTTGCTCTCTACAAGTGCCTGAAAGGAGGCTGCAGTGAGGTTGGGTGGTGGTTTCTTCTCCCACATGACAAGTGATAGGACAAGAGAAAATGACTTCAAGTTGTGTGACATAAGATACAAACCAGGTTAGATTGAATGTGAGGGAAAAAATTCTTCACCAAAAGAGTTGCCCAACATTGGAACAGGCTGCCTACAGTGGTGGTAGAGTCACCACTCCTGGAGGTAATAAAAGACATGTAGATGTGGCACTTAGGGACATGGTTTAGTGGGGGACTTGGTAGTGTGAGGTTAATGGTTAGACTTGATCTCAAAGGTTTTTTCCAATCTAAATGATTCTATGATTTTATGATTCTATTCTAATACCACAATTACTAAAAGTAAGAACCATTTTGCATAAATATAAATTCCTAATTTCTCTTTGATTTGTACTCATCAAGAGGCAGACTTCCATCATTTATATACCTGGCTCAAGTCACAGATAGTTTTCTTCAGCTCAGTAGTTTATTTGCCTAATCGCCTAAAATGGCTGACAAGAGGAAGCTAAATATCAACATGGCTCCTATTTCTTTTCCAAGTATCCACGCTTTCCAAGTTTCTATTGCTACTGTCTCCTGAAGACTCAAAGTTCAAAAATATTCTTGCCTGAAGAGGGAATTTGATGTATAGTGTTGAGAAAAGTTCCTAGGAAGAGGAAGAAAATTCAATGGGTTTTTTGGATGTATCCTTCTTTCAAGAGAAGGCCAGTGACTTGTCAAGTTAGACAAAAATCTGTATTAGAGATTAATGTTTGGGTCCCAGATAAAGGTTCTGACTCTCTGGTAAGAACCGATATGGTTTGTGAAAATTCTAGGTTTTTAAGAACAGTTTTTAAGCTGTAAAAAGATGCAGAGTTTTGCAACCAGCTACTTGAACACAGTCAGATGCTTAACACACGCTGAGTGACAAACTTTTTGAAAGCAGACAGGCTCCATATCAAAAGGAGCACACTAAGCGTGTGTGCCCTTTCTTGATTGTGAAGGAAGAGAAAGTCAGTGTTTGAGACTAAAACTGTAATGAATACTTCATCCAGCTAGTAGACTAACGAACCTTATAGGAAAGAACTTGTGAGGGACAAAAAGAGGTATGTAAGCCTACTGCTATTTCTTGCAAAAAACAATCTGGATTAGTCTAACATAGAAGATACAACATTTCTTTCCAGCTCCTTATAATAGACCTCTAACTGCAAATGGAGTCTCTTACTATGAAGGTCACTACATTTCATGGTTTGAGACTTTAGGAAAAAAAAAAGTAATCATCTAAATGTTTAGCATGCATATACCTGTTTACATCTTTGTGAGAAACTCACATTATAAAACTTAGGATAAACATTCAGCAGGCCTTCAGGGGCAAAGCTGAAAAGAAATTACATCTATATGGTTTGTGGCTTCCATGTTATATGTGGATGTCAGAATTAGTAGGCTAGAACACACACTGTTTACATTATTTCAGTGTTTGGAATTGGATTTCAGTGCTTTAGTTTTAAAATGCAGGTGTGGGTAAGGGAAGATAGGACAATGTGCTCGGCTTTGCTCTTGTTGTGACAGTACCCAAAGAAGTGTGAGCAAGAGCATGGTCTTGCACAGTGCCTTTAAAAGTCATGGTTAATTTGAGCTTTAGCTGTAGGCTGAGTTAGCAGTTGCTTATGGCAGTGCCTGCAAGGAAAATGCTAAAGCCACACAACAAGTCACCACTCTGGTATGTATAAATTAATCTTGCTGGTTAAAAATTGCAGTGGCAACTTGAGTGGCTGTTGTAATGACTATTTATGTCAGTAAATTTATCCTGGATGCTGTATTGACTGTTTTTCCTGAATCAATACAGTATCTCCATGATGTGCTCTATTTCAGCAAAAATGCAGTAGTTTGTTTGTACTGATACTGATCAAATTTGTCTTCTGAGATAGTCTGACATATACAAAAATGGTGCTAATGACTGTGGCCCAGTAACCAGCCATTTCTACTTCCACCCTCTAAGACCACCCCCTAGAAAGAGCTGGGTGAATTTTACTCCCTCCTTTCCCTTTACATGGTAGGAATAGCTGAGCCTTAGTCAGGTATCCAAAGTTTGCTGATGCAAGAACAATTCTGGTTATATTCCTGGGAAGCTGATGCCAAGAATGCGAGCAGTATAGGTCTTACTATCTTGCTTATATGTAATTGGCATATAGGGAAGTTGTTTCCAGGGATTTGAAATGCCAGGATTTCGGTTAGGTAGTATTTTACCCTCTCTGACTAAATAATATGTAGGAAACTGGAATTAGGTGCTTGGATAGCTAACCTGTAGCTGATCTGTCCTACATGGGCATTATTTTTTACTCTTGTAATGAGCTGTGAATCAAGTAAATATAAATCAAGATGAACAGAATGAAGTAAAATGTCCTTTTTGCACCTGTGGTAGACCACTATCACAGAATGGGCGAGGTTGCAAGGGACCTCTGGAAGCCATCTAGTCTAAACACCATGTTCAAGCAGGGCCACCTAGACCTTGCTCAGGACCAAGTCAAGACAGCTTTTTAATATCTCCATGGAGGGAGACTCCAGAACTTCCCTGAGAAAATTGTGACTGTGCTCAGTCCCTCTCAGACCAAAAAATTGCTTCCTGATGTTCAGAGGGAAGCTGCTGCATTTCAGTTTGTGCCAACTGTCTCCAGTCCTGTCATTGGGTACCACTGAGGAGAGCCTGGCTCCCTTCTCTTTTAACCTTCCCTCCAGGTATTTACATACATTGATGGGATCCCCTGAACCTTCTTTACTCTGGGCTGAACAGCCCTATCTCTCTCAGCTTTTTCTCACATGTGCAACACTCCAATCCCTTCATCTCCTCTGCAGATCTTCTCTGGACTCTTTCCCGTGTGTCCGTGTCTCTTTTGTTCTGAGGAATCCACAATTGGACACAGCACTCCAGGTAAGGCCTCGCCATGCTGAGCAGATGGGAAGGATCACTTTCCTGCATCTACAGGAAATATTATGCCTAATGCAGCCCACAATACCATTAACCTTCTTTGTGGCCAGGGCACATTGCTGGATTATGTTCAACCAGTGTCCAGTAGGACCCCTAGGTCATTTTCATCAAAGCGCCTTTCCAGGTCGGCATGCCCCAGCATATATTGGTGCCTAGGATTGTTCCTTCTGGTGCAGGACTTTGCAATTCCGTGTGTTGAACTTCATGGGGTTCTTGTCAGCACATTTGCCCAGCCTGTTCAGATCCCCATGGATGGCAGCAAAACCCTCCAGAGTGTCAGCCACTCCTCCCAGTGGTTGGGAGGAGTGCTGAGGGTACACTCTGCTCCATCATCCAGAAATGGAACATTTTTTTCTGAAGAAATTCCACCCTATACCTTACCCTGAGAAGCCAAGAAATTGTAGAAATCAATGTGGGTGTTAATGAGTTAGTGCTCAGGGAGAAAGTTGTAGGTCAAAATTAGTTAGAACATCTCAAGGATATAGTTATACCCTTGGATGAAAGTAGCTTGGATGAAAGGACTGGCTAACTTCTCATTTATTTCATACTGATTTGTCCTTTTTGATTCCATGCTTACACCTTTTGCTTTAAAGAGGCAAAGCTAGAAACCCTCACTTTTTTGCTTGTAAACAAAAAACAATGGAAGGAACTCATCCCCAGTGACTAATTATCTCTGCAATTTTCACTAGAAAAAAAATGTGGCTGAAATGTTGATAGTTCTAATGATCTGCAAAGCAAAAGAGTTTCACACCCCAGCTCTTTCACTGGTTCTGGTATACAAAAACAAATCATTAAATAGGAGTAATGTGCAGAGGCGAAGGGAAACTGACTTCAAGGTTTGCCCAAATTTTAATATGTGAAAGAAACTTGGTTTACCAGCCCAGATTAAACAAATTCTGCAGTTTTGGGCCATGGTGTCTCCCTGGCTTTATTTTCAATTTAATTAGATTGAACTTTATTGAAAACAATAATGTGGAAAATCTTCTTCAGGCCAGTGAAGAGAAATGAGAACTAGTTAAATCACATTCAAAGAGAAAAGTGGTTGGGTCTATTTGAGATTCTGGACAGATTCTTAAGTGTAGTGCAGACTGTCTCTCTTTCTTAACACAGTCCTGTGAGCCCAGACTTGTTTTGTGGTTTTTATAATGATTCAATGTTGCAGGATTAAAATTCTCTGATTCTTGTGTTGTTTGTTTACTTGCTTTGAATTTAGTATTCTCTGAAACTTTTTTCTTTT
>VXAX01002273.1:2221-203060 GCA_013399835.1 Leptocoma aspasia | reverse complement strand
TTTTTTTTTTTTTGTAAGAATTAGGCTAGGTTAATGTAGGAGCAAAAAAACAGAGAAAATTGAACCCAGTATTTCTAAATGGGTTATGAAAGTGCATGGTGGAAATAACTAAATATACCTATTTCTAAAAAAATTATAAAAATGTATTTGTTTAACTCAGCAGAAATTAGGAAATCAGTTATTCCTGCTGTAAGACAATACTTCTTTGGAAGCTCCCTAGAATTATTTCCTGGCATTTCTCCTAACTTCTTTTAAGAATGTAACCTGTCAGTCTAACTCTCTGCTAAGGAGGGGAACGCACAAGAAGCACACTAGTTAAAAAGTCAGGCAATTACTTTATAACTCTGGGCTTTCTTTTTTCCCAGTTGCTCTCTGCATTAAATTAATAACTGAACTCATCAGATCTATATTTCATACCTTTCTCTTTACTGTCTAAACCACTGAGAAATAACAGAGTACATTTTCCTGTGTACATAGCTGAAATGCCCTTAGCAAGGAGTTCTGCTGTGTAAATGAGGCCAAGATGGAATTGCTGTGTGGGCAGGCAATGCATAATAGTTTAAAAAGTGGCTCAGAAGTCAAAAATTTCACAAAAGGAGCATCTAGCCAGTGGAAATTCTCTTGCCCTTGCTGTACACTTGAGTAAAATTGTCACCTAATCACTGTATAACTTTCTCTGTATGTCTTTGCCAAAATACTCCTACATCTCACTTTTTGTGTGTTCCTTGTCAGTGTTAGTGCTTACCACCTACCATATAAAGCTTGTGTGTAAATGAAGTGCACTGAGACCCCCCGGAAAAATACACTTCATTTTTTTGGCAAAATAGTTTCACTTTGGAACATTTCTATACATGCTTTTATCAGAAACATTGTCAGGTGAGGAGATTCAATTTTTTGCATGGATAACAATGTCTTCCTTCTTGCTTTCTTCTCCTATCTATGCTCCACAGCCCCCCATAAACCCTCCTCTGGCAAAACCCAAATATCGTCAGAGTCCTGATCTAGACCAAGGAGGAGAAAATGGTTGAAGAGAGGAAACTAAAGGCAGAAAAATTTTCAAGAAGAAAGGAATGCTGTTTTGGATTCCTTTTACCTTTCTGCCATGATTACTTTTATCAGAAAAACCAGTGAAAGAGTGAATCTAATTTTTTTTCAAGTGTTCTTTAAAGAAGTCCTTCTCTATAGCTAATGTAGACCAAGTTCATTTAAATCTGTTATTTCTAATAATAATTTCCTTGTTTATCTGCTTCTTAGTGGTTAAAGGACCAAAGTATAATAATTCATTGGCAGAATGTGTTTGGTTTTCATGTCTGGACCAAAAAAACCTTCTAAGTAATTCACTTTATACCTGAAAACCCATAGATTAATAAAATGGTGTGACTGTGTTAATTAAATTTCTCATAAATGCACTACACTAAATATAAGGGCTTTGGGATGTGCCAAGTCTCAGCATTCCTGAATAGGGAAAGTCTGAATACTTGGAAGTTCTCTAGCATGATTTTAAACATTAAGGCAGAGAAATGTATAATAAAATATTTTTGGCTTATGGCATTTAATACATGCAAAACTTCAAGGATTTTGCTTGCTACATAATATTTATGAACATTGTTTGTAATAAAAGAAATACAACTCTTTGGTGAGGTAAAAAAAAATGCACCAGAGGGAATAGAAGTATTGTTTGTGCTTCCTGTTACGGTAAACTCAAGAATGAACTGGGACAGCCAGCAGGAGTCCTTGCAGGGGATTCGTCCCAGTGAACGTTTTGCAGATGAGATTTTGTTTTAATTTTTTCATACCATGATCTATGTACCACTCCTGTCCTCTGGAGCTGATTGAGGAGGACCCTCCTCTTGGCTGTTGTGAGGCATGGGAGGTACTGGTGTAAGCAGAACTGCCTGGCACCCTCTGCTTCCAGGCTCTACTCCCCCACTACTGCATTATATCTCATTGTTTAAGTGAGGCAAGGAGCTTGTTTTTTATTTCTGTCTGGGGAAACTTAATTTCCCAGGTGCATAGAAAGGTAAACAGCCTTTGTAGGAGAAGAGTGTGTTGTGGCTGTGCACCTCCAGCAATTCATCTTTGCTTTGAAATGGCCAGCAGGCATTTCAGTAAATCAGTTTTATCTTGGGGAGTGCTTAGCAACTGAACTGTACTGCCACAGCTTCTGTACAAATAGGGTGCAGGGCCTATATTTTGACTATTAACCAAAATTATATAATCCTATGCAATAAAGCAAAATCCTGTGCAATAAAGCACACTACAAAAGTATATGTCATACACAATACTGGTGAATAAAATTGCAGAATTTGTCTTTCCTGTCCCTCTTTTTTTCTTGCATGCTTGCTACCATGAATATAATAATTATTCTTCCTTTTTCAGGATAAATTTTCCGTTCTTTACAAAGCCCTAGTTCCTAAAATATGTGTATTTTTTCCTTCTTAAAGTACTGTATTAAAGATGTTGTTTTTACATGTATTTGAATAACACAGCATAAGAACTGTATTTTTTTACACAGCTCACTTCCTAAGCAGTTACTATAGTTCAAAATAGTTTAGCTTTGTCAAGCTAAAATTGTGTTCTAGGCTTCCTGTTGAAAATGGTATTAGATTTTTCAGGTTAAATGATTAGACATTTACAGCTTCAAAAAGCCCAAAAGCAGTGCTAAATCTTCTTGAAGCCTTATGAAAGAATATAATTAAGTGTTTTCTAAAGCACTTTTTTTTTTGCCAAAGTGTTTTTGTTGGTATTTATGGAAAATACTGGGGAATATAAATACTGCTTAAAAAGTAATATTCTATAATATTAAGCTGATTCATCAAGCACAAAAAACCAAAGAAATGGGAGAATTTGCTGTATATGCTGCATGAATACACTTCATTTTAGAGAACAATTCTGGGGTTTTTTTACAGTGGTAATTCTTTCAGCAATTTTGGCCTACACTATTGATGTATACATATGACTACATCTGCTGTCTGAGACAATAATATCTTTAAGAGAGAAAAAAAAAAAGAAAAATTTGAAAAAAACTCAAGTGGAGGCCCTGGCTTGGGCCCTGCCAGCACCAGTCCTGCTTTTTCTTTGTATCTGCATAATGCAGAAAAAGCAGAGGACCAGAAAATAGCAGCACATGCACGAAGTTTTAGTACTTTTTTTTTTCTTCTCAGGGTCACAGGTTGATCAAAGAGGAAAAAATTCTCCAGACACAGCCCCAAAGTGTCCTATTCAGAAGAAAGATTTGGGCAATGACTGCATAATATTATTGTAGCAATCTGAGTAAAAGGAAGCCAAATTTCTATGCTAAACAAATCAAACCTCATTTTGAAGTTTGAGGTAAACTTTATTATTTTTTAAAAGTGAGTTCGGCATGATTTTATTCTGTAATTTCCATTAACTTGCACAGTTGTATCTCAGTTTTATGTTTCTCTTTTCAGTGTTGCTTGTGGAACAGTGCATATAAACCAAACACCAGCAGTCCTTAGGAAGGCACCTTACTCCAAGTGAATTAGTAATTAGGTAGGATTAGGAAGTTGAGTTCATACATAGACTGTACTCAGCCACACAAGACACATGAAATATTAACTTTATATAATGAAACATAAAAAAAATGCTAACAAAATGGGTGTCTGTTCCCATTGACAAGATCCCTTGCAATCAAACTACTACCTTTAAAATTAACAAATTCAATAGGTATAAATAGGCTCCCATGTGGTTACTCCATAATTTTTAAAAGTTCAGCAGTTGTTTTTCCTTGAAAATATATTTCAATAAAAAGAATTTTGGGCAACAGAGGACTTTTTACAAAACATTACACAACTGCATTCTACAAGTTTCAAGTACATTCTGCAAGTTTCCATGACTACAGTGTAGTTTTTTTAATCTCTTCGGAACACGTTGGGTCTAACCATAGGGCTGAAAGTGACCTGATTAAATAACCCATCCAACATTGCTTCCTCAAGGAAGTATCAAGAATACCTACATCATTCCTGATGAAATGTCTGTGTAATATATTCTTGAGCACCTTCAGTGATAGGCATTCTGTTATTCTCAAAGAAATTGTACTAATGTCATTTGGTGTCCTTACAGCAAGGATTCTGTGTCCCAGTGTCACCATCAACATCTTTGCCTTTTGCTTTTTGCACTTGCAAAAAATATTCAGTTCTACTGCTTGAAACAAGACACAAACACTGCAAATAAAAAGGCCAGGCTGGAATTATTAACATCTCAAAATATTAACATCAGGACTATGCCACTGTAAATATAAAAAGTTCTTATGATCCTAGGAAATATGTCAATTCTTGATATAACTAGGTAACTGGAACTGGTGGGGAACTGGTATTGGAAATAAACTCACATCTCTGGATATTTTCTGCTCTTAGGGTGATGGTGAATTAATATGATCCAGAAGTATTCTCTGTTGCTCTTGTCCTCCAAGTGGGAAAATCTTGATGGTATTCAGTAACCAAGTCTTTCAGCTAAGTAAGATTAAGGAAGTATAGACTTCGACAGGTTATGAATTAACTGTGGAAGGAAAACAGACACCAACCCCTGAACATATGTGTCTATTTTTAGCAGGAAAGTAAAAATAATATTTGAGGCTATAAAAGTAGTGAACTTCATTAAAAGTAAGCCTAGCAAAGCACACGTTGTATTATGTACTAATAGGCATTCTATAACAACTCCTTTTTCCCACCACAGTGCTGTCTCTCCAAAGAAAATGTGGGAAAAAAACTTTAGCTCCTGACAATATAAAAAAATCTTTCATTTTAAATACTTGATTAGAAGGCATTGAGCCTTTGGTTGTTACTAATATTTTTCAGCTTGTGATTTTTTCCTGATATGAGAATGTGTCCTGTCATATCCTCACAGATAGATTGCAAAGTGAGATATCAATGAAACCATACAACATTTTAAACACTTCTAACAGGAAGTCACTGAGTTAGAAATGATGGAAAAATGTCCTGCTGTCATTCTATCTTGACTTCATCCATGATATTGATTGCAAGACTTGGCTTTAAGCATTGAATTACAACTGACACTCTTATGCCAGCGAAGATGAACAGCTTAAGTTTAAATGTGGGTACAGTTTTAGCTTAATTGTTGGTAACGTATTGGAGTTCCATTTTCCTAAGAATATTGCTTTCTCCTTTCTGAATATTCTACCTATATGTTACATCAAGTAAGAAAATGGATGAAGAGTGATATAGAAAGATATAAAGAAAGTTGAATCATGAACTGACCTATCAAATGAAATGCTAATTTTTTACACTCAGTTGTCTCTTATGGATCATTTTACAAGATGTAAGTTTTCCTGTCATACTTTAGAATAAATAAGGAAAATTCTTTTTATATTCAGCATTTCAGAAGTGTACCTTTTTTTTTAAAAGTGTTAGTACTGTCATCATATGCTTGTGCTAGAAAGAAGTTTTAATTCAGGTGTAAGCAAATAAGTGACAAGTTAATATTGAAATAAATCAAGTTATTTCTCCAAATTTTATTTTTAAGAACATTACATTTGAGATAATTTTGTAAGAAAAAACCAGCAACCATAATTTGTGACAATTTTTTTCACTTTTAGATGTTTTCTAGTTATTAGAAACTAGAGTAAAGGGAAAAGTACCTATGGTTTTAGTCTTCTTTAAGACATGGAAGAAGGAAGACATTACAGAGGACTGAGATGTCCTTTGCAGAGTTTCCTTTCAGTGTCCAAGAACTGTGTGACACCTCAGCCTGAACAAAGGGTGATGCGGTGTCATTGCAGAGCTACTGCTTTGTACAGTGGCCACACTGAGTGGCCTCAGAGAGCTCCTCAGAACAGTCGTGCACACTGGTAGATTTCTGCTTCTGTTTCTGTACTTTGCATCCATTGCTATCAGCCAATCCAACATTACTGCAACAAATTAATATAATTGTTTTTTAATTTGACTTTTTATTGGGCATTTATTCAAAAGAATAGATTTTAAAAAACCAACAACGAAACCCTGTTTGTTCCCAGGAGGCAAACGAAATTTTGTCTGCAGTTAATGCAAACCAGTCCTTGTTAGGTGCACCTTCTGTCATAGAAAGCAGCTAATAACCTAGATAATTACATGCATCAGGGGCTGTAAGAAGGATCATATTTTGCTAAAACGGTGCATTATTTGACAGTTCTACAATTCTGTTCCATGAATTATTTTGAGAATATCACACATTTCTGTTCTAGCTGAGCTCCTCAGAGCTCCTCTTCTTAGAGTTTCCTAGAGATGCTGAAGACATAAGTTGATTTACTGAAGTACAGTGCTTCAGGGTGTATCTGATGCCTTGGATATAAAGTGCTATACAATCCAGTTTCCGGGGGCTTTCACTTCACAGTCCTTCCATTTTTTTTTTTTTCCAGGGAATCCTTTCACAATGGTGTACTTTTTATGTAGTTACTTTCAGGCCTGGGAACACAGCGTTTCTCCTTGAGTGGTAAGATATTTTACTACACTCATCTTTTTATATAGATATGTGTGTGTTTTAAAAAAATAGGGATTGGAGACCAAAGCTCTTTCAAGGAGTGTCAAAATTCAAAACCCCCATTTCCCTGTTCTCCTGTGCCTTTGGGAGTGGAGGTAGCAAAATCGGGAGGGAAGTTGAGCTTAGGGAGAAGAAGGGGTGGAAGGAAGGTGTTTTAAAATATTATTTTTTCTCATTATTTGATTGGTAATAAATTAAACTAAGTTCCCCAAGTTGAGCCTCCTTTGCCTCTGATGGTAATTGGTGAGTGATGGCTTCCTGTTCTTACCTCAAATCATGAGCCTTTTGCTGCCTGCTCTGTTCCCTGACCACTGAGGAGGGGAGTGATAGAGGAATTTTGGTGGGCACCTGGTGTTGCACCATGCAACCTGCAAATAAGTAGCTCAATTTCTACATAATACAGAATGGATATTATCACCCCTTTCTTGTTGATACTAACCAGATGAAGCTCAACAAAACCAAGTGCTGGATTCTGCACCTGGGACTGGCCAGCCCTGGATGGACAGACAGACTGGGATATGAGAGGACAGAAAGCAATGCTGCAGAAAGGGCCCTGGGGGTCCTGGTCAGTCACAAGCTGACCATGAGCCAGCAGTGCCCTGGCAGCCAGGAAAGCCAAGTGTCCTGAGGTGCATCAGGCACAGCATCACCTTCTCTGAGCTGGGGCAGCCTCACCTCAAGTGCTGGGGGCAGTTTTGTGTCCTGCCCAAATATATCTTTTATAAAATTGTGTAAAGGTAATACTGACTATTGTAATGAGAGCCATGAGGATGGAGAAAGGTCTGGATGAGAACAACTGAGGTCACTTGGTCTGTTCAGCCTGGAGAAGAGGAAACTGAGAGGAGACCTCACTGCAGTCTGGAACTTCCTCATGGGGGGAAGAGGAGGGGCAGGCAATGATCTTCTCTCTGAGGTGACCAGTGACAGGACCTGAGTGAATGACCTGAAGTTGCATCAGGGGAGATTTAGGCTGGATATCAGGAAAACATTCTTCACCCAGGGGGTGGTTTTGCACTAGAACAGGGTCCCCAGGGAAGTGCTCACAGCACCAGTCTGACAGAGTTCAAGAAGAATTTGGACAGTGCTTTCAGGCACATGGTGGGATTCTTGAGATGTCCTGTGCTGGGCCAGGAGTTGGACTTTGATGAACCTAGTGGGTCCCTTCCAACTCAGCATATTCTGTGATTCTGCCTTGGAAAAACCTGCTAGTAAGAAGAAATACTTGCTAAGAATTGTCCTATTGAATATCCCATTAAGACTGAGTTATCAAAAGATACTCATTTTTATTTGTGTATAAATGACATTATTTTGCACATTATGCTGATTTTTAATGTGTTTATGATCTGTTCTAGCGGAATAGAAAATATTGTTTCAGTTTGGAAAATATTCTCTAAAGTTGTATTGACAATCATAGACAAAGGATCTGAAATAATGCACAGCAATAAAAATAATTTATATTTGTTTATCTCTAAATGATTCTTCTTTTCTTTTACTGCTTTTATTAAATGTTACCATGATGTAAAGAGTGGGATCATACACTCCCTTTCTGACTGAATAATGGATTCTCTGCTGCACACTGAAAATGTTTTTTTACTATAAAGAACATATCAAAATGAATAGCACTTAATATGGCTGCACTAGGCAAGTGCAGCCTAGTGCATGTGGCCCAATAAGTTGGGCCACATGATATAATTTGAAAAGAACAGACAAATAAAGCTCTCAAGACCTTTTTCAAGCCTGGTACAGAGCAAACAATAAAGTGGGTAGTAATTGCTCTGGATATCATTAAATTACATTAATAAGCTAGGAGATATTGAGAATAACTATAAGAAACCAGGAAGTAAGAAAGGGAAAGTGCCTATGTGCATGCTTATTCTGAAAATAGTTCCTACTTCCAGCATGTTGAGCTGTGAATAATAGACAAAAAATGGCGGTGTATTTGAAGTATTTAAGATAAGAAGGAAGGTCTAGTGTACTATCAAAACCATCCATAATTTAGGTCAGAATTTAACTTATCCTGTAATATTATACATATTAATAAGCAAAGTAAGCTCTTAGAAGTTTAGTTTTGAGTTTTGGAAATATTTTTCCCCCTTAGCTGAATGCAGCCAGAGTAATTCTTTCCAGGGTATGCTTGACTCATGTTAGGCTTGAGAAAGGGCTTGCGTGCCCTAAAGCTTGATCTTTCCCTATTTCTGACAGCGCTATTTGGTCTAATATAAACTGTTATCTCTTTTTAGATGCTGATTTCAAGGAGTGATGGACTAAAAAACAGAAGAGATGGTGTTCAAGTTTGCAGCACAGAAATAAATTTTAAAATTACCACTGATACCTGTAGAAGCCTAGTTAGATCAGAAAGACTGTATTTTTTAACATTGGGTAATGGCATTATTACTGATCACAGGCATTTTCCATTTTCCAGAATATTTCACAGTCATGTGGGTATGTACCATTAGCCTGGATGCAGCAGGGGAGATCAGCTGATGTGCAAAGCCTTTCCTAAGCTTAATTGGCTAGTTTTGCATTTGCAGATGCTAGATTTCTAAATCAATAATTCTGTAAATGCACATAAGCAGCTGTGATGAGACAGAGAATTTGATTTGCTGCTGCTTTTGAAGACAAATCACATTTGCAATGGAAGATGTTGAACTTAAAGAGAATATGCCCTTGCAAATTCTCTTACCCAAGGGGAAATGATAAAATTGAATGTCAAGGTCATCATGACTGACAGCATGTGCCTTGCAGAAAATAAAATGGCAACTGTAGAGACTCTGGGTTTTAACGTTTTAATGAGGCCTGGGTTTTGGTTTTTCTGGGTTTTTTTCCCTTTTTCCGGTCCACATGCCAACAGCAGCAGCTGAGGTGCACAGCTGCATTGGGCATGGGCAGGGACAACATCCCAAGAGGATGCAGCAGCCAGGCAGGGACACACCATGGGCAGGGGTGGCTACTGCAGTGGCAACCAGCCCTGCATCACTGCAGGGCCAAAGGGTGCTGGACATGGCGGCAGTCACTTCCTTTGGGCTCCAGCAATGGAAAAGGGTGATGGCTTCAATTAAACACCAAGGAATGCATTTAGTTTAACAATTAAATTACGTTTTTGGACTGCTTCTTGTCATGTGATTGAGCCAAATTAGACTGCAGCAGCAGGAATATCAGCAAACAGGTTACCTGATGTTTCTCAGGTTTGCTTTTTGAAAGAATAGATGTCAGTCTGCACACATTTCTCACTGTGCAATGTTATAATCTTTACACAAAACACTGTGAGTATGGAATTGAAGGGAAGTGCAGGGCATACGTATGGTAGAAGTTTAATATAAGAAAATTTAATAAAAGTTTAATATAAGAAAATACTATGATTTGAACAATATCAGAGGGTGAGCAAGATAGAAGGAAGCATATGAAAATTAAGTGATGACATTGAACTAATCAGCTGTTTAACAATTATCTAACAAGGTTATTCTTTTGAAATGATGCCTGCTCTCAGTGTACATCCTAGAGTGCATTATTTTTCTTCTCTTCTATGTAGCTATTCACTACACAAAATGGCTTTCATGTAAAAAAGAGAAGCATGAAAGTGCAATGGGATTTTGGAATTTTTACAAAGGATTGTACATGGAACCTACCACTGGTTTAATGATGTCCAGTGGAATTGCTAGAGTTCCTATTCAGAAATGTAATCCCATTCAAAAGCTAGACTGGTATGTAATTGGCCACAGTAGCAAAGCTACTTCGTAACACCATGCAATTCTTTGATTATCCTATTCTTTTCACTCTTCCTTGTGAATCTATAATTTGCATAACAATTTTACAGTGACTTCTTAATAATGTGTAGCATGTCAAATGTTACTATCCGATTATGGGTAATCTGATTTCTTGAAATCCATGAACAATTGCACTCAATAGCCTCAGGATGAATGTACAGGATCCTTTAACCTGATTGTCTCCTAGTCTGAGAACACTCAGACAGGTTGCCTGTGACAAATGTGCCTAGATTAGCTTCCTTGCTGTCTTCCACTGAAGTCTGCAGCAACCAGAATTTACATGAAAGAGAAATAAAATAAAGCAATTTACCCTACGTACGCTACTCCACCATTCTGGTACTTACAATGCTGGAGAGAAACGTCCTTCTCTGCACGTGCAGAGTGTGTGTATGCATATGCTTGTGAGCACTATGTTTACATGGGTGTGCGGACGTTTATTTTTTAAAGTCTCTGAAGTTTTCTTCTACATCTGTGTAATTGGGTGGGGAGAGAGGCACATAACTAGACACTCACTTTCCCATCATGTAATTAAAAAATAATTTGAGATCTATTAAAACAGTGTTGTGAGACTGTCCTAAGAAGAGAAAGCCATACTTGTCCTGTCCATATCCGTACCCTCCGTCTGCAGGTGGTCCTGGCCTACCCTGCCGTGCCAGCTGTGTTCAAGTCATATGTTTGATCAACTTGGTCCAGATTATTCTTTCAGAAGAGACCTAGGAAGAGATCTAGAGGTTTTGCAATGCTGTAAGGGATTTAAGTTGCCCGTCTCAAACACTCTTAGGACCACAGAAGAGCTTTGTCATGAGATAAGCACAGAAGGGAGTGACAGGATAGTGTGAACTCCAGGCCTGGCCGGACCTGGTTAGCTCATCCTGGCTAACTCATCTGGGCAGAAATTCCCAGTATGGCAAACTGTATAAAGCAACTGCTTGTACACATATCACTGGTCAAAGATTACCCCAAGTTATGGTACAGATGGTATATGCAACCACCGATGAACATCAAAGCCCACCCAAACATACCTGCTTGGGTACCTGGAACCTGGACTGTAAAAGAAACCCCCATATCAGGACTTTGAGATAAGATAAAGGTGGTACTATTGCCTGGGTGTTGTTCCAGGGGTTAACAAAACTGAGGCAGAGTAATGTATCACTGAAAATGGACAAAGAAAGCCAACTCGGCAACTGTGCTGAAACCTGCTTGGGCTGGATAAAATGTAATTCCAGCAGGGGAAGATCACAACCAACCAACTGAAGAAACCCACTGACTTAAAAGAAGAGAGAGACTGAGCATGGAACAATTAGCATTAGAAGTGAGGGAATCATTTAACCAATAGAATGAGAGAACTGTGTAGCCAATGAGCATTAATTTCTTGTTTGGCTACATGTATAAATAGTGAAAACTTTTGAATGACCTCAGGACTGCACCACTGAGAAGCTCAGGATAAAGGACCAATGGGATGCTGCTGGATCCATGGATGGTGACTATCTCTCTCTCTCTCTCTCTCTCTTCCTCCCTTTCTCTCTCACACACACACACATACACACATACCCCCCACTTCTACTTCTTTCCATCTCTTAACCCCACATTCATGCTTAAATAAAATGTGTAATATTGACTTCAGGCATATGGTCTCATTTGCACCTTAATTTGGGCAGAGTCTTCTCTCACTAATCTGACCTAAACAAACGTAATCAGCAGACTGTGCACCTGCCTGAACCAGCTCATTAAATGAGCTTAATTGATAAAGTAAGCACATCCAAACAAAAATAAAACTAAATTATTTGGAGCAAACGATGCACTCAGCTGAAATAGCACCATGATTTTGTTAAAATTATTTTTTGTGAATGCCCCACTGAAACTGGGGATCTACAAAAGCCAAAATCTGAATCTGTGTGTGGAACCAAAAGATATCCATCCTTCATCACAAAGTCTGGACAAGGTCTGAGATATTAAATGTCCAGGTCAGTCTAAGTGTTTTGAATTGTGAATTGACATGTAAATACCACTCTGAGAAGAGGGGCATTAGGAACTCAGTTACACTGAATGAAAGGCATTTTGTTCTAAGGTTATGACTTCTTGTTAACATCTTCAGAAACATCTATGTGTTTTTGGATATGGATAACACCTAAACCTAAGGAGTCCCTATTTATCTTAAGAATAGCTCTAGTCTGATAAATGTAGCTCTAGTCTGATAAATGTCTGCTAATATAATAAAGATATCTATTCTTAATGAGTGTGCTTGTTTGTTAACAAGAGAAAACCCAGATCTCATATTCTCTGGTTGCAAAAGAAGTAGAGTGTTTGTGAAAAGGCAGTCGATGCATAGAAAACAGGCTCTTGTGTAATATCCACGTCTTTGTTGGTAGTGAACAGATGCTACACCAGCAGTCCTGGAACTTTCATGGAACTGCTATGAACATGTTCACAGCATGAGAATACGGGCAGCATGCTGTTAAAATGCTGCTTCCCAAATCCCAGGACTCCTATAGAGCTGTTGTAATCTGCCTTAATTCAAAGGCATGCTTAAAAAAAGACCCTTTATAGTGGAGCATTCTGAAGTCATGTCAGTGATTTTATAGTTCTGTTTATGGCTGAAGGGCTGGGAAGGAAAATATTCATCTTGCTATTTCCTGACGTATAAGAATCCATCTCTGGGTTTGAGATTCTTGGTTCAAGTACTAATAAAGGTCCTTTTCAAAAATCATGTAATAAGTTAAAGGAATGCATTCATTAACCAGATTTTTCTTGTGCTGCAAATACATGCATTAAGAAGCCACCACTGTACAATGTCACAAGGATTTTTCTGTTTTCATTTAAACACATTTTAGAAAGGATAGATGCTACTAGGCAAATAATCTTATACAGAATCTATACAAAATACAGCATAAAAGGAAAAGCTCTGTTTGCTTTTGTTTTTTAAAGTATTTTCAGGAGCATGTTTGACTACTTAAGTCATGTTGCAATAAATTGCGTGCTTGCAATAGTAAAGAAAATAGAGGAAAATAAACTTTATTTAAATAAAAGGTCTAAAATAAAGAAAGGGAATTACTGAGAACCATGATTATCTAGCAGAATATTAAACAAACTCTTCTTTTCTTCTGATGGTAATATTTAATGATAGGTACAGTGTCAGTGACAACAAATACCTGCAAAATCAGGAAAAGGTAAGAAAGAGGTAGTTAGAGCTCTGGACATGTTTTAGATTGGATTATGTATTATGTACTTTCTTATTCTTAGCCCTCTCGGAGGCTCATATCTAATCTTAGTCTGCACAAAAGACATAAAACCACAAAGGAATAGTGAGAAAACTTGGTTTTTTTCATTTTTTACAGTAGCAACCTTTTACATTGCATTTCTGGCTTAATAGTAGAGAAAGTATGTCTATATTAGTCTTTGTGCTGCCATGTTGAAGTTTCTTTGTACAAGTTTATGCTTTTTGTCTGTACTGCAAAAGTACAAATTAGGCAATTTCATTACACTGTAATTACCTCTGAAGTGACTGCACCATGAATATCAAATCAGAAAAAGATGTTTTTGGGAGAGAGAGAGAGATCTGCATATGCTTTTTTCAGCTCTGAAAAGTACTACTCTTTGTACTGTGGGTCACCTTCTAGGTATAGTTGAAGGTAAAATGATAACTGGCTTAATACACTACCAAAACTCTGGGAACAGGAACATTATGAGGCACTGGTCAATTTCTCCAAAGGCTCATTTAAAAGCATTCCCAACAAAATAAATTTTTTCACAAAGCCAGGACTTCATGTTTGAATGATTGTTACCCATTGGGATAGAACAACATAGTTCAAGCACTTCCAGACTACTCTGCCACATGGAATAAAGTATACTAAAATTTATTTTTAAAAAAAACCCTATAAAATGCTAATTTAAACATGTCCTAATATATCTTATTACTCTGATTAATACAACAGTCCCAGACTATCATGATCAGACTCGTAGTGTCACTGTAGCTAGCTGTCAATTATGTCGTGTATGGGCACTTCATAATAAAACATTTATTTTCCTTTGTTTACAGGCCTCAGACTATTCTGCAAGGCTAATTTTTATTCTAGCTACAGAATTATATGACCTTGTTAGCCATTATATATTTTGTTTGTGAATGTGTTTAAAACTCAAAGGCTTTGAAATAGAGAATTGAAGAAAACTTTTACCTTGGCCTCTCAAATGGCTTTCTATTTCTATATGTACAAAATAGTTAAGAAAAAAATGGAAATATTACTATCAGTGGCAGGATCTCTTAGTGCCATGTCTCCCTCTTTTATTTCTTCTCCCTCCTCCCAGAATAGTGAACATGTCAAACCTCTTTTAATTAATGGCAAAAATTACTGAAAATTTTTCACATACTTGATACTGCTTCTATAACTTACAACATGGACTGAATTCAAGTGTAAGTGACATAAATAATTGCTACCTTTTTGTTGTGTTTATTTGGCAGAGCCACCGTGTATATCTGTGTAAACATGCATGCACAATACTGCATCCATGCATGTTGCTGGAAATTTTTTATGGGTTATTCCATATAGTCTCTAAGGGAGAATGGGAACTGAAATTGCATTGCCACAGCAATTTCAAAGAGGAATGGATCCCAATGCCCGAAGCCAATTTCAAGGAAATGAAAAGCTGCTTTGCAAAGCAAGTTGCAGCCTATACGGAAGCCATGCATTTCACAGGACTGCGCATTCACATAACCTCAACGGAACTTCTGAGATTTTCTTCGTGTTTTTTAAAGCTTTGAGTCTTAGAATCATGCATGTTTTGCTTAAAAGTGACTTTTATACTTCCCATTGTTGTACAACAAAAGCTTTGCAAGCCATTTGCCTACAACTTAACTGTTAAAAGCCAAATGAGAAGTACAACAGGACTTAATGTGTTTTTGTTATTAAAAAATAAATTTTTGGGGGGAGTTGGCTTGATCTGCTGTGTTTGATAGGCAGAACACTTGCAGAAGAAGATGTTTCCATTTTTAAATATTTTAGAAATACAGCAAAACTATGGCTTGGTTCAGCAATGTTTGCTTGTTGCTTTGTATCTACAGAAGTGTAGTTCAGATTTTTAAAGATCAGAAACACCTAAACTAAGACTGTGTACTCTTTAGACCTCTTCTAGGATGGGTCCAGATGTCTTGGGGAAGACTTCAAATGAACTTCCAATGATCAGGAAAATTGGTCTTGTAAGATTTTTTTTTTTTTTGTGACTAAAAGGGAAAGCAAAACCAAGAAAGAAACAAAACCCTAAGATGTCCAAAGCAACAGTCTGCAAAATAGCAACTATTCCTCATTCTGAGGATTTCAGTCCAAACTTTAGAGATCATTACACCTAAAATTGCTGGCTTATTTGGATGGTGGAAGTAGGCCTTTTTCACAAACTGTATAAAATGCCTCAAAATACCTTGGCAAGGTTTGTAGTGAAAGGGAAAATGTCGTCTTGATATTTTCTAAATTTCTACAAGCCTGATAGGTTTTATTCTCAAAAGAAACAAGACAGATTTTGTAAACATATCTCTGTAAGCTGTGTCCTGTTCAAGGCTGCACATCTGGTGTTTTTCTCTCCATCTTTCTCTGAACAATGGTGGAAGGGAGCTGGTCTTGGTTACCAGCACTTCTCTTTAGTATGAAAAAGATGATTCCTGTACTAGGCACTGAGAGGAAAGCATGTACAGGGATTGCACCAAAGCTTTGTAAAGAAGCTCTGAATATGGAGCCAATGATAATAAAACTATCTTAAGCCTTCTGATACATGGAATCAAAGTCTTTATGCACTAGGGAAACAACCATCAGAACTGGTAACCCCTGTGCACAAGAGCAACAATAATTGGTGCCTGAAACGTGGAAGAACCAGCAATGACTCGGACCAACGAGCCAAAGAATTACAATAGGAAAATATATTTTTTAAATGAATTGATTTGGAAAGGAGAACAAGACAGCCTTTGAAAATAGAAGCATGTCTTCTGATCTGCTAAAGCAATACATAGCTGTTTTGATGTTACAACTTGTATATTTCTGCTAATTACCTATAATTTTTCTCCTTTGTAGTGTAAAAAAGGTGAACTGGAGGTTCTTTAGATGAATGAGACCCAAATGAAATATTATGAGGTTTTGATTTTAGAAGTCTGGTACCTTGTTCCGATTCAGATACAGATTTCTGAGGTTTCTGAGTCACAGTTCATAGCCTGAGCCTTTTAGAGAGTTTCTTTGTCTATTCTGTCATTTTTTCTTTTTGTTATTTTTCTGCAATAGCTTTTATTATTAGTTTCTCTGTAAATTTCATTACCCTGTCTGCCAAAGAAGAATTTCCTATCGTCATCCTCCTAGTTTTCTACTGGAGCTGAAGAAAGCCTGCTACTGTAACATCTATTTTTTCAAAATCTATGAGCAAGTAGATTACTATGAACCAACAAAAGTGTTGACTTTAAAATTCAGAACCAAATGGACCACTAGTTTATATTTTCTATATATTTATGAAGCCATTAAACTGATAGAAATCCTGTGTTAAAGATCTAATTTTTGGTCCTCACCCCAGCCTTTACCGGGAAAATAGATGCTTTGTGTCAGTATTTTTGCTCTTGAGTTAAAAGCAGCTACTACTGGCATCTTATTGTGTAGATAAAAGTATTTGCAGGCGTAATTAGAATCACTGGATGAGCTGGCTTATCATAGAAAGGATAAAAGTTCTGTTTCTGCTGCAGGTTTTGAAATAAATTTATTTTTAGATGAAGCCACTTGCAGAGAAAATAGATTAACGTTATCAAGTGGATTTTTGTATACTTGTTGGGAAGAGGATAGATTTTGCTTTTTTCTTGGTTAATTGGTTAGGCTAGGTATTAAAATATATCAGAGGGAAGAACTTGTGGAGATAGTATATTTGCTTTCCAGGATTAATGTGTCCCAGACATAATTTGTGAACTGTTTTAGTAGTGGTCCCTGACATTCTTTTGTGTAGGAAGTTAGCTGGTCAAAGTAGAAACTGACCAGGTCCCCATGATTTTCCTCGTAAGTTCATATGACAAAAGAGACGTTAATTGATTAAAGCAGGAGAACAAGACAACTTCACTACAAATGATTTTATAACTTTTGGAGTTATTAAATGTGAAAGCTTGAACTTCAGGGAGCTCTTGGAATGTCTCAGTGAATATTACAAGCTCCGTTTGAAGTCTTGCAGAAGTTACAAGGAAGGCAAATGTGTCTGTGGATCTTTCCTGTCTGAGAACAATAATAAAAAACAGTGTTATGACTACAAGCATTTACAGCATAAGTAAAACTTTAACTCATTCAACTTTTCTGAGCTGAAATACCTGGGTTATACTTAAAACTAGGTAAGCGCAGAATTGTTGTGAGATAGGAAATGTGTCCCTGGGTATATAAGCACTGTCAGGAGAAGCACAGACTCCTATACCAGTAAAAAGTAACATATTCAGTATTTTCCCCTAAATTCCCAGATACAACAACAAGTGGTGTCCTTCAGATGCCTGTACTGGCGCTCTTCAATGTCTTTATTAGTGACATAGTGGTACTGAGTGCACCCTCCCCAGGTTTGCAAACAGCTGAGTGGTACAGTTGATATATCTGAGGGATGGGATGCTATCCAGAAGGACTTTGACAGGCTTGAGGAGTGGCCCCATTGAGCCTCATGAAGTTCAACAAAACCAAGTGCAAGGTCCTGCATTTCAGTCAATCACCTGTACTACCAGTGTCATTACAGACTGGATTTAGAGCAGCTTTGCAGAGGACTCAAGGGTACTGGTGGATGAAACCCCAAATATGACCCAGCAGTGTGGGCTCACAGCCCAGAAAGCCAGTCATATCCTGTGCCACATGAAAGGAGGAGTGACCAGCAGGTCAAGGGAAGTGATTCTGCCCCTCTGCCATTATGAGCCCTCACCTGGAGTACTAAGCCCAGTTATGGGGTCTCCAGCACAGGAAAGATAAGGGTCCATTGAGTTGGGTCCAGAGATGGGACACAAAGATATTTTGAGGGCTGGAACACCTTCCCTATGAGGAAAATATTAGAGTTGTGATTATTTGGTCTGGAGAAAAGAAGGCTCTGGGGAGACCTTATTATATGACCTCTCAGTATTTATAATGGGCTTGTAAAAATATGGAAAGGATTTTCACCAGAACCAGTCATGTTGGGACAAGGAGCAACACTTTTACACTGACAGATTGTAGATTTAGATTAGATGTAGGTGAGAGATTCTTTATATGAAAGTGGTGTGACACTGGAACACGCTGCCCAGAGACATTTGGATGCTCTTTTCCTGGAAGGCCAGAATGGATGAGGCTTTGAGCAACCTGATCAAGTGGAACCTAATCTACTCTCCCATGGTTGGGGGAAGTAGACTAAATGACCTATGATTCCAAGAGTCTATCACAGATGTCAATGGAAATTGTGGAGTTATTCAAACTGTCCCATCTACATCAGGGACAAGTATATCCCCTGGGAGGAAGAATGAATTCTAGATTTTATTTTAGTTTCCAGTTAATCAGAATTCTTCTCAAAGTCAAGTTTAGAATTCATGGGGATTATTTTGCTTTCTGGGAAGTTGCTGTCATTTGCTTTCCCATAGTTCAAATCAACCTTAGGGTTGCCTAAAAGCTTTATTGTTCAAAGCTTTAGAAAAACTTGATCTGACCTTTGTGGAAACAGCAGAATTTTTTTTTTCTTAGTCTGTTACTGGATCTTGGGAATATTAAATAAAAAATATTGATCTTTAATAAAAATTTCTGTGGGTAGTTTTAAACATGAAGCAGAAATTGGAAGATATTAACAACATGCTTTTGTGCTGAATCACTTGAGTCCCATAATGAAATTTTACCCATTTTTCAAGAAACTAAAGAGTTTTGTCTCAGCTTGTGCTCTCTCATAGTTTATAGTTAAGAAATTTCCAGCATTTTCTGGAAAGCTAATACGAATTGCAAGTAACTTCTGTAAGAAATGTGAGTGTATACAAAAGAAGTTCAGAACAACATTCAGTCATGTTAATTTCTGTGAATATAACTTACAGCTTTGCAAGTGGTAAGCTGCAGATTTTGAGTCTTTCTTCTAGTCCTGAAGTAGCCTTGCTTCAGGAGTTTATTAGTTAAATGTGTCCATTTCAGATTGCTATGAAGAGTTCATCTCACCTTTTCTCTCCCTCTCAGAAGCTGCTGCTGGAAATGTAATTTTTAGTGTTCAGGCTTTCAACTTTAGATTAGAACTCAGATATTTCACACTAGAAATTTAAAATCTTAACTGCACTTCTATGTCCCATTAAAAGCATTCCCTACTACATCTCATAAATCTATGAATCCATGACTTTTGAGACATTCACTATCCATATTAGTCTTGCATAATGTGCTAGAGGCCAGAGACACAAGGATCTCAACTACTAAATTGTGTATGCTGACTGTTTTCATATTTGGTAGATATTGGTCTCAGACTATGCTGGTTGGTGTCAACCAATTCCACCTGGATTGGAAGAATATCCAGAATTATGTGTGATATTAATCTTCTAGCTGTCTCACCTGTGTTTGCAAAGGTTTACTCTTTTTTCTATTCTGAGAATTAAAACTAGATTACTGATTTTCATCAGCTAAAACTTGAATCAGCATATGGCCTGAGACTCAGGAGCACTCGAGTCTCTAGGTTTGGTAGGGACCAGTTATTTTCCATCAAAGAAAAGAAGTGTCATTGTGAATCGTGTATAATTTTTCATTAAGAACAAATTACTCCCAAGATTATTTCTAAGTCTCCTGTAATCACTCTTATTTTTAACTTATTTTCATTGAATGATGAGAGGGAAGAAGTTTACTTCTTTGTGGAACTACTTTCACTGTATTTCTTATTTTTTCTGGCTTTAGAAGTGCAGTGTATTTGCCTTTCTGCTTAATGGCTAATACACAACTTCAAAGATCTTTCCACAGTTAATCAGCTGTAGGGAGCTGCCTTTGACTATGCTCACTTAGCAAACTGGTCTGATTTCATCTGGTATTCCCACTGTGGGGCAGATGGCAGAAAAGGCTGATATCTGTGCTACTCAGGCATGGTGTCTTCAGATCCCTGCGTCAGAACTGCATAATGTAGAGGGAAGCAATTTTTTGGCTGCTCACTCATGAAAAGTCCCTTGAGTGATGAGGCATGTAAGCCTTCAGGCTCAAACCACAGAACTGTTTTGTTTTCCTTCTCTCTGCTCCCTTCCTCTTCTCTCCCTCCATTTCCCGTTTTTGGTGAATTAGGATATCAGCTTATTAATTCCATTCTAAAACACTGCTGAATGTGAAATAATATCAACTTAGTGATTTCATTCTGTTTCAACAATTGGAACAAAGCAGAATATGCTATTACGTAAGACAAATCTCGGTGCACTAAAACTGGCAAATGTTGACAACAATCTTACTGTGTTAAAACAAAATACGTAGGCTGCAATCAATCTCCTTTTTAGCTTTCATGAAACCTTAATGGCTGCGTTTCACACAAAGCTGTAACTATGATTCTAATGTAAAAAGTAATCTTTAATGAGATTTAGTTTCGTTATGTTATTAATATTATTCTGTGTAGTCTTTTTAGCCTGTGTAGTGACAATGTAATAGAGAACAGAGTTTGCTGTCATTTCTTCTAATAGCGCTTCTATTCTGTGAACATCAGGGCCAAAGCAGGCCACAGCAAAAAGACCTCTGGATTCTCAGATGTATTTCCACTGTACAGTTCAAAACTTTAAAGGTTCTAAATTATTCTTTTAACTCATTTGCATTGAATTTTAAGTCTGTATGTTATTCCCTGAACTTCACTTTTAAAATCTAGTGTAAGATAATAGCTTACTTAAAGTACTGTAAAATAGTGAAGTTCTTTACATATTTCTTGAAGGACTGTGCACCGTGATGTTTGACTTAAGTTATGAGTATGTTTCAGCTTTGCCTTTAATATTTACAGAGAGTGGATGATGAAGACAACAAAAGGCTCTCTATTTTTTGAGTCAGAAAGAAGATATTAGATCTCTAGGCACTCAGTATGTAATTCTTCTAAGATGGAGAAAGGTGTTAAATTCCAACCCTTCTTTCAGCTGAGTCATTTTGTCATTGATGTGCTACTAGCAGAGTTGCACCCAGTTAAACTGCAAGCAAAGTAATTCAGCATGTGGTTTGGTGTGAAGGTTGTAACCCCACTCCAGAATACTTGTGCCCCAGGTCTTTTGAATCCATATTTTTCTTGCTGTAACAGGCTCACAGTCCTTCAAGTCACCCTCTCTCAAGGAGCTTACTGTTTCCAGCTCTAGGGAGCTAAAATAGCCTGCCAAAACTCTTGCAAAACTACATATCTTGCCATGGTTTGATTTGTTTCACTGTAGGAAGTGTAAGAAAGAGATTCTGGGATGTCTGATAGCTCTTGATGAACTGAAAGAGGTGAGGGAACAAGAATGAAATTAGTGTAATCCTTCTTGCTTTTCAGAACGTGTTTGCACTGATTGTAATCACAAGGGAATATACAGAAATAAATACATGAGAAATGAATCTGTAGAAATCAATAGATTATTCCAGTTCTCTTTCTGACTCTCTCCATTTTTGTTCATTTTCCACAATCTTCATGGTATATAAGCAAAGATGGCCTTTGAGGTCATCTGCTTTTATGAAAGCTCACATATAGAGAGACATTGGCCTTTGTTTCTGTGTCTTCCTTATACATCCTCATGGGGAGAAGAGATCTGGTGGTGTCAGGGTATGGAAGAATTGTGTGTGCTGATGGAATGTACAGACAGAGGGAAGAGGAATCGTGGTTTGTAGAATACAGAGATTTTCATGACTAGGTGAGCTTTCAAAGGGACCTACACAGACAGTTGAATATTTTTTATGTCCAAATTGATGTCGGTGGAAATTCTGCTAATCAATCTCCTGTCTGAAATTGGATTGTTTTCTGAAATGTTCATTGGTACCTTGAGAACTCAGGAGAAATCAAAGGCCTCCATTGTAATAGCAGCTGTTATAGCTCAATTTCTGTTCTTTGGGGGTTCTCCAACAAGAAAAGTAACAAAACAAGTGAAGTGGGATTGAAATAACTGAGCAGGATTTATGGACCTTCATTAAGAAACTAGGTTTCACATTTCATAATTTGGATTTCTGATTACATTGCTGTGAAAGCCATAATCTTGTATCAGAAAGTCACATCTATGCCATGTAATACCTAGAGAAATTATGAAAAGCTAATGCACAGTGGAAGTGGAAGGTGATATGAACAAACATGCATTATCCAGCCTGTAAGTATTCTAACAGCATTTTCATTTTTTAAACTACATATAGTTAATGATTTTTAATGTACTTGATTAGTGCTTATTTGTAACAAACACAGACATCTAGCTTTACATGACATTTTTTTCTTGGCCATAAACTCTTTATTGAAGGGTCTTGAAGGTTTTGTGTTGAATTCCAAAAAAGAAGCTGTGTGTGAGACATTTGTCATTGAAAGCCCACAGAAAGTTTGTGTACAGAAAGCAAAAGCATAAAATAAATGCATTTCAAGAGTATAAACTTAATGGAGATGGCTTGTAATTCACATCAACTTTTGAGCTAAGGGCAGAAATTGCATAAGAGCAAGTTAAATGGTATTTTTTTATCTGAAAGGCATGATTACAAATATGTATTAGGCATTTTCAAGGCAAAAAAAAAAAAAGAACTTGGATTTTCTTTTTAAAAACAAGATTAAAATTTGAAACATGAAAAATGAAATTCACCTAGTTTTATAAGTAATTTAGTGTTAAATTAAGATATTAGAATTAATTAAATTATGTGATAGGAGGTATATTTTTCTGTTTTGATGTGCAGTCATCATTGTTCTTTGCTAGTTTTGTGTAAGCATACACAAAACTAGCAATTGTTCATTGCTAGTTTTGTGTATGCTTAAGCTTTGCACCATGTCTGGTGAGATTTGAAAATAAACATCGAAGTTATAAAAGATTTGATGGCTTGTGGTTCATATATGGAAGTCATAGAGTTAGAAGGAAAGTATAAACCACAAGCCTCCCTCTAATCTCCCCACCCCCCAAAAAAAACCCCTAAGCTTTCCTCCTGAAGGTGAAAATATGAAATATCCTTCAATATTACGGATTGAACGTTTCCAATGAGTATGTTGAACACAATTGTCACAGCTGAGGTTACTTTTGGAAAAATATTGTATTTAGTATTTGTGACAATACATGTACAGCAACTGGATAGAAAGTATATACTGCAATATGATTACTCACAAGAAAATGAAAAATAAATTTAATTACTGTGATCTCAAAATCAGATAAATTATGTTCCAAAAATACATTACTTAATAGTAGCATAATAACAGAAATTAAATTATAGTCACTTAAAAAAACATAGATCAGTTTTCTTCTGATGGCAGGATTAAGTTGGTCTAAACTTACAAAATACAATTATTAGTAACTTCAAATTGTTATGAAATAAGAAGAATTTTATACTACTGTTCCTGTTCTGTCTTTTTCAGTGTGATGAATAAAGAGCACTGGACTATCTGGACATTTTTGATTTTTCCCTTTTACAGCCTTTGTACTTTAAGATGTGAGGATGGGGTGATAAAAAGATCATAAGAATCAGTATAAGAATGCAAAATACAATATCAGGAACTGTTTTTGTGATTGACAAAAGCTGAGGATAAATAGCAAGTAAATTAAGAATTTGTGCACAGCTGATTGGAAAATAGAGCTATATAACTTTCTAAAAACACTTTATTCTAATTTTTATCTCAGCACTCTCAATTATCACATTACTTAGTCTTTAATGAGGTCTAGGATGACTATGGAAAGATATATCCATCAAAAACAAATCTAAACTTCTGTTGAAGAGACCAGTTACTCAAAAAGGAGGAAAAAATAAAGGCATAAAGCCATGGCATATTATGCATACAAGCCTTTTTTTTTCCTACCACTTTCCTTGTTCTAAAAGACATATTGTGCATTGGACAGAAATAGGCTTATTAGGTAGAAAAGCCAAAAGCAGCTGGAAGGAATTTACATGAGACAGGTCCTACCTGTTTCTTTTCATGCTATGCTAATGCAGCTATTGTTTTGCAGTGCTCCATCGGTAATTTTTAAGATCTCATCTGGAGAAGTGTAGAAGTCTTGAGATATTTCTTACTGAGTTTGTATTCTCTGCAGTTTGAAGAGCATTTTTTTTGCATTACTGGAGGGAAGAGTTTCAGTTGGTGTTAAAGGGTTTTTGTCTGTTTGAATTCTTTTTTTTCCTTTAAAATTTTTTCAATACCATTTCCCAAATGTTCAAAGTTCCTGTTTATTGATATTATTGTTTATGTAACTGCTCTTATTCTTCCATATTTCTTTTTTGTTCTTGCAAGCTTTTGACTCCCTTTTCGTGTCCTTAGGTAATTTAGAGGTTATTGGGTTGTGCACTGCAAGTGCATATTCTGACCTGTGAGGGATCTGGAGTGAAACCTTAAGAAAAACCCTTCAAATCTAAATATCTAAAAGCGGGTTGCTTGTTATGTTAAACCTGATAGTGTAGTTAGATCATTATTGTCTTCCTTTAGACTGAAATATGTAAGCACAGGAAATCCAAAATACATAAAGTACATCAAAGTTTCTTTTATTTTTAGGTCAAAGTCTTTGCATTATCAGCTGTAGAAGTATTTGACATATGACTCAAATTCTGCCTTTCTCTTCAACTAGATTAAGTATATAATCATGCCTTGTGCCCTATTCATGTTGCTAACACCTTATGGATTTTTGCATGCTCCTTCCTGAGTAGCACAGGCAGGATTTGAGCTTGGCTTGGAAAGGGGAAAAATATTCCCAGATCTGAATATTTCTTTGTTTTTATTTCAGTTTGCTCCTGTATTAATTGTTTTAATTTTTTAGCCAAAAAAATTGGGACTTTTTTCTACATTTCTTCTGTCCTTGACATTGCAAAACATTTCTTTCTGGACTCACGCCTAAGGTTTCCAGTCACAAAGAAGTAGTTTCAAAGGTTTCCATAGAAATACTAATTGAAAGTTAAGGAGAACACCTTGACCTCTCTTACTTAAATAGATCAAGAAAAAAGCAGGTAGTGTATTTCAGTATTCAGTGTATTGGTGCAGCTGTGTATGTCTTATATTTAGTCCATGTTTTACATTTTAGTTTTAAATTTCGACATTTATAAATTTAGAGTTCAAGTATCTTCAAGTAAATTTTCTCATACTTAGGAAGTACTAAAGTTTTAAAAAACTATGTGTAAGCATACCTAAAATGAAAGTGAATGCAACAAACAAACTATTCTTCCTTATTCTGTGAAGCATAATAAAATGCTGTTATTTAGTGTTGACTTTAAGACCATACAAAAGTCTTTGTGGGTAATGGTGGGTGAAGAGAAAGTAGGAGGAAGAAAGTAAAATATTTTTGTAAAGGGAGTAGATGACTGTTTTTAATGTTCAAGGTGTATGAGTTGTGAAGATTTTCTTATCTTACATCTCAGATAATGGGAAAAGTGAGCATTGTGAGAAGATTAGAAGCAGATTACTGTTCAGTTTGGTTATTGCTTAATTTGGTTTACCAGGAAGCAGTTCTAACCATGTGCTACACAAAAGGTCTCAGTCAAGTCTGCAGCAGAACCTCGAGTGTTGCTCATTGGGGTTATATTAAGAAATATGTTCTTCATGAACACAAAAGCAGAAATGTGCCCAGGAAATTTGAAGCAAGTGAGCAAAATTTGTATATAAAATGTCATTATAAATTTGATATGGACATGTCTGGAGATGCAGACCTGAAACAATTTATAATACTTGAGAAGTACATACTGCGTTTGGACTCTAACATGCTTCAACAGCCAGGGTAAAGCACTGCTCATTGGTGTGTGGTGTCTCATAAATTCCATTGTCTTTTTTGGTAAAACACTTGAGACTTTCCAATGATGCATTAAAAATGTGACTAATATCTTTTATGTATATGTTTCCCAGGAGAGGAAATGAGGCAGTATGTGTGCAGTATTATTTTAATTTTAATTGTAGAGCTAAGTGATTTTTTTCCAAAAGCCAGATGGGTCCACCCCGAGTAAAAATTGAAGAAGAGATAAAATTTTCAGGCAAGCTATTATGAAAATGTGATTCCTTTTTAAGTATCCTTATTCTGCTAAAAAATTCTAGATACGATACCATGTAACTATTTGTCTATTTTATGGTTACAGTGAAGAATATCACAAAAAATAGAAAAACACTGCAGCTGTCCAGATTTTGACTATTATAATTTATTATCCTATTATGAGATATAAATGATAATAAAATATTACTTTAGATATTTTAATTGTAAAAAGTATTTTAGAGCAAATAATAAGCCTTCAAGCATAATTTAAACAAGAAATAATAAATGTGTTTAGTTACGTAGACAAACTGGTGTGGTAAGATACAAACTGGGTAACTGCTTGGATTTGATAACCTGTAATGAAATCCCTTATCATTTCATAAAGGTGGAAATTCTTAAAGAAATCTAACTTTTGTAAAACCAGTGCTTTAGTACTTTTAAACTAGCAGACCTTTAACATTTTTTATCACTTCCTAACAAATGTTCCTGAAAAGTTTTAATGACATGTATTAAGTGGCTATCCAGGAAGAACAGAATTTCTTTAAACGTTTGTAATTTTTATATATTTTTCCAAAGTAAAAGGAACTTAAATTGCAGATCACATTAAAAATGGGGTTGTTATTCAATTCATTTAAGTTTAGTCTAATGTTTCATGGTTTCCTTATTCTTTTGCTTGCTGTGCATGAAGTGATGTAACTTGAGTATGCAGCATCTTGGTGCAGTAGCAATCAGTTGGAGAGGCTAAAGCTAGTTGTCTTGACATAGAGAATTTTGCTTATGATTTAAAAAAAAAGGAATTTAACCCAACTTTTCTTTCCTTAGATGTTATTCTGTGTCACTAACCATGATAAGCAAGCATATGATTGCAGAAAGACAGGTGACTGGCAGTGTTGTTACTATTTTGTTTATGGAAATCCAGGGATTATTGAAAAACATGTAACAGATGTGGTACTCTGTTATATCTGTGACTGAAACCAAAGAGTGCAATGAGGTGTTTTGACATATATTGGCAAAGACTTCCATAATATAATTTATCACCAAGAGCTCTCGTGGCAGATAAAACATAGAATGTTTTTATCTGTTTTTCCAGAGTATTTTGTGGCCAGCTGATGAATATCTGTTAAAAAAGAATTTTTTTCTAAATGTGGCAACTTGAAGTTTTTTAATCATCCTGGCAGCTTTCATGAAATGTTAACAGCAAAAAGGAGATCTATGAAACTTTCTTAGCGATAATTAATATTCACTTTCTCCGCTGTTTTGAAATCCCATAATGTCAGCAGAGGTAAGGAAGAAACAACATTTTAAAGACATGCTACCATTACCCATGGTGTCAGCTCTTTCCCAGCCTGTTGAATCTGTCAAACTTTCATCAGCTGTGCAGAGATTACAAGGGAAGTGCTTACTTACATACGAAATAATATCAACCATTTGTTCATTAGCACCTTGTGATGGATCAAGGGTGGGTATTCTGGTTTTAGGAAGACCCATAAAACATGGTTTAGAGCTACCACTCAGTAGATATGTTTTCCTCTTGCAGTGCAGTATTAGACTGTACACCTTGCTCTTTAAATTTCAACAAAGCAAGTTTGGTGTCCTCTGTATCCTTTCTATTTGGATAGACAGAGATAGATACATTTACCTGGATATGTGCTTTTCAAGGAGAAATTTCTGAAGAGTTTATGTTGGGAAAAAAAGCCAACACATAGTCAAGAAATAGGAAATTTTCTAAATTGCTGATCTCTCTTCAGAAAAATCACACAAAGACATGCAAATCATGATGGTTGCATTGATTGTATATAAAACCTTGTGCAATCTTCAACTGCTTATTTTAAATAAACATGTTTAAAAGACAAGTAAATTGTGAAAATTATCCAACATGATTTAAAAATTTGTTTATGAAATAGCATAGGAAAAATGTATTTTAAAAATATGATGAGATTGTTTTTGATCTTTGCTTTACTGACAACTTTGCTTTACTTTCTGTGTATCAGCTTGAACAATATTCTTGTAGCTGATTTTAGAAAATTTAGAGTCATTCAAACAGCAGGAAACTGACATTTTTCACAAAATGGTGTGGTAATTGCATTTCTCTGCAAAAAATATTGACAAACATGCTTTTAAATTGAATGGTAATGCTTGTGTTGTATGCAGAGCAGTTGTGGCTTGTGGCTTGTGGCTTCACACTCTTGGTGTGTGAATAAGAATCTGAAGGCTAAAGCTTTGCTCAAAAACTCTGGATGTATTTGTGCTTTAAAAAAGTTATTGTCAAAACCAAGATCCAATCTTCAGAAACTCAAGCACCTTTAATTTAAGAACTGAATTATTAACTGTTTTTAGTTAATTATAATTAACTGTACCTAGCTAGCAAGCTTGCAATTGTATGCACAAAAGAAAAACTAAGAATTTTAATAAAGTTTGTTCTACAAGTGAATAGAACTACTCATACATGGTTGTCAAAATGTTTTAAAGTGATTAATTTAAAAGAAAGAAGCATCAGTAAAATTCGAACCCTTTTACTCTCTCCTCCTACTCATTTTCATTCTTTTATTATTTCTTTTAGCAGCGTCTTTAGATACAAATGCCTTGACTTTCTGAGGTGTTGAAAATCTCCAGTTAACTAAAAGGAAGATAAATGAAGAAGACTAAAATCTGCTGTTTCATATTGTAGTGATGATGACAGTGTTTAGCGTGGCTTGAAATACTATCTAAAACATGAAACTAAGAGGAAGCAAAGACCTGAGATAGGTAATATTTCACAGATAGGGTCACAATTTGTCTTAAGGAATCAGTGACTCATTCATCAGAATGCCCCAAATTATGTAAATACCTTTACTTGATTTAAATCATGCATTGTGTTAGAAAACAACCGAAAAACTTTATAACATGGAACTTTAATGGATGGATCTTTAAATTTAGCAAAATAGAGAGCAAACTAATTATTTAATTTCTGTATCTTGATGAATTGTACTTTATAATACAATAAATTTTGGGTTTTTTCCTGAGTTTTCTGTTTTCATGCCTCCTGAAGAAAATCTTATTCTTTTCTAGATAGTGCAACTATTAATTAAAATAATAGTCCTTTTTTTTTTTGGAAGAAATTAATTTTGTATTTTATAGGCTGGACTTTCATGATTTTACAAACATAAGATAATAAAATAACAGAAATAATTACTTTTTTTTCTTGTTCTTTTACTCTATTCAGATTGCATGAATACACGCTCTAGGTGTTTAATTATTTCACTCGATAATTCTGAAGCCTTAGAAAATTTTTGTCTGACTAAAACTTTCAATAACAAACTGAACTGGGTAGGAAAACAGCATAGCTATACTTCATAGAGGAAAACTACAGTTTACATAAATTCTGACTATCCTTTTGGCAGTTTACCTCTTTTACTGTCCTTTATAAAAAGGTGTGGCTTGAAAATACTTGTCATCTTATCAGGGGGCAAAAAAGGAGGATCCAGCAATTTAGGACTTCTAAGACATTTTCAGACAAATGGTGTGAAATATGATAAAAATATCAGTTTTCCTCTCAAGTCTCTTTGAAGAGCTTTCCCAGTTTACGAGAGCAACAACAGCAGAAACCTATAATGACCTTTGATATTTATAAAGTTGTGTTCTTTGTGAGCTAATTATAAGTACGAAACATTTTCTTAGCTTCACTTAGTTTGCATGTGCTTGTGCAGTACATACTAATGTATTCTAAGAGAAAAATAAAACAAAATAATAGTTTACCTATTCAGTAGGGTAGTGGAATGATGGGTTCAATCTCCATGGGCTTCTGAAAAACCTTTGCTTCTAAAACCCTGCACATGGAAAATTGACATGAAACCAATATCACAAACATAGGGATCACTGGCAAGCACAACTGCAGGAGTCATGAGAAACATGAGTCTAAGTTTGCACCAAATACCAGTCACATGTATTATCTCCTGCTATTGATTTGAGGTTAAAAGGCTGTGTAATACTTGAAACAAATTGTTATAAGGTTTTTGAAAAATGTGAATAGTATTTGCTCCTACCCAAACCACCAGGTAGTTGCAGTAAGGAGTGAGATTTCTTTGTAGATGGCCTTTTGGGGGAACATCCTAAGAAAAATATATTGAAACAATATCAGAGAAAATATGTTGATGTAAGCTTTGTGTTGTTTACAAATGCACTGATTTTTCGGGTTTTTTTTTTTATATATTTTGAGATCTATTTTTCTCTTGCAATCTACTCCCCCATAAGAAGGGAGGCATCCAGGTTCTTACGTTTTATTTTAAGGAGATATTTCCACCTCCTAGACTGATTGCAGCCTAGCTCCTTCTGCATGCATGTTGTTGCTTTTTTAGTCTTTTCTGACAGATGTTATTGTTCAGCACTCTAATCCCAGCTAGAGAAGTAATAGGTTCTCTCTTTCAGCTCCATCTCTGTACATGCTTCCTCATTACATACTCTCAAGAAATCAAGGAAGTTGTATTTTGGCACTCCGGGAAGAAGGTGTGTACTCGATTACCCTGGTTTTCTTCAACATGCTGTTATGTTTTGAATGTGCTCTTCTTCCCATTTGCTAAATAATCCAACTTTGTCATTACTAAGAAAAGAAACGAGTGGCTCAAGCCTCTCTTTAGGCTGAATGCAGGTATATATAAATGCAGGAATAGATTCAGTGGATAGTATTGGTCTAAAATAATATAAAAAAACCAAAACCCCCAACGCTGCCCATGTGCACTAGGAAAGAAATCTGCACGGATGGCTCTACCTAGGAGCCACAAATATTGTAAGGTGAGTAACCATTCTCTCTGCACTGGAAGATCGGTGAGACTCTATCCAGTATGTAATATTTTAGGCTTATTTAAATAAAACAGTTAGCTCTTCTGTTAAGCAAAGGTGTTTTCATGATTTTGTTATCTGAAATGTTTAGTATATACTGAAGAGTTCAGTGTTTGAAATCCTTTTTTCTGGTTTTACCCTTTTGCTGTATAGACTAGAAAAAATAAGCACTGAAAAGCAGGCATGAAAGAAAGGTCAGTAGTTTTGCATCTGCAGTTCTATATTTGCACAGGTTGCTAGGCAATGTGAGAAAATCATAGCTCTAAACTGCATGTGTGTTTTCAGACATCAATTATTAAAAAGATAATCAACAACTGTATTTAGTAATATAGTTCAGTACAACTACCTTTCATTAATGCTACTAATCTTTGACAATCATTAGGTGAAATTAATATTATACAATCTGCATTTACTTCAGAATTGGTGGGCCCCTCCCTTGAAAGATCAGCTTATATTTGTTTTGTCATACCATGATAAAAATTTCTTATTCCCTATATGAACATAGGAACTTGATTACTTTTTGGCATTTTTGCTTCAAGAGCCATTGACTGTCACGATACCTGTCGTGTGAGTTATCAGACTGTAAGAATGTGCCACCTTCTAGATTTACTGTTGCTGTTGAAACAGAAAGCATGATTCTGGCTGGCACTTGGCAGGTGTAAGCCATCTAATATATTTCTGATAAGGATTGAGGAGAGGCTTTCAAAAGACTTACAAACTAATATATCAATGTATTGGGCCTGAGCTGTATAAGAAGGGAATGTAGAAAGAAACTACAAATGCTAAGCAGAGGGAAGAAAAGAAGACTGGAATCAAAGGAAAGGATGCTGCCTGCCCTGGGGCACTGTCTGAGGCTCTGCCTACGTAGATTTGGAAGCACAGTGACTCAGCAGGGCTCCTGGGGATGTAATCATGGTGTGGCAGAAGGTGAAAGAATTTTTTTTCCTGTCTCACAGTGTCACTTCACATTTTACATAATGGATGAACATGGAGAAGCACAAGATCTAAATGCTTTGGAGGCTGTGCTTCATTCCAGAATTTCTGACTCTGTTGTTGGTAATCAAGATAAATTCCTTAAAAAGTAAAAATTTATAATAGTGAGACAAAAGGAACTGGTTTTATGAATTATATGTTAATTTGCTGTCTCAATATTGTATATGAATAACTAATTTTAAGAGGAGAAATTAAAGCATCAATTCAAGATTTTTGTTTCTGTGATGTTATACAAAATTCTGAAGGTTCACTTTATCTTTTCTCCCTCATTCAAAAGCACACATGCAGATGTATTCTGCTAATAACCTAGATTCTGCTCATTATAATTAAATGTCATCTGAGACAAACAGTCCCTTATGATTCCTCCCTGTTGCAGCCTGGAGGGGTTCAGTTAATGCTCTGTATATTTATCTCTCAGTGGCTCAGCTTAAATCAGTTTTAAGCAGAAAATCTCTGTCTGAATATGTGAAATGCTTGTGTGGCTACATAGGGTTAGAGTTTTCAAAAGCTTGAGATTATGTTAATATAATCCAGGAGGTGATTATGTATTTTCCTAGCTCACCTGATCACATCAGAGGGCACAGTTCAGAAAATTTACACCAAGGAGCCTTGAAAGGTAAAGCACCTAAATCATCCAAGTATTTGCATAAATTAAAGCTGAAGTGTGAGTTTAGTTATCGAGGAACTAGAGATGAAGCAGAGGTAAAAATTATGATGTGTTCTACTAAATGGCAGAAACTACTTTTAAAGTAGAAAAATTTTAACATCATAATACAAAGGAATACCAAATGAAACCTCAAATCTAACATTAGGCTTTCTTAAAATAACAGCAATGAGGAAGAACCTGGTTGCTCTGGCTCTCAGCTCCCTAGGGGACTAAAGTCTTGTTCAGCTAGATATTATCAGTATAAGTGTAAAAATAAATGTCAGTAATGTTTGACCCTCTTAAATAGAGATTAGATATTGAAATCATGGTCAGCATAGTTTTGCAAACTATTTAAAAGTTTTGTTCTCTGTGAAAAAAGTAGAATTGTGTCTCTGAACTTCCATGCTGTTATACAGAAGTGTTTTAACTGTTTGATATTCCCATTAAAAGACAGACTAGTTCTGTGTTCATGTGCATGCTTGTGTGCATGGGTGCAGTGCTGGGCAACAGCAATCTGTACTCACAGGACCTTTTTGAGGCAAGGTGGATGCTTTGTTCCTACCAATGACTGCAGAGGGCTATAGAGGGCCATTTGGGTAAAAAAGACATGCAATAGCTGCTCCTACAGTGTCTTGTGTAGGCCTTATTGACCATTCCATTTATTACATAAAATGTCCTTAACTGACTGGTAATACTGGCACTCAGTAAATGATCCACATTTTTCTTTGATTTGATAAATTGTGTCATCAGCGATTTAGAAAGGAATGCTCTTTTGGTAGTTATTTTGTGAGAATATTTTAGTGTATTTTAGTGAAGTCTGTGAGAATTCTTCACTGAGGTTTCTGACAACATGGTCTTTTCACCATAAATTCCCTGGAAGTTTTTTTCAAATATTAAAATAGTAAGAGTAGTATATGTAAAATAATTAATAGAGTGAAATCAGTTGGATAGTGGAGGATGCGGAGAAACAAGAAATATATTTCTACATTTTGCTGTAGTGTAAACACTACTTTAGCATGCTTTGCTATTTTTCGTATGTAATACAGTATTACCTTTTTGTAAACAAGCAATACAATATTCAACACACAGAAAATATTGCAAGGTCTTTACAGACGTAAATTTTGACCACAATTATGTAATAATATTTTAATACTACATGAAAATTGTGCATTTACTTCCTCATCAGCTTAAGTTAAACAAGTCTTTGAACCTTTTCTCTCCTGTAGGTGGATAATGAGAGTTAATGTAAATGAAATGAAAATCTGAAAAAATCTAAAATGTACAGCAGTCATTAAAAATCAAGGTGAATCAACTTCAAAATGGAAGCACAATCTAGAACACAAAACATGAATATTTTCTGTTTTATACTTCTTCATTTGGAATCACTAATATTTTTATTAGTCACTACATCACTTACCCTGTTAATTTTATTCCGTATCGCATCTCTTATACGCTCAATGTAAAAGAGAATGTAAAAGCTGCTTTTCATTGCACACTTCTATATTAATAGTGGTTGATACAGAACTACTGGGTTACAGTATATAGTGAAATTAATCTAATTATATTCATCTATTTATAATGTATCGATCTAATGCTTTATCCATACTTCTTATGTATTTATTTCATTTCAGTGTATTTATTTCATTTCAGTGACTTTAAGAAAATACTGGAGTTGATAAGATAGGAGAGAAGAGATATCAGGTAATATTTTCCTTAATAATGTAAATTCTAATTCTAATTCTTTAAGGCATTAACAAGCTGAAGCTTTTAGGCTGATTTTTTTTATGTTCACTGCCTGCTTCATAGCTGACGTGTTTTCAGTTGGTTTGTAAGGAAACAAGACATGTTCAATCACGCTGTCATATTAGTCCCCACTTGTTTTGCCTCCAAGTGCCAGTTTTTAAGGTTTCAAGGACATCAAATTATCACAAACTTTGTAAAAACCACCAACTATGTAATGGAGAAAAATTAAGCTGCTAAGGGGTAGCAGAGGAACTGAACAGACTTTTAACTCTGTTAGCTGCCAGCCAGCTTGCACACAGCTATAGAGCAGCCACAGTACTGGCTGTGCTTTCACCAGTCAGTGTGCTAAAAAGGCAGGCAAAGGACCCAGCAGGTGCCTGGGATAAAGGATGTGCCTCTTGGCACTTTGATAAAGTCCACCCCAATTGTGCCATATTATTCTCATACTACTGCAATTCTCATATGTGCATATAAAAACTGCTCTGACCATAACTAGAGCTGCACATTTAACCAGGATGAAAACTTTATCCATTTATGAATCCATTAACTCTTTGTTGGCAAGAAAAGAGCTGGTTTTGAAGATTATGACTCTGCTCATAATCCCTGTCAGATGTGATGCCTTTATTGCCCTAATGGCCTTATGTGTCCCCTGCCCTGTCCATGGATGGATCCCTTTGAACTCAGACCAGGATAGCTGGGCCTTATATGAGCTTTCTTTGGACCCAGGCCTCCTAGACACACTTCCAATCTATGCAGTGTAGCAGTTTTGCCACCTCTCTGGGCCGTGAACCTGTTTGGAGGGTAGCCATGTGTCTTGAATGCACTAGGATCTGTGTTACAGCCTTGTCTCCAGCTCTGACTCCTCAGGGAACCTTAGATGTACATGGTAGGTGGCTTTTCTCCAGTCCTGTCTTTGTCCATGTCTACTGCTATTCCTGTCTGGACTCTGTTGCACAGCCCTTGGGACTGCCTGGAATGTTCCTTTGTTATGTCTAGGAGTGCAGATACACCTTGTTACTGTGACCTGGTGTGGGATTGTGTCCTATTGGTGAGAGCCCTATCTCCAAGTGCTTCTCTTGGCTCCTGGATTGCCCTGTCTCTTCCAATGATCTTGTCTTTATTAGTCTCTGGTACTTGGTATGAAAATATGATAAAGCTTTCCTCCTTTAGTTTGCTACCACTAAGGCTGGAAGTCTCCTGACATTAAACGACTTTGAAAAGAAAAGATAAGCATAAAGGAATACTAGAATTAAGTAGTTTAAGAATCTTACAACTTCTTGTAAGATTTCTGTCTATGTCTGTTGCTGTAATTACTATATTTTCCTCAGGGCGCTGTAATGTGTATTCAGCAAATCAGCAGGCACATTTTGTTGTTGTTTACTGTATAGCTTGGACCTTATTTAAGTCACATTATTTGAACATGGAAATGTGTGAGACAATTTTGCACGTACTTTTCTGTGCTAATCACTCAGACTGCACAGTCACTGAAATAATTATACTAGTTTTAGCTTGAGTGTGATTATTTTACTAACATTTTTTCTTGCATAGTAACTGTCTAAATGCACTTATTGGGCAGAGGTTAAGAAAATTTATTTTTCTTTCAGTGGAAAATAAGCTGCTTATGCCTACTGCACAGAAAAGTCAGGTTCATGGAAATTTTAGATACGCATTGACATGCTGCAAGCTGTTGGCTTGCCTCTTCCTATATGCCTTTATAGTGCTTCCAGACCATGAATTTATCCATTTATAAAGCACTTGGCTTTTTATCCCACTCTTTGCCTTTAAAATGTCTCCCACTAACCTCATATATAGGGGTCAGTATTCATAGTTTCAGCAAACTGAAATTCAGAGCCTCAGTGGCAGGGAATTCCAAGTAGGGCTTTTACTGACCACTTGTGAAAAATTTTGTTCATATTCATAACCAAAACCCTGTCACCAGACCTCTGAGGCAGAGCTAAAAACAATTTGCCCATGAATTCTTTTGTAGTGTTGTCTTTTTCCTTTGTCCTATTCATATTTCCAGCACTTGTAACAAAGAAGCCATATCTTTTCTAGGAAGATTTGTATTATGCAATGCATGTTTATTAGTTTCTGAGGTAATTCAACCCAGGTTTGGTTCAGAAAAAGAACAGAAGGTGTTCCACAGGGACTTGGCCCTCTATAGTTCTTCAGCAGGTTTGCTTTCTAAGCGAAGCAATGTCTGCAGGTAGACATAGCTTCTGTTTGGTCATCTGCAGTTTGTCTAATTTAAAATTACATGCAATAAGAAAGAAAGAAAAGTCAATACATCACCACTGGCAGCTGCGACAGGGGACAAAATTTATCTGTAGCAAGGCTTTCTGCAATAATGTTTTCCAGTGACTTGCATGCAGTGTTTTCATTAATAGAGATACTTAAGAGTAGCTGTTGCTATATGAGCCTGAATTTACAGCTACTTGGCAGGGGCAGTAAGAGTTTACTAAGGAATGCTTGTGACATTTTGACACTTCTGACTAAATATACTTGACACTAATGAGACATGGATTGTTAGTGCCAGTGTAAGTTAGAAGAAGTTTAAGGATGACCTTTTATCAGAGCTATTTTGGAGGAGTTATCTCTGTGCTTGAGGTTAGTTCATGCTACAGCCTCACCCCCATAAAGGTGAGCTAGTGAGGAAAGTCCTACATTTATGAGATGGGCACGAGACCATGCAACCAGACTGATGAGCTGCCACCCCGGTGGGTTCTTCATGCACCCATTCAATGAAATGAAGTTTCTCAAGAGAAATGTCTTAGTCGGTGAGACTACCTCATTTTAAAAACTCCTTGCAAAAAGGGCAGCATGGAGCTGCCATTAAGAGAATGCCTCCGAACTTGGTATTGGGTACAGCGTAAGGCAGAAAAATCAACTGCTTCTCGCAGCACTAGTGGCACTTCTGCAATGGAGGCACCTTCTTCATTCCCATCGTAAAGCAGCCCCCACCAAAGAGTGGTCTGATATCACAAATGGGAGGAGGACCAGTTTAAAAAGTCTAACTTGATGTTAGATGCTATAGAAATATTCTGAACAAAATCATCCCTGCAAAACAAATTAATTCATTTCACTATTGTAGGGGCTGCAGAGTATTTCTTCAGGGTGTTGAGAAATACAAGTACCTTGTCTGGAACTTAAATAGCTTGGCAATAGTAACATGGGCCACATACTTCACCTTATTATCTGCTTCCAGAGTTGATTACAAGAAGAAATAAAAATGTATCCACCTTATAATAAAGAGGTTCAACACTAATTGTGTAGTGTATCAGCTGAATATTTTATAGAGGTGAGAGCTGCCCATAAATTGTCTGTATAACGTATTTCAATGAGTCATTATGAGAGGACTGGGGAGGAAGTACATTTGACAAAGACATGGGTTTTAGAATACCTGTGCTATATTTAAAATTTGGATATGAGTACTTATTCCATCACAGCAACTTTCATTACCCGCACTTGTTTAATTTTAAGAAAATATTTCCCAAGCTAATCAGAGACTTCAAGACTAGGGATATCCTCAGTGGCAATGATTACGCATTGGTGGAGTTTGCAGTCCTAAAGGATATGGATCACATATGGAGTAAGATTAGGTCCCCGAACTTTAGGAAAGCAAACTTCCAGCTCTACAATGAGATAGTCAATAGGACTCCCTGGGAGATGGCCCTCAGGGACAAGAGAGCAGAACAGAGATGGCAGATCTTTAAGGAAGTCTTCCATGTAGAGCAAGACCTATCAATCCCCAGGAACAAGAAATTGGGCTAGGAAGGAAAGACCTGGTGTGGCTGAGTAGGAAACTGCTGATCAAACTAAATGGAAAACGCAAATGCATAGACATTGGAAACAAGGACAGTAAACTGGGAAGAGTATAGACATGGAGTTTGGATAAGTAGGGATGGCGTTAGGAAGGCCAAGGTGAAGCTAGAACTGAACCTGACAAGGGATGCAAAGAATAACATGAAGGTACAGGTATATGATCCAGAAAAGGAAAGTCAAAAAAGGAGTATCCCTCCAATAAAAAATGCTGGCAGACTGGTAACAATTGATGAGGAGAATGCTAAGGTACTCAGCTTCTTTGACTGAGTCTTCAGTGGCAACCTCTCTTTTCATACCTCTTGTGTGGATGGACAGCAGGATGGGGACAGGAGGAGCAAAGTCTCTCCCACTCTAAGTAAGGATCAGTCTATGTGACTTGATGAGATGCATTCCAGAGCCCTGAGGGCACTGGCTCATGTAGTTGTCAGGCCTTTCTCCATGATACTTTAAAAATGCTGGCAGTCAGGTGAAGTCCCAGGTGAAGTCCCAGGTGACTGGACAAAGGTAAACATTGTACACCCATCTCTGAAAAGAGTAGAAAGGAGAACTCTGGGAACCTCCAGCCTGTCAGCCCCCTCTCTGTGCTTGGGAATTTTATGTAACAGATCTGCTTAGCACATATGCTAAGGCACATGGAGGACAGGGAGTTGATTCGGGACAGTTAGCATGGCCTATCCAAGGGCAGATAAGCAACCTAGTGGCCATCTATGACAGGGTGACTACATCAGTGGACATGGGAAGGACTATTAAAGTTACTTATCTGTAAAGCCTTTGACATGAACCCCCAGAACAACCTTTTCTCTAAATAAGAGATGAATTTGATGGGGGGACTGTTTGGTGGAAATGGAATTGGTTGGATGGTCGCATCCAGAGGGTAGTGTTCAACGGCTCAAAATCTCAGTGGACATCAGTGAAAAGTGCTGTCCCTCGGGGTTCTGTATTGGAACCATTATTTAATGTCTTCATTAATGACACAGGCAATGACAAAGTGATCAAGCACAGCCTCAGCAAGTCTGCAGATGACACCAAGCTGAGTGATTCTGCTGATGCACCTGAGGAATCCAGAGGGAGGTGGGCAAACCCAAGAAGTGGGCCCAGGGGAATTCCAAGAAGTTTAACAAGACCAAGTGCAAGGTGATGCACCTGGGTTGAGGCAGCCCGCAGTACCAACCCAAACTGGGGGATGAACAGATCAAGAACAGCCATGATGAGAAGGACTTGGGGGTGCTGGTGGATGGAGGCTGGACATGACCCAGCCATGTGCACTGACAGGCTAGAAAGCCAAATGTGTCCTGGGCTGCATCCAAAGCAGCCGGGATGGAAGGGTGAGGGAGGGGATTCTGCCCCTCTGTTCTGGTGAGACCAAGCCTACAGTGCTGCATCCAGCTCTGGGGGCCCCAGCACAGGACCTGTTGGAGCAAGTCCAGAGGAGAGCACCAAGATGATTAGACAGAGAGAAAATCTCTCTTGTAAGAAAAAAACTGAGAAACTGGGATTGTTCAGCCTGGAAAAGAGAAAAGGTTGGTGACCTAATTGTGGCCTTCCAGTACTTGAAGGGAACCTACAGAAAAGATGGAGATAGATTTTTTTATAAGGGCATGTAATGAAAGGACAAAGGGGAATGGTTTCACATGGAAAGACAGTAGGTTTGATTAGAAGGAAAAGAATTATTTACTGTGAGGATGGTGAAGCACTGGAACAGGTTGCCCAGGTAAGTTGTGGATGTTCCATCCCTGGGAGTATTCAAGGCCAGGCAGGATAGAATTTTGACCAACCTGGTCTAGTGGAAGGTGCCCCTGTCCATGGCAAGAGGATTGGAAATAGGTGATCTTTAAGGTCCCTTCCAACCCAAGCCATTACATAATTCTTACTTCAGTAATTTTACTTACTGATGGAAAGGGAGGCAGTGTGCAGTGGTGAGTTTAGATGTGTGCTCTTGCATGTTCAGCGATTGTGAAGAGAACTGTGCTAGTAGGTGCAGCCTCAGTTTTTAAAGAAATCTATATGCAATTTTTTATTTTCTTTACCTGTCTGTGTTATGTATTGATGCTTGGATAGTTTAGAAAAAAGCTGCAATTGTACATGGGTGTTTTTATACTGAATAATCAGTCTGAAGGAAACTAATTTTTTTTGCAAGACTTTTTCTCACCTTGACTCAGTTGTAATTCAGTAGATGATTCAGGTGCTATTCTTAATCCAAATAATATTTATTGCTCCATTCTGCAGTAATTGCTAAATTCTCATTTCGACAGTGTTTATTTTATAACGTAAGACAAGTCTTGACCTGCTGGTTTGTTCTTATTGAAGTATCTGGAATTCAAATCACGTATATAAACTAAATGGCAAAGAGCACAGTAAGTTCAAATTCTGACCTCATTCTGGTAGGTTAGAATGACTGTGCAGAGGTGGAAGTAAACATATAAATAAAAACAATTTCCTAACTGCTTCTCATTTTCAGTAGGTCAGGATATAGAATATATCCAATATTACTGATTTATTGCACTATATCTTTTGTTGTCTAAAGAAGTAAATGAACATCTGTATTCCAAGTTTCTCGGCACACTAATCCATTATAAAATGAGAAACTTGACAGAATGTTTGCCCAAAGTGTAAATGCATGTGTGAGTTGCATATAAGTGATGAAAAAAGCAACTGAATTATCAAATAAAGATTAAAAAATAAAATTGGATGTAGGGAAATGCAATTTATTTAATATTCCTAGGAAAAGGATTTTTTCTTGAATAAATACTTGGGTTAGATCAGGTTATTTTTTTGGAGTTTCTGTTTCATACAGCAGGATGCTGTAACAGCATCCTTTTCTGTGCCACAACAAACATTTATAGGTTTAGAGAAATAACCCAGTGACTATCCACATCCGGACTGGATTTCTACTACCTAAGTTACCATTTCCTATCAATCAAAAAGGTGACTGAATGAGTTTCTTCCTTGCTTCCTTTTGTTAGTGAGCTGCACTGGTCAACATTGTACCTGTGGTGAGAGAGAACATTGTTTCAGGGAGTAACATATTTGGGAAGCCCTGAATCAAAACTTTTGTTTACTGAAGAGGTGGTCATCCATTTGTAGGTACATGGACTCCTGATTTATTACATGTTTCTTCAGATCAATCCTGTAAATATTTATTAGCCAGAGAACCAGCAGAAGAGACACTTCCATGGTAGCAATAGCCCTTGGAAGAGGTGAGCAGCTGTTTGAAGTATTTGAGTATTTGAAGAATTTGAGTATTCTGATGTGGGATGACTAAGTTGCTCAACTGGAACAACTTTCTGCCAGTAGCATTCCTAACACTATTAACCTGAGTACAGGCATGTTCCTAATGAAAGAGAGAAAAGCTGCTTCATTCAAAAATAGAGCAGTAAATGCTGATCTTTCTCCACTGCCAAAAAGAGATCACTGCACATGCTTTCTTGTAGTGAGATACTAGCACTTCACAATCTTGCACAAGATATGATACTGAAGAGGATGGCTTCTTGTTTTTCTGGAGAATTCTTAGAAAAAAAAAAAACAAACAAAAAACCCCCAAAACAACATCAACAACAAACCCAACCAAAAAAAAAATCCATACAAATTTTTCCCTGAAAAGCCCTGTCATTTTGCCACGTTAGCCTTTGGACATTTTTCTTGCTGGCTAAAAATGCCTGAATTTAATTTTTGTGTGTTGGAGGACCTTCATGCATTTTGCAGTTATAATAGCAGAAGTAGGTTAGGGAGCAGATGCTCTGACTGTGTAGACTTTAATGGTGACTTAGACAACTAACAGTTCAAATGTCAAAGACCCTGTCCACAAATGTGATGACTTCCTAGCATGCTCAGTTTCATAAGCTGGCAAAACAAAACCTCAATAAGCACTTTTATTTCTCTGATTTTTGACAGAAGATGTTTTTTCTTCAGTCTTTCTTAATTTTTTTGTTCAGATAAGTGTATTAAAGATAAATTTTGTAATTTTAGGGTTTTGGTTGGTCCTTTGGATACATATAATTTAGCAGATTTTCTTCGTGAACTTGAAACTATATAAATCATCTTTTTAAACATTGTTTTTCACATGATGAATTTGGTGTTTGGTTAGTACTGAAATTTATAATTTTTAGGAGAATAAAAACCTTTTGCTAATTCATAGCTTCTGGTTCACTCAACATTTTAAACAATGGCATAATTTTTGATAATGACTTGGTCAGTCAAGTATGTTCCATTTCAATTTTGAAATAGGAAATTATGAAACTGACTGTGAAGGCAATTATGTTGGAAAGAATTTAGCTAGAGGTAATTGTAGCATGTGATTGGCTATCCAGGCAATTATTAACGAACTATATCAACTTTTGGGAAAATGATGCATTTTCTTCATAATCCAGAAATTAATTTCCTTTACTCTGTGTATGCCCTGTCTATGATGTACATTATTTTTCATTCATCTTCATGCAAATAATCAATTATTGTATTATGCTTGAAGACTGTTTCTTCCTGCAATACCTGTTTCATTTCTTTCAGTCTCTGACATTAATATTGTGGGTGGCTTTTTTGCTTTGTCACACACTGCTGGGAGCCTACCCCTTGGGCTTTTGAAGGAGGTTCCCTCTGGTGAGTTCTTTGCCAGGGATGAAAAACAAGCAGGGCTCACTGTTTCTTGGTCTTTAGGTTCTTGTTTATTTTTCTCTTATCTTAAGTTCAGTACGCCGTCTGCATGCCAGACTGAGCGTATGAGAAGCAAGACATAAAATGGACAAAAATGGCAAAAATGGCTTTGATACCCAATACTATGGTCTTCTTAAAGATACCTAATCCAATTACTTTCTAACACGTACATTGTTTTTACTTTACTACTAATAACTCTTACTAATCTACACACATAACAATTATGCTGCTACTATCTCTAACCAATGACTTTGTGCCACCAATGCCACAGAAAATGGAGAAGGACAAGAAGGAGAGATGAGACAACGCCCAAAATCCTCCGTATTGTTTCTCATTCACTCTCACACTAAAATCCTAAAAACCCTAAATACTTCACTTTGTGATAGACTACTACTACTACTACTACATACCTAGTTCACACCTGTGTTCTCCAACTCATCTCAAAGCTTTAGCAATTTTTTCCCTGGGACAAAGGTTAAAAACAGTGTCTGACTGGGGGTCAGAGCTCCCTAATACATGCAAGGAAATATTCCCTGTGCCCTGGATTCCAACAAATATCCTTCCAATTCTTCATATTTGTGCAGGAGGTTACTTGTTGCTAGCAACCAAAAAAAGGATTTTTTTAACGGCATGAAAAGACATGTGATGGCAAAAGCTTGTAAGAGCTAGATAGAACCAGTTTGTTTGTTTGTTTTCATTCCAACCTTTAAGCAACATAAGTGGGGTGTGTTATAGCAGTGGTGGTACATAGCATTGAAGTTGTGTGTTGATGACTTCAACCTCCTAGTTGTAGGTGCTGTTAAGAAGGAAATTGTAAACATATTTCCAGCCAGAAGAATCTGCTTTGGTTTTAACATGTGTTCTCCCCACACACACACCCTGGCAGTCCATGAAATACCAGTTGAGATGTATCTGTCAGGTTTTTTGAAAACAAAACCTAAATAAAACTGATTATATATATGATTTAATGAATCTCCACATAGGCTACACAGTCGTATGAAACTAGAATGCTCACACTGTTTAAAAAAAATCAAGAGATTTAGTAATAAACAATTACTTTCAATTTTAAAAGATCAGTTAGGTCAGTAGAAATCAGACATTGAGATATGACACATCTGAGAAGCCCAGACAGTGACCCTTAAACTTTCCAAAAACCTAACTACACAAAAAAACATGCACTGTGGTTAATCAAGCAATCTATTGCATTCACCTAGGTTGAAGCTATACATATGATTGCTTAGAAATGTAAACTCCTCCTGAAAGAAGATGTGATTTGGGAAAACTTGCTTTTGAGACAGAAAATGTCTGTGACTAATATTTCGACTGCACTAATTGAACTTTGACAGGACGTCTGATTTATATGCAATTCTCTTCCCCACCTGTTGAAAGATGGAATACTGAACACATAGGTTTGTGATGTGGATCATCACTTGTAAAATCCCTTTCCCTGGCAGATTTATTTTGTGCTAGCTGCAAGTATTTTTGTTAGCAAAAAACACAAATAATTATGCATACCTGTTGCCTGGGGTTTGGAACAAGGCTTCACTGTGAAGTGGTAACTGACTTAAAAAGTCTATATTGTATAGACAGACAATGATTTTGTCTGTCTAGAGATGTGGAAAATACTGACACCAGAGATGAGAAATACAATACATGAAGATGAAACAAATCAGTTTATTGTCAGAATTTATAATTACTCTTTTGAGCAGAGGAACATTACTCGCTTCAAAATATCTGTACCTTTCCTTAACTCAGTAAATGGTTGATTTAGATGGGTATGATGTAATGATGTGACTAAATGTTACTAGGAGTATAAAACAAAGTCTGGAATTATTGGTAAAAGAGGAATTTGATAGAGGGAGATCACTGAGATATTATGGTTGATTAAGTAAATTAATTAAATTTATTGAGANCAAAAAAACATGCACTGTGGTTAATCAAGCAATCTATTGCATTCACCTAGGTTGAAGCTATACATATGATTGCTTAGAAATGTAAACTCCTCCTGAAAGAAGATGTGATTTGGGAAAACTTGCTTTTGAGACAGAAAATGTCTGTGACTAATATTTCGACTGCACTAATTGAACTTTGACAGGACGTCTGATTTATATGCAATTCTCTTCCCCACCTGTTGAAAGATGGAATACTGAACACATAGGTTTGTGATGTGGATAATCACTTGTAAAATCCCTTTCCCTGGCAGATTTATTTTGTGCTAGCTGCAAGTATTTTTGTTAGCAAAAAACACAAATAATTATGCATACCTGTTGCCTGGGGTTTGGAACAAGGCTTCACTGTGAAGTGGTAACTGACTTAAAAAGTCTATATTGTATAGACAGACAATGATTTTGTCTGTCTAGAGATGTGGAAAATACTGACACCAGAGATGAGAAATACAATACATGAAGATGAAACAAATCAGTTTATTGTCAGAATTTATAATTACTCTTTTGAGCAGAGGAACATTACTCGCTTCAAAATATCTGTACCTTTCCTTAACTCAGTAAATGATTGATTTAGATGGGTATGATGTAATGATGTGACTAAATGTTACTAGGAGTATAAAACAAAGTCTGGAATTATTGGTAAAAGAGGAATTTGATAGAGGGAGATCACTGAGATATTATGGTTGATTAAGTAAATTAATTAAATTTATTGAGATAAATACAGTCCTGCTGATATGTTTAATAGTTCCTTCCTGGTGAGTATGTGAAATCTAACGGAAATTAAAAATTTATTTCTATTCATCACTTTTTTCCTTAGACCAGCCTTCAAAAAGAAACGTTATTGCTCTGTGATTTAGACTACATTTATGTGTTGACTTTCATTGCAAATTGTGCTGTTAATATCTGTGAAAACTTAAAGCTACCATGAAGCACTATGTATCTTTTGCCTAAAATTCAAATTTGTGAGCCATGCATGGTTTTGGCTGATTTTTGGAAGCAGAAGTCATCTATCTAGCACGAAGGATGATACGAACTTCGTCATTTACTCACTATGCAGGAATGTAAAGAATTTCACATATGCAAATCTACCAATTCACAGAAAGCATAAACAAAATGTTTTATATGTGAAAAAGATACTTCATGGGAATTGTCTGTCCTTTGTTGAGGTTGATATTATTTAGGGGGACTGTAGAATGGGAACAAGCTGACAAAATTCCTTTTCACTGTTTGGCACAGCTGACCCAGAATGTCCCAGAAGCCACAGTCCAGGGAGGTTTCCTGGCAATCTGACCACCTTTCTTCTTTTCAGTGTACCAAACTGCTTTCGGCTTCTAGACCCTTTCCCAAGTAATCTTCCTGAGAACCAGGACATGGTTATATAAATATCTACCACATGGTAGATATTTAGGTTTACTTGTAATTAAACATTTTGAAATATGAAAATCCTATTTTTCTGTTTGTTCTTTTCTAATTTCAGTTGCTTTTTAAATATCAAAATCCTTAAATAAAATAGCGGTAGTTATGTATTACTCACTTCTACTATGAACTAGCTTGAATGATTATAGCATTTTTACCAAGAAACAAATATGTATCTATCTCAGCTAATGTGCTGCAGGAGGTAAAATTCTTGGAATAGAAGGGTAACATGATATTTTACACATGCAGCTTGTGGCAAAGACTACACAGGACGAAAATATTTTCTTGACAGAGAAAGAAAATTGTAGACAATCTGCTTTCACTGGAATATTGTCCTTCACTAAGTAAGATCTGTAAACTAACATCTTTTCCTTTTGTAAGAAGACCTGAAAATCTTCCAAGTCTAATTTAAAGAAATCATAGAACCATAATTGCAGGTCATACAAACAGTGATTTTAATTGAGTTTTATTTTATTAATTTTTAATTTTTATTTTTTTAAACTCTCTTTGGATGCTTACCAGGGAAGCTGGGCAGTGGAGCTGGCAAGCTAAGGAATGTTTTTTTCTCCCCTAAAGAAGTTGCACTTCAAAATGCAACAAGCCAGGGCAACAAGGGGACATAAATGAAGACAGGAGCATATTGACAGTCTCATGTGGTTGTTTAGTAGAGTATGGTCATATCTGAGTTTGTTTTATTTTACTTTGGTAGTTTGAGGCTTTTGAGGAGTTAGAAAGCATGAACTTTATATGAACTATGGTTTTCCGGGTGCCTGATGGCTGAGCTGCAAGGCTCTCAAGCTGCATGTAATTGAAAAGACAACATATATTGGTGTGTCAGGGAACATCACTTACATCTTTTTATGCTGCATTTAGATCTTATGGAAACTTAACAACAGACACTCCCTCAGGACTAGAATAGCCATTATGAATGGACTCCTACAAACAAGTGAACAAATACTGACTTTTAAAAAAAAATTATCCTCTGGAAAACAAATTTTGGTAAAGTCAGTGGAAAAGTAGAACACGAAGGGATTTATTATTATTAGCACAGCATGTTTTCAATAACTAGTCCTTGACTTTGTGTTCAATACTTGAGGTGAGGGGTGAAGACTGGGATAAATTACTCTCCTCTTCTTTAGTTATGCTTTAATTACCATAGCTACATGAATGGAGAAAAACAACATGCTTGAATTTCTAAGTGGGTGAATTTTGACCTGCAAAATATTTCCTAACAGATAGTGCTTAACAGGACTCACAAAACTGCAGAGCTGTTCTTCTAAGGTCCCAAAGGTGAAAGAGTAACTTCTGCCTCCACGTTTTTTTTTTTTTTAATATGGTAGATCTTTAACTCTTTGTGTTTCAGAATTAAAAAGATGTGAAGTAGGTTCTTCAGTAGATTTTACAAAGGTTTAAGACAGGACAGGTCTATGAGTGGTCTGAAAATTGCAGGATTAACAGGCTGTTAAAGGGTCTAACTCTCTTTTGCTAAGGTTGATGAATTTGGAATGCTAAGAGTCTTTCTCAAGGCTGTCTTAAACATTTTTACAGTCAGAAGATAAGTGATATTGAGTCTGTTTCCTTATTAACAGTTCCTCAATAAAATAATTTAAAAAAGAAAAAAAAAACCAATCTTGCGCAGCAACAGAACAAAGGGCTGAACACTATTTTTCTTGGGGAGGTACAGGTCAGTTTCTCACAAGAACAAAATTGAATTTACCTTAATCTAGTTGGTTGATTTTTCTGGACAGGTTTCTGGAGTGTAAGACAGATTCTTAAACATGCTAGGGTTGATTGGTTTGTGCAAAAAGAAGTTTGCAATTAAAAACTCTGTCCTTTCATCTTTTACAAAGTATCTTCCAGGAAATGGCAAAACAGTATCCTATTGGTGATTGCTCTTTTATGAACATTAAAAAAACCCCAAAAACCACAAAAACAAAAACAACAAAAAAAGGCTATCCCAAAATGATTCAGGAGAATATTTTGAATTAAAGAGCTGTTGCAACTTCATAATTGAAAATCCTCTAACAATTAATTGAAGCTTAACTTCCTACTGAAGGCAGCATGCACTGTCATGGTACCTCGCTGATACTTGTAGAGAGCCATCTGGAGCTCTTTAACAGGAATTAGAAATATTGTGAAGAAGGAACGTTAAAGAAATATCTGCCACTAAACAACTTGTGAGCAGCAGATGATACCATAAAAGTATTACCTCTCTGCTTTGCCTGGCACTTTCATTTCTGGACTGAGCAACAATCAAAAAGAAGTGACTGTAAAAAGGACATATCTGATAAATGTTTTCAGAATTACATCAGTATCTTACCTGAAAGTGACTTCTTTCTGGCTGAGGTATACTCTCTAACTTTTTCAAATAAAGAACTAAAGCCCTAAATCTTCAGTTCTTCTCTCTCCCCAATTTTTTTTTTTTTTTTGCATGTGAAGAAGTATTTAATAACCCACATACTCTTAACTTGCCTCTATATTTTCATTACTTATTTGTTTTGCTAAACTATGGTATGTGCAATAAAGAATTTGTTCAACCTATCCAGAATCTGAGAAACCCCACAGTTGAATAGTGGGGATTTTTTTTTTTTATCTTTGTGGAAAAGAGTGGTTTAGAAATAGCTTCATCAGCTGTATCCATTTCATGCAGAACTGCAGGAGCTGGTTGTCAGCAGGGAACAAAACCAGACCACACCAGTTTTTAGTTTCCTTAGCTCATAAGCACTGCAGGAAGTCAGATCTCGTGGTGTTACTTGAGGTCTATATGGAAACAACAAGAAAATGGTTTCCATAAAGCAAAAAAATAAGAAGAAAAAACAGAACTCTTTGCAAGTAAGCAGTAACTAACTCTGCAAACCTATTTAGCTGCAAAAACAACCATCTGCTTTATAAGTAATTTTTGTTCATTTTGGTTGTCAATAATAAATGAGTGATATACTTCACATATGACAGTTTTTTCTAATACTCTACAGTACTTAGACAGTTTTTTGCTTATTAAATTTTGAGAAAGTAACATTGGAATTCAGAATGTTTTCAAAAGAACAGTCGAGGAGATCTCAAGAGTCTATTTATGAGCCTGAAACCCCAGCATTTCCAGGTAAAATAAACTCAGAACTTTTTATTTTGTGAAATGCCAGATACTTTTCTAAAGCTGTAGAAATATGATCCACATTGTAGTTTTCCAGAATGTCTAGAACTATCTCATGATTTATTTAATTTTAGCTTTGCAATGAAACTTAACACTGATATGCTTTATTGTAATACTGGGATGCTATTATTGTTGCAAAGGATGAAATGACATTAAATTTAGGAAAATTTTGAAGGTAAAGGGAAAATAAGATCCAACTCGAGTACATGTTTATTGAATGTAGGTCATGCCAACATAAGTGGTAGGGGAGTAAGAAATAAAGCAAGTACTCTAATCAACTGATGTGAGTAACACTTCATAAAGTGTCATAAAAATGGAAAAGAAATAATAGAAAAGGTCACCAACCCTTTTTTTTTTAAGGAAGAAGTTCATTGGTGTGAAGTTGCTGGCAGATTTTAAATGTTCCTTCCTCATATTCACTTTGTTATTTACTTTGGATGTTACCAAATTTGTTAGTGTATAATGTGTCTCAGGTGAACTCCAGGACTGTAACAGAAATTCAGTGGTGCTCAGTGGTACAAAAGACACAGACATGAATGCAAAAACTAATTCTGGAATTTCTGCTGTCTGGAATTTACACCTTGAAGTTAAAGAAGACAGACTTGAGTGTGATAGGTGAGCCCAAAACAAAAATGTGATGCAGCCACTAAAGAAAATTAAAGTACCAGAGAGGGTAGAGGTGCTGCTGACAATGTTTCATCAATCATGACACCTTCTTGTCTGTGGTGTGGCCATCTGAGCTGTAATAAGTGCAGTGATGGCTATGGGCAGAAATTGGGAGAGTGAAGGAGCTTATCTCATAACAAAAACAATGTGGCAGGGTCAGCTCAAGCAGTGCCTTAGTGTCTTTATGGAAAAATAAGTCTTCTGTAGAAAGGCAATCTGCAGAAAACTGGAATAAATGGGAAGGGAGGAGGGAGAGGCAAGAAGAGTTGTTAGTGATCAATGCAATACGTTGTGAAAACAGCATACGATAATTTCTGAACATATGTGGGACTTTTGTAATAGTGCCAAGAATTAAAAAAGCAGTTTACAATGAGTCACGTATATTTGGGGAATTTAAGGAAACTAGTGACAAGGGACAATCTTGGAAATATTTCTTGATAGTTCAGTAATCCAGTGTTTGACTATAAAACATTTGAAATTAGAAAGGAAAATGTTTACACTTTTCTCCCCTTATCTATCAAGATAGATATGTAGCCAAAAATTTTGGTAATTTAGGTAAAAGAACACCTAGACTCATTAATTATACAGAAAAGAAAGCTAAGTGATCTCTAAAATGTTTTTCTTTTAAATATCCTTATTTTATTTACGTAATCAAGCCATGAAATGAGGAAAGAAATGTATTGATGTATTCCACAGCAAGCCCAGCCATAAGTTAGCTTCTAGTCATCTTTGTGAAGTAGTCAAGGATGCCCTAAAAACTGCTTAGAGCAAAATGCAAAACTATGGCACTGAAGCAGTGAGTTAGTTCTCTGGACTTTTAACACATAGCTAGAGCAGAAAATCATACTATTTTCCCAGATAATTATTGCAGAACAATTAATAAATTAATTGGCAAAAAATGTAGCTTAGAATCTTATTCTTGAGCTAAAATTGTCAATATGCCATTTATCTAGATATTAGGAAATAACTAATCTCTATGTGTTGTGGGATATTTGGTTTTTTTCTTTTTTTTCCATATGAATTCTAATATTAATGAAGGCTTTGAGTGCAGGGTGGGAGAGGGCCTTTTTTACTGTTTGTATAAACTATGGTATTTTCTGACATTTGCAGCAACTGCATACTGGTAAACTGTCTGAGAACGATGACTTTTAATCTTGTAATTTCCAAAGTTCATGCTCAAGTTTATATGGTCAGGGTCTCAAAGCCATTTAGGGGAGTAACATCTGAGTTCTAACTGCATACAGTATGAATTATCCGTGATTAATACTGTAACTGTTCTTGGGAAATGCTTTAATTTGTTGTGTATAATGAAAAACAGCATATTTTGGAAGAATGGACTTTCCTGATTTTGGGAAAGGAAGGCAGGAAAGAATGAGAAAAAAACAATAAAGTAAATAAAAATGATCAAGGTGCATTTTCCTTTTCTGTAATGTTCGTCAAAATAACACTAAACAAAATCTAACACCCCCTCAAAAAAAAAAAAAAAAAACCAAAAACCAAAACCCAGAAACTCCTAAAACCCCCCCAAAACAAACAGACAAAATTTTGACTTTCACTTTTTGTATTGATTATATTTCCAATTTATCTAGTAACTTACAGTTTTGATTATAAACCTGAGTTTAACTAAAGGTTTTACAAAGAGCTTTTCCACAGAACAGTTTTCACTCTCAATAACAATAATACTTTTATAAAAAAATCTACGTCATTGAGCTAAACAGAAAATTACTATGAGTGGTTGTGCTATTATACTCTGAGGTATAAACTTTAAATTAAATATTGAGCTATTTTAACAGTAGCATCCAGCTAGAAGACAGGTTGATATAATATTATACTCTTTTCTTAGTTTTGGCTAGAATATGTTTGTTTTGGAGATTTGCCTTAATATGAGAAATAGAGCCTTAGATATAATAATTAATCTTCATAGAAGATAATTTCCATTTCAGAAAGTAAATGTTAACTCTAGAGCAGGATTCATTTAAAGCTTTGTTAAGTGGATTCATAGTGATACCAAATATAAAGAGCTCATTACCTGCCAGCAGACTAACGAAGTTGAAGGAGACTTTGAAACTGCTCAACTGACTTAATACTCTCTTATAAAGCTATATTACTTCAAGACTAACAACTTAAATATAATTGTTCTTTTTTATTCTAATCTCATTTGACTATGAAAAAACTTTGCTATTTAATCTGGAATTATTGTTCCATTCTTGAAATGTTGGAAAATTCGCCTAAACTCTGACTGGTTTGCGAGTTTCAGCTCCAATCTCTAAAGTAGGGTGCTACAATTTGCTTAGAAGGGTCAAAATAATTTATAATATAAAAAACTTTTGCCGCGGTTTAGAAGTACCACTGCAGTAAAAAGAAAACCTAAACTAGCATATTACTTGGTGCATCTCCATATTAAGGAGAATAAGCATTTGTGTCTATTAAACAAAAAACTGTAGTAATTAATAAAATATGGATTGTTATGGCTCAGCAAGACTGATGTGTCTTGTAGCCAGTGTTGTATTAATATGGGAGAACATGAAAAATGTACTCATTTCTCTGAAAAGTGCTCCAAGATTACACAGTGATGAACTTGCTGGTTCACTTGTCGTTGAAATAAAAATTCTGTATGGGAGACTGTCTAAACTAATATAACCACTGAAGACTTGCTATATTAACAGTGCTTCCTATGGCTATGCTAGCATAGCAGAAAGTAAGACAGTAGCAACCTCTTCAGTGCCTGTCATATTTTGAGAAACTTCAAACCAATTTACTTCAAAAAACAACAAGAATCTAAAAATCGATTAATTTTAAAATGATAGAACACCACAAATTGTTTTTGTCCATTGACTGCTAAGAAGTACAATACAAGTGTCCTCGTTCTGGACAGTACAGGGTTAATTTTTGCAGTAGCCAGGACCCAGCAATTATTGTGTACCACCTCATGTTGATTTTCAGGGTTGGGGAAAGGATTCCCTTCCTGGTCACAGAGCATGGCAGCACAGTTGGGTGTGGTCAGGGGTTTCTCTGTGGTGAGTTCTGCTGCGTGAATCACTCACCTCTTGCACAATTTGGTATTAATAATGTTGCTGCTAGTGTTTGTTTTCCTGTCTCATTGCTGTTTTCAGTAGATTGTTCTCATCTCAACCTCTGATCTTTGCCTTTTGTACCTCTAATTCCTCTCTACAGCCTTCCACAGGGTAAAAGGAATGGGGAGGGAGAAGTGAGTGTGCGAGCAGTGCATGGTTTGGAGTGTTTCAATGGAAACACTAAATTGGGAAATACCATTCCTAAACCACAGCATCAAGTTGCATATGCATTTGCATACTGCTTTTAGTGAGGTTCTTTTTGTTGGTTTCCAAATGTTTGTTTGAGGCTTTTTTTCATTTTTGGTTGGTTGGTTGGTTGGTTTGGGTTTTTGCTTGTGGGGATTTTGTTGGTTTTTGTTTGGTTTTGGGTTTTGCTTGTTTATTCTTTGTTTTCGGAGGAGTTGTTGTAATTTTTTTTTTGCATTTTTAGCTAGAAGAAATAATTATGTGATTTCATTTTCATGAAATTTGCCATCCACGGTGTATTCCTAGGACACTTACATTAGGTTCAGATAAATTCTCAAAGCTTTGACCTAGATCAAACCTCTTTTAGTTGTGCTATAACAAACCTCAGGAAAGATGGACTGACTCCCTATAGAACTTCCAGCCTGATTTCTAGTCATTGCCAGATGAAGGGAATGGTCAAAGAGAATGGCAAGAATGCTTTATTCCTTCAGAAAGGCTTGCCATATAGATATTAAAAGAATTACAATTTCTGAAACCTTCTTGGAAGAAGAAATATCTTTAAGATCCAGAAATCTCAGCTCACACTGACATTAAATTTTGGATGATCCTGTTTTACAGAATCACAGAAAATCAATTAGGGTTGGAAAAGACCCCTGAGATCACTGAATCCAACCTTTTAAATCATTCAATGAAATTCAGAATGTGGTAAAAAGACAGACCTAACCCTTTTATGTTCAGAAATGGTACTGTCCACAATTACTGTGTTTTCAGTATTTATTTTTCTTGCAATAGAAGAAATCCTAAAATATTCCCCCCCTGCCCCTCCACCTCTTGCTAATCAACAGGGAGGTTTATGGTTATCAGGCAGCTGTTCTTGTGAACTTAACAATGAATTGTTTAAACTGCAATCTTTACTTCAAAAGAAAAATCTACTGTTTTTTTTTTTTTTTTATGTAAGTTGTACAATGCGACCAAGAAATTCAGTGGTCTGGGAGGCATGAGTCTCGAGGAGTAGTTTTCCTTTCTGTGAGCTGTGGTACACTGCAGCTGCTCAGAACTTGCTATATGGGTTTCAAAGGAAATCACCTAACTGAAGGCAGATTACCAGTTGCATTAAGTTTTAGATTTATTTGGAATACAAGTTCTTTACTGAACATTATGAAGATAAAAATTCTAAGCTTCTCTTCCTTATTATCCAGGGGAAAGATTTAACTATCATTTATCAAAAGTATACTTTTAACTGCTTTATATATATAGACTAATTGATTGCTATAACTATTCTGTTGTACTTCAAGGTACCCTACCTGCCTTTTCACCTTCACTCCATACTTAAATGGAACTTTTATTTATATTGCTCCATGGGAAATTGAGGGAAGGGAAACTGATGGGTAAAACCACTTATGTGCTATAAAATGTAGGCAGAAAAGAAGTCTATCCTGCAAAGAATGATGTGCTAGGTTTTGGAACAATCAATCTTTTGTTGCAAGGTTTGGGACATAGTTTGCTTGTTGTTTAACCTTCGATGTTGTCAGAATGATAATATGCACCTGTTTAAATCAAAAGTAACCAGTGCTTCAATAGTCCTTTGTAATGTTTACACCAACAGTTTCAGCCAAGCCAAAAGTTTAATATCATATTATTTGACTAGAGAGTTTTTTCTGCAGCATCTGTCTACTCTCTACATCAGAGGTGTGTGTAGCTGTGTCATGGCAAGCCAGTACAACACTGAAGTCAAACTTCATGCTGTGATTTCATTTCCCTGTGTAGAGACTAAACACAGAGAATGACTTACAATGTATTTGTTCCCCATATCTCACTGATCAACTGCATCAAAGTGAATGGAGATCCACCAGGTATGCTAAGTGATCTTCATGTGTGTCTGTTTTAAGAAAGTACTTTCTGTCATATTTTCACTGTTTCCTCAGACAATGGTGGATCACTAAATGATTATAGCATTCCTCAGTCAACAATTTTATAGAATTTGGAATATTTATTTGTCACTTTTATCTCTAGGGCCACCTAGTTATAAAATTATATTTGTCATCTTTATAACATAACTAAAAATATAAGAACAACTTTCAAATGTACCCCTAATAGCAGAACAATGATGACAACTGTGTGTGTTTGAAATTACAACAGTATTTTGTACATTGTCTTGCATGATATAATATCAAGCAGAAACAGAGTATTTTTTACTTTTTTGCCAAAAATTTCAGGCGCATTTAAAGAGTATAGCAAAGGAGCTATTTTTTTTCCCTAAATGTCTAGAGGATTATGATTTAGATTAATCTCCTATGGAGGCAGGTTTCTGAAGAAAACAATATTGAGTAGACAATACTGGAATAATATAAATGTTTGTATAATACTGCACTATACTATCAAAAGTCGTAAACTTTAAATAATGTCCGAAAGTTCTAGTACTTCTAAGGACCTCCCAGTTCTACATTTACAATGTATAGATTTTCTCTAAGAGATTCAGTATTTCTTGACTAAAAACAACTACTTTTTTCCCTGAAAGTAAATACATTTTGGTACCAGTAATGATGAATTAAGGGGGGTAGTTAAAGTTTCAATTTCCTGGTCTTTATACTATTTTTAGGAATTGCATTGAAGCTCTCCTGTGAAACATAATCTCTCAGATTGGAATTTAGGTGATATAAAATTTGTCTGAGAAAAAGGTGTCTCTGACGTAAAATCTGTCTGAGAAAAATGGCTTTTGTGGTCTTGACAGATACCTGTAGGTGTCAAACAGGTCTTCTGATGTGCTTTAGTTTTCCACATGAATTAGGGCTGTGTATTAGTGTTGTTTAACTTATCTTGTTCTCTTTTGTTTTTGGTACAACAATGGTAAGATAAATGTTAGTTAATTCAATTGACAGGGAATTATTGGAGAACTGCTGTACCTCTTAGCAGCCTGTATAATGTGTTTTCTGTTGACTTCTGGATGGGGATAGGAGGTGTTTTTTTGAAAAGGGGAAAAAGTTAATGCAATCTCTTCCTGCTCTACATAAAATCCCTTGTGTCATAGAGCTGGTTTTTACTGTGGTTCTGTTGAAAGGAGATAGTGTTGATGTCTGCTGACATGGGCCTTCAGTGAGATAAAATATCTGTGCTATATACAACCTTCATGCTGTAATAGGTTTTTAAAAGAAAAGGCATAATACTCTTTAAATGGCTTTGTTAGCAAGACTACCAACAAAAGTTTACACAATAGGGGTATTAAAAACAAACTAAACTCCCACAACCCCCCCCCGCCAGTGTTTTGGCAAGTATTTTAAAATTTCATGAGGCCAACAGCTGTTGGAGAGGGGAAGGACAGAATATTTCAAAATAAGATTGAGGGCTTTTGTGGTGAACAATTTTCAAGTGCTTTGTCTGGAAACTAATTTTTGCATCTCTTCTTGCTTTTGTTTCTCTGTTAGTGAAAGTATCTTCTGCTCATATCCTGAGACTAAATCCTTCTTGGGTACTCTTTTCCTTTTTCACTTTTTTGCAGTATGATTCATTTAGTCAAACATGAAAGACCGGCTATGGTTCAATGTCATATTTTTACAATGGGAGCCTGAGACTTTTGAGCAACATTTTTACTATTGGTTATGGATACCACCAAAGATGACTGTTCTGACTAGAAAACTTGCATAAAGACAAACTACCTTTGTGATTTTGCCAGGAATAGAAAAGCTGAGTTCAATGCATTGCGTCAAGCAAATTTTTCAGGCTATTGGAGTAGCACATTTATTTCCTGTTTCACAGGATTCAATTTTGAATTCACAGTGGATTCCATTGTATTGCTTAGATTTTTCTGCTTTCTGATTTTAAGATTTGAGGGAGGAGGGGAGCTGCTATTCAAATGTGATTAAATTAATGATAAGTACAGGATATTTCATGGGAAATTTTCCAATGTTTTGAGAAAGAGTCATGCTGACAATAAAGGCATAATTTTATTATTAATGACTTTTTAATTGTTCTAGTGATAATGTTTAAAATACTCAGTAAGTTGATTCATAAACCATTGTGAAAATATGATTTTTTATTAGCTAAAGAAAAGGATAAACAAGAATCTGTTCAGCATTTTAATAAAGAAAAATAAAAAAAAAACCCAAACACTGAAACTCATTCCAAAGACAAATAATTGTTTTTGTATTTTTAGCACTTTAAAAGTCAAAGAGAGAAACATACTGCAATGATTTTAAGGCTGAAAATACACTGTCTTTTCCTTAAAATGCCTAGTTGTGCCTGATCTGGTAGGTGAAGATTTGCTATTTGCCTACTTAAAACTCTCTTAGTTTTACTACATGGACATCTGCTTACCTGCTGCTATGGATTTTGATTTCTACCCCAGATCAGTGTTTTGCTCAAAATAGAACCTTTTTGAGGACACACTGAAACATATTGCTTAATATCTATCTCACATTTAGAAAAGTGAAAATTAAAAATGTTTTGAAGAAAAAAGAGCAAGCCTGGAGGCTTCAGACTTTTGTCATAAGTCTTGCCCTTGAGACCTTTCTCCACCTTGTCTGTCCTCCCCTGTACATGTTGTAATAGTTTGATGTCCTTCCTGTATTGATGGTCCCAAAACTGCAGACATCCTGCACAGCTTTGCATGGTTTAGAAGGATATAATTAAAAAAAAAATAGACTGAGAAGCCACCAGTGCATGTCTCAGAAACAGGTCATTCAGGAGGGAAATGTGATGTTTATTCAGAAATGTAGTAGAGAAGAAAAAATCTTTGTTAGCTGGGGTGGGCTGAAGTCTATCTTGTGGAGGAGTACTTCAAGTGAGATTGGTGGAAGCAGATCTTGTGGGTGTGATATGCCTGTTTCAATAGGAATAGTGTTAATGAATAATGCAAGAATCTCAAAAGTCTAAATTTGGGACAAAAAAGGTGTTTCAAGGATAAGAATATAAATAAATGAAGTTAATGACTGGAAGGAAAGATATTTGTAGCTGACAGCTTTGGAGTAATCAAGTCCTCTGGGAAAAGGTTATAATTGATCAATAATATTTGAAATTGATTCATAAAATAGTGATGCAGAGAAGCAATGTAAAAAGCTTTTAAGCAGAAGATTATTAATAAAGTGAACAAGTTAAGCTCATAAAGAGAATTATGTAATTAATTACAGGGAAGTAAAAATGTTGACAATTAATAATGGGGACATATATGCAAAGAAAGGGTTAAGTGACAAATTCCAGTAAGATATTACATAATGCTTGACTTAATTGTTACGGTTTCAGGATGTGGCATGGCTTGCAGAATGACAATTGATACCATTAGAAAAATAAGCAAGTTCTTAATGTAAATGCAATGGTATAATAGTTAAACATGAGAAATTATTCCAAATCTACATATGAGTTGAGTTTGGCTTTTAAGATCTGAACGGTTGAATGCACAAAATGTTGTGCCTATTTTAACTAATATCGCTTCATTTAGTATAATTTTAGTTTTCCTTGTATGTCTTACCTATATTCAGTATCTCTATGAAAGGAAGTGTGAATATGTTTCTGAATGCCAGAAGTGTACCTTTTACCTTCATAATGAATAATTTATTCTTTATTCAATAATCTGGAAATTATGTGACAAGCATCCTACCTGTAAATATCTTGACTGTACTTGCAGATGATTAACATAAATGTCTGCATAAATGTTGACACATTTCCTCTCTTTGCCTTCATTTTCCCTTTCATTTTTCCTATTGCTATTCTTCATGCTGATTAAAATTTCATTGTAGACAGGTACCTTCTGGACTAAAAGGGAAATTGTATTGGAAAATTAAACATATAGGAAGCTTACTTACTAGGAAAACAATGTTAGAATAAGAAATTAATTAATTTTCTAAAACAGAAGACTCTTCTCATAAGTCTTGTCCTTGAGACCTTTCTCAACCTTATCAGTCTTCCCCTGGACACACTCTAATAGTTTGATATCCTTCTTATATTGATGTACCATCAACTCTAGACATCCTGCATGGATTTGTATTTGGCAGTTGGTTTAAGCTATGGCTGCAATTCCTTGGATCACAAACAGATCTTGCTGAATGGTGGAGATGATTCCTTGTCTTTCATCCCCACCCTAACCCCAGAACTGCAGCTGCTGTAGAGGTTTCCTGCATGTTCCTGAAATTGGTCTCTTCAGAAAAATGCATTGTACTACATCAATTGTCTTCCACAGCAACTTCAGAAAGTAGAAGCCTAGAGATAGAACCTGCTTATCAGCTAGGAAATACAGATTAATTTTCTAAATAAAAGTCTTCCTAGCATTAGTCATGCTCTCCAGAGGCACTCAATATACTGCTGCTTCCAATATTTCCCTTATGAGTTCAAAATACTGTATAGTGTAAGACAAGTGGTTTTCAAAATAGTAAGCAGTGACCAGTATGTGAAACCTGTGGTTGTCACTTGATTAGTTTTTTATTCATGTGGCTGTTCAGTGCACTTCAATTGACTTCAGGCACTCACACCACAGTTTTACAGAATTATTGACTGTAGAATGATTACAAACGTTATTGGTCTGAGCACTTAAAACTCCCAACAAATTTGAAGTGGGCTTCTCACATTTTGGAGATGAGGCCATGGAAAAGGAGAACTTTCTATCTCTGGGTTTCTCATTTTTCTTTATTCCTCTCTGTGTTATCATTTCTCTTCCAACCTAAATCAAGGAGCAAGTGTAATCCTAAGAGAATCTTCTTGACCTATTTTGGGAAGAACTACTGATATGGGAATACAAACTATGTGTAAGAATTTTATCTTGCAATTCAGAATGAAATTATTGTACTTTGGATGAATTAGGCTTTGAAGAAAAACAGGTGGACTGTTAGTACTACTCAATTTTTGTGTAATCAAAATACAGCATTCAGTCTTTGAAGCCCTATGTAATCAGAATCTTTCTTTCTAAATCTCTATTACTGCACCTCTCACGAGGGAGATGAGTCCTTAGGCTAGTATCTAAACAAAAAGCAGCGAGCTTCAAACAAATTAGGGACAGAGGACTGGGGGGGAAAGCATCCTTTCTAGCCTAGTGGTTCTCAGAAATTCCTGCTGTGATCTTTTCTATAGTATCAAGCATGTCCAGAGTATATTAACATTTGAGAATTGCCATTTTACCTTAGAAGGAGAAGTAAGGTCTCCCAGGTAATACAGTAGAGAAAGAAGCAGTGACAAGTGTGTTAGTGTGGCTAAATCTCTAAATCATAAGCCCTGTTGAGCTTTCTCTAAAATCTTCTAACTTTGATTTTTGTAGAATCATAGAAGGGTTTGGGTTGGAGGTGAAAGGTCATCTAGTTCTGACCCCTACCATGGGCAGAGACATCTTTCATTAGACCAGGTTACTTAGAGGCCCATCCAACCTGATCTTGAACCCTCCAAGGCATGGGGTGTCCACAGTTTCTCTGGGCAACCTGTTCCAGTGCCTCATCACCCTCACAGTAAAAATTTTTTTCATAATATCAAATCTAAACCTACCCTCCTTCAGCTTAAGACCATTCCCTCTTGTCCTATCACTACATGTCCTTTTTAAAAGTCCCTCTTCTTTCTTGTAGGCCCCCTTTAGGTTCTGGAAGGTGTTCTAAAGTCTCACTGGAGCCTTCTATTCTCCAGGCTGAACAGCCCAAACTCTCTCAGCCTGTCTTCATAGGAGAAGTGCTTCAGCCCTCTGACCAGCTCAGCGCCCCTCTTTTGGACTTGCTCTAAGTCTCGTCTTTCTTGTGTTGGATATCCCAGACTGGATGCAGCACTCCAGGTGGGAGCTCACGAGAGCTGAGTAGAGAGAGAGAATCACCTCCCTCCACCTGCTGATGCAGCCCAGGGCACGGTTGGCTTTCTGGGCTGAGAGCACAGCCAAGTCATGTTCATGGATTCTCATCCATGAACACCCTCATATCTTTCTTCCCAGAGCTAGTCTCAATCTATTTTCCACTCAGCCTTGCACTTGGCCTTGCTGAACTTCATGAGGTTTGCACTTGCCCACCTCTTATGTTTGTCAAGGTCCTTAGCTCAACATAATAATGTTGGCATACTACTCTAGCATTGAAATGGAAAGGATTTTAAGCTCAGTCAAATCAATTTAAAAGTTGCCAAATTTCAGTGGAGTAAACCTAGTCTTAAAACCCACATCAACATTAGTTGGTGTATAGACTAGGTAGGAAAAGTGTAGGCACACATCTCATCAGAATGAACAAAAAATTTTTTTTCCCAGTATTCGTATGGGATGTTTATGTTGGTTGTTTAAAAAAAAAACAAAGCGAAGAAAGCAACCCAACAAAAACCCAAACCAACCAATGAACCAACCAAACAACAAAAAAACCCAAACAAATTACCAAAGTGCCAAACCCCCATTAAAAAAAAAAAAAAACCACAAACCCTCAACCAAACAAAAAACCCAAACCCATGTACCCAAGCCAAAACAACTCGAAAAGCCACTTGACTCCATGAATGGTACTTCATGCCAACAGTCCTGAATGGTAGATCCTTTCCTTATCTCTTTGGGGAGAGCTTTTATTTCATTATGGGGCCCAGTAACAATCTGCCACAGATCATTAGCGAGTGGAGGCCCATAGCAGGGTAACAAACTGAATATGCGCAAGGACTGAAGTACTCGTGCCTGGTACCAGACACTAGTATTTGTATGCAATCATCTGGTCTATGCTCTTTCTTCAAAACCTTCATCAACAATTGTTCACTCTTATCTAGATAGGAGTTATATTCCAGGAAGATGTTTTGCTGTTGTCCTTGTGATTTCAGAGTGGGATTTGCTGGGAACAGAAGTAAGAAGTAGATAAGGTATGTCTGACATGCCAAAATATAAACAATATATTAAAATATACAAAATATACAAAATATACAAAAAATATACAAAAAATATACAAAAAATATACAAAAAATATACAAAAAATATACAAAAAAGACTTGGAATATAGCTTTTTGTCTTATATGTGTATGAGCAAAGCCAGGCCCTCTTGAAGGCTTTATATATTTCTTTTCCTTTCTTCCACACCCATTTGGTAGGCAAGCCTGTCAGAAGCAGTAGCTTTAATCTCTGGTGACTTGTTTCCTCCTGCACAAGCTTCTACCTCACTTCTTTCTTAAATAATTTCTTTCAGAATTCTGTCCTTTGAAACACAGAAATCTGTCTGTTGAGAATAAAAACTAATATTTTTCTTGTCATACTCAATATATTTTTCTGAAGGAATTTGCTGTTTCTAAAAGTGGTTAAGATAAATAATTTAAATCTATGTTTACTTTTATACTCCTTTCACATCTTATATACAAAGGAGAAACTGCCTACTCCATGGCCACCTGCTGTTTATTGTACCCTATTCTACACTGCTCTTACAATGTTAGTTATCTGAATTTAGGTTGCGACTGCCATTTGGACCTCATTTTAAAATGAAATGTAGAAATACCAAGCTTACTATTTCTCAGTATTAAATTTCAAAAAGTGATGGGTTAACTCTAGTCTGTTAAAATGTTTAGGCAGGACCCTGTTTTGGCAAGCAGAGAAGATAAAAATACATGCTTGTGTGAAATTGTTCACATTATCAGTCCAGTTTTTGCCTTCTCCTTTCTTTGTAATTATAGGTAGGATGACTTTTTTACTCTCCTGATGTTTCAAAAAATTCTTTGCTTAGAAGCTGTATATTTTGAATGCCAGCTTATTTTTTGCCAATATAGAATTTATATTTACAATGTCTTCTTTGCTAATTTTTCTACTTCAAAAAACCTATCAGTGGGCAACCTTCTGAGCCTTCTTTTTCCAGTGGTGAATAAGCAGTCTTTGAAAACATGTATTGTATACTCTCCAATCTCCTGACCTGATTGGGAAGATTGAAAGAGATACGCCCTGAAGGTTTCACACTGTCAGCTTGGCAGTGAAGCCACCCTCAAATTAGGACTGGGGTTGGCTTGAAATAGCCCTAAAACACTTACAGGTCTGAAATTTTATGGAAAGGGAAAGAAATTATAGGTCTCCTTGGTACATGAGAGGGGCACAGAGTCACTCTGATTTTCAATTTGAGAGAGATCTTGAAGGGCAACAAAGGTCTACCAGTGTCTGGGAGAGGATTAAACCATCTGGCATGACATGGTGAGGTCCACTACTGCACCAGTATCAAAACAATTGGAATACACTGTTTTCAGTATAGAAATAAAATGTGCACTCAAGGGTGGAATCACAGCTAGTCATGTCTATTCATGTATGGATGATGTGGCTGAAGCTGATGACAGCCTCATCAGTGTGGCATTTTACTGTCAAAATAGATGCATATAAAATTTACAGTTTTGTTTTCAGGCTTCCATTGTTCTACTAGTCCTATAAATATTTATAGTAAGCATAACATCAAAGCAAATTACAAAATATCTGAGAAAATGCAGAGAAACTCCTCCACATTCTCCTTTTAGTAAGATAAATTCTGTAAATCCTCTTAATGACCTGCAGTAATTCAGGCACTTGTTAATGCAAGAACCATGCAATAACACCAGGACTTTGCAATTTTCTCATTGAAAATAATTCCAGATTTCATAGAAGATGAGATTATCTATCACACTGTCTAATTGTATCTTAAAAACCTTCAGCCAGGGGGGCTCTACCATGCCTCTGGGGTGGTTGTTTCTGTAAATGATTATTCTTTCTGTAAAAATTTCTTATGTTGAGATGAAACCTTTCCTGGTTTGTACCTGTAGTCCTTTGTCTTCTTCATGTGGCCCCCTGCAAAGAAAGGGTCTGTCCTCTTTGTAGCATGGAAAACACCCCCAAGCCTTTTCTTCTTCGAGGAGATAAGACCTAACTCCTCCACTCTTTCCTCACAGAGGTTCTCTCTAGCCCATTTCCCATCTTGGTGGCCCTCCTTTGGACCATCTTTAAAATGGAACGTAACTGGACATAATACTCCAGATGCAGCCTGAAAAGCACTGAGTAGACTGAGATGACTTCATATCTATCGGTGCTAGCAATGCCCCTGAGAATGCAGCCCAGGATCCAATTTGCCTTTCTTGCTGCAGCAGAACTGTGCTGACTTATGAGCAATTTTTTTGTCTACCAAGACCCTCAGGTGCCTTACAGCAAGGCTTCTCCCCAGCCACACAGACCCCAGCCTGCGCTGGGGTCTCCAGTTATTCTGACCCAGCTGCAGAACTCAATAGTCACCCTCTTCCAGTCATCAGGGATATTCCCTGGACTTCAATGCTGTTCAGATATTACAGTCAGTGGGTCTGCAACAGCGTCAGCCACTTCTCCTAACTCACTGGGGTACATTCCTTCTGGACCCATAGATTTACGTGGGCTAAAACCTTGCAAGAAGCTGAAGACCAGCCCTTCTTCCACTACTGGCGAGCTGACGTGTGCTGTATTACCTACTTGATCTTGTGGACTCTGTCTGTGCCACTAAAGACAGCAGAAAAGAAAACACCAGAAACCTCTGCCTTGTCACATTATTAATAACTAGATTCTCTTCCTCGTTTAGTAACAGGTCTATGTCTTCCCTGCGCTTCTGCTTCCTGCTCCTATTTTCCTTAACTTAACAACTTTGACCAGTTTTAGTTCAACTTCAGGTTTATATGCCATTTTTAAGAGCTACTATGCTCTCTGTTTGTGTAGATAATCAGTGACTTACTACAGAGTTAAATTATTGAATGCTGAACCATTCCCTGAATATGTTAAGCATCAAACAGAATCTTTTTATACTAAACTGGAACCCAAATCACAACTGCTTGAAATATTTTTCAAACACTGTCTAAAGTTCTGATGTTAAAAATGTCACAGCACATGAAACAGAATTTCAGAAGAATACTGTCATTATGGAAAACAAAATAAAGTTTTCTTTTAGGATATAATGTTTCAGGTTTAATGTTTTTTCAACTGACCTGCACTGGTTTTTGATTTTTTACTTGTTTATGCCTGGCAGTCTCAGTTCCCACTAGAGGGGAAAATAAGTAAAAGGAGAGCCTCCTTTATCTAGCTCAACCTGTGAAATGAAGTCATTGGAGGAGTAATCAAAGATGTGTACTACACTTCTGGAAAAAAATAGGTGAATGTCTAGTCATTATTAATGCCAAGTAACGAAAAAATGAACTTGCTGCACTCTTTCAAACCTCGAGAAATGTTATTCATAAGACAAACCTAAAATTAATTTCCCTCATGCCTTCTATTTTCTCTTGTGTCTATTAAAATTCCACAGTGGATCAGACTGGCTGTGGCACTGCAGACAGTGCTGTTGGCTGCAGTACAGCTCCTGCAGCTCACAGTGACACACCTCCCAAGCCTTCAAACTTGTTTCCTTGGTTGCACATCTCTTCTTCATAGAGAGGGCTTCAGAAATTTCTTTATAAAACATAGTCCTTCAGACTTTTTTTTTTCTGTTTGTTAGTGAAGTCAACTGTATGTATTACTCAGATTTCAGTTTCCCTATCTTCCTTTCTGTTCTCTTTTTCTCCTGAAATTGGATTTCTTTTGGAATGTATGTGAGGAAAATTTGCCTCCCACTGATCTTATTTGTACTCTATTCCCCCCTTTATGTCTGTACTATCTATTGTCATAATGAGGAAGGTATAAGAGAAAAATGCTTTGAAGAAGTTCAGTCTTAATATTTACATGAAGTTTTACACCAGATTTCCAGGTGGTCATTCAGACTACAGAAGTAAGATAATTGGCTACACTTTAGAGTTTTGTAACACTCATAAGACCAAAATATGCAATACTACTTCTATTTATAGTCAAAGAGGACCAAATCGTTCGTAAATAGATGAAACTAACTTTGGCATGCTCCACTGAGAGGAAACCTGTCAGGAAAGAATGTAATTTTTAAGTCAAAGCCAGATCACACACAAAAACTCCTGTTAAGTCACACATTGATTAACATGAAGTATTTTCATACTTCAAACAGCAGGACAGAGTAGTATACTCCAATGAGATATTCAAAAGTGCATTGAAATCTGATCTTTACTCAGTGATTCCTGCTTACAGCTGAATGTACAGCAGATGGGGTTCAAGGTAGCAAAAGAAAACAAAAAAGCATTTAAAAGCAGCATAACAGTTTGTTTATCATTATTTTCATTGAATGTGTTCCAAATCTTTAAGACTGTGGTCATGTTTTGCCTCTCAGAATGGTGTTACTGTATTATTCGGAACAGGAATTCCATGCACACATTCCTGTTAGAGTTTCTAAGTTCTTGTTAAAATTAAGTTAAAGTTAAAAGAATTTTGGTTATCTATTATTGATAGAAACTACCTGAAATGCTTTTCTGTAAACACTTCCAAAGCTATTGCATTCTTTCATTTTATTTGCATATTTAATATTGTTTCTTGGAATGATTTCAGGATATAATTTTTTTTTTGGTGAAGGATGTACTAGACAAGTCTCTGCTGTTATTTCAGTTTGAAGGTCAATAAACTCTCAACAATTGATCAAAAGGAAGGATCAGTGTTGAGTTCTTCAGCAAAACCAATGTATCACTCACAACATGGAAAGGGTAAAGAGGGAGAAGCCTGCCAAGCCCAGCAGGTCTACTTTGATTGTAAATTGCAGATCCATTTGCTTAGACCACCTTCTGAAAGACTATTTCAAAACAGTCCAAGTGTCTCATGATTTTTTTTTTTCATTATTCAAAACATAGCTTCCATTATTTAAATAGACAGTTGATAAAATACTACTTCTGCAGTTCTGACACATAGCATGGAGGCAGAAAAGAGAGAGAGAGAGGCAGCCTTTTGTTATCAGTACAAAAAACATGTATTATCACATAAAGTTATGTGGTTCAAACACTGATTAATACTCTTGAAGTATTTCTATTTGAGCATCTACAATACTCTGCAGTTTGAAACCTGCCTTCAATATTATTTAGAATATGAACTATCAGTATCTACTTCACCTCCCTTGCCTCCTCCCAAATTGTGTGTACCACTTTACTCCTTCTTTTTGATGTGTTTGAGGGTTGAAAAAATAATAGAATCATGGAATATTTTGGGTTGGGAGGAACCCACAAAGATCATTAAAGTCCAACTCCTGGCCCTTTCACAGCAGAGCCCCAGGTAATACACCATGTGCCTGAGAGCACTGTCCAAATGCTTCTTGAGCTTGGTCAGGCTTGGTGCTGTGACCACTTCCCTGGGCAGCCTGTTCCAGTACCCTAACACCCTCTGGGTGAAGAACCTTCTGCTAATATCCAGCCTAAATTGGATGACACAACATCAGGCCATTCCCTTGGATCCTGTCACTGGTCACCACAGGGGAGAGATCAGTGTCTGCCCCTTCTCTTCCCCTCATGAGGAAGTTGTAACTGCAGTGAGGTCTCCCACCAATCTTCTCTTTTGCAGGCTGAACAAACCAAATGACCTCAGCTGCTCCTCCTACAGCTTCTCCTCTAGACCCTTCACCATCTTTTTAGCTCTGCTTTGGATGCTCTCTAATAACTTTATATCTTTTTTTATAGTTTTAAATCTTTCTTACACTGTGGCACTCAAAAGTGCACACAGCACTCAAAGCCAGGCCGTCCCAGTGCAGAGCAGAGCAGGACAATCCCCTCCCTTGCCCAGGTGGTGATGCTGTGCCTGATGCCCCCCAGGACAGGGTTGGCCCTTCTGGCTGCCAGGGCACTGCTGGCTCATGTTCAACTTGCCATTGCCCAGGACCCCCAGGTCACTTTCCATGGCACTGCTTTCCAGGGTCATTCCTCAGGCTGTATGTAAATATTACCAGTAGATAGCTAGTACTGTTGGCAGTACAAAGGTAACAGGGTCTGGCAGAAGTAGCAAATAAACTGAGTTGTTTGTTTTGGTTTGGTTTACTTTTAATGAAGAATATCTATTACTTCTATGTAGTTTGTATTTAGGTTTGAAAGCCAACAGCACCTCTTTTTATGTTTTTAGGTAATTCAAATTGCCAAGATGACTTTGAAAGGAAAAAAAACTTTGTAAATCTTAAATGTTCGATAATAGTTTGCCAAAAGTTAAGGAATTCTTTCAGTCTAAACCAAGCAATTAACTTCAGTATTTGAAATTTAATTTATGAAAAGATACTTTTATCAAAACCATATTATTTCAACACCTTTCTGTTTGATGACATGGTTTCGAAAACTTACCTAGCTTTGAAAATATGAACTGCTCAGATCCAGAGTCTGATTCTAATATAATTAAATCCTTGTTCTTTCTGTTTAGGAAAACTTGTTTTGAGGCAGGCTTTGTTTACATTTCAAAATTAAAATTCTTGCTCAGACAAACTGGAGAGCCTAGAAGAGTTAGCAGTTTTGTGTGTTCCTCAGTCTGGGCTTTTAATTTTTGTAGATCTTATGAAATGACCAGGCAACTCAGTTAAAAAGTTTAGGCACATCAGTAAAGAACTGGGGATTGTAGAATAAGACCTGTTTACCATTTTCCTAAAATATTTATTTTTTTGTTCACTACAGCAGTAAGAATGTCTTTGTATAACAATAATTTTTAAGGAAAATCAAATCCAATTTCAATTACTGAATCAAATTAGAATTAAAGGTTTTTTAAGTATTTCCTTCTTTTAGTTACCTCCTTAAAATAGAGAAAATCCTTTGAGGCTCAACCACTAGCTATCCAAGGGTTTTCCACTTTAGAAGTTGTTTTGCACTTAGTCCTTTGCTAGTTGGTAATGTGCTGAAGAGGTTTTCTATATGTACAGGAAACACTTTAAATGTGATTACAGGATTTCTATCTTTGTTGAGATACATAGTTACATAAATAAATTATAAGTGCAAAAATTGGTAGGTCAATTTTTATGTAGTTATGTAAATACTGCAGCTTAGAGGGTTTTCTTTTGCCTATGTAATTGAACTTTCTTGGCTTATTCTGCACAATAACCTTTCAGTGAAAAGTCAAAGGTAGCTCTGACCTGTTTGAAAGGGCATACAGCAACTATGTTCCTGATGCTTAATGGGAAACAAAACATTTTGAAAAGGAAATGTGAAATAATGGTTTGTTGAAGCAGGCACATTTAAATCTGGATAGTTTTAACCAGACGTACTTTTAAATAACTAATCACAGAAGACAGGTAGAGCACCTATTTACTGGTGGGGTTAGTGTGTGCATTGTCGGAGTTGTTTTGTCTTGCAAAAGAGCTGAAGATACAGAACATGGAATGCAAAGTGGCACAGAAATTAGTTTGGATTGCTGGATAGCAGGTACTAGAACAGAGTTGTCATCTGATATCTCACTATTATCAGCTTCAAGCAAAGCTTTTCATAGCCACCTCTGTGTTGGTCTATGGCTCAACCGAGGTAACTTAACTCCTGAAGTATGAAATTGTAGATAGCAGCAGCAGTGTTCTGCTGTAAGGGCAAGCTTACTCCGCTTTACTTTGTCTACATAAATGTCTTTGTTAATACTGTATAATAAGGTAGCAGGAAAGGAGTTGGTCAATAAAGATCACAGTCATAATACTATATACATAAGTTTCAATGTCTGTGAAGAATTGGTGACTTATCCCTCATTTCATTTGCTAAGAGACAAAAATAAAGGCAAGCATATGTAGAAATACACACATTAACATTTCAGAAGCAATTATATGAGAATTACTCTGCTTACTATATATATATATTTATATAAAGCAAGCAGAGTAATTCTGAACACAACAGTGTCTTCTTATTTGAGAATAATTTTTAAAAGTTGAAAAATTTGACACCAAATATAGCTTAGCCTAAGCAAGCCAATTGATCTTTCCTGTTACTTTAAACTTCACACCTGAATGTTCTGTTTCTTGAACCTAGCAGGGCTTAATTTCTTCCTTTTAATGAATGATTAAATTGTAAAGATTTCAAATACAGCATTCAAACTGAGAGTGGTAACAAGCTGAATTGTTTGAGATCACGTAGCTTATTAGAGAATGTTTATGTAGTTCACAGTCCAGTCTACTGCTACTAGCCATATGTTCCTAATGAACATTTTACATGTTGTTCCTGATGAACATTTTACATATGAAACTGCTACCCTAGCAGGAAGGGTTATACTTCATAGTATTTGCTACTAAATGTTACTAACAGAAATAAAGAGCAACTACATGTTGATCCTCAATAATTTGTTTAAAAAGACCAATGTTCCCTCTTCCTTTTAAGTCTATATACCTTCTTAGGTCTTCCGTGTGTGTATGTGTAAAGCTGTTCAGATGAAGCATTCATTAACGAATATTGAGCATTAGTTTGCATAATCTTTGTTTCAGAAGATTTAGCATGGCTTTCTACATCCTGAATTCCTAGTCTTGATTCAGTCACAGTAGAAAATATTTGAGATATCTTTCAGGCTGTAATTATACATCTCCTGTCCTACCTTCAACATTTCTTTGCACACCCCTTCTTTTCTACACACCAAGTGGTTGCAGTGGAGACTAAAGACAAAAGACACCACCTTCCCTCCTCCCTGACTGAGAATGATGTGTCAATAGGATGTGTCAAGCATAGTTAGTGCCTCTCAGCAGAAAATAAGATTGTTTCTTCAGACCTAAGATTTTTGAAAAAGAGTGAAAAAGCTGGAAACATCTCCTTCAGCTTTTATACTGTGCACTGTAGTTTATTGTAAGAATGACGGTACTGTTCCAGATATTCTGGAATCTCAACTAAAAGCAAAGTTCTGGCTCTTGATACAGCTTGCTACTTGGAAAAATGAATATCACAAAATTAATAGATTGGGTAGTGGAAAGTAATAGAAAGGTGGTTTTCTTCACGAGAAAATCCTAACCTAGATATGAACTAGTAAAAAGGAGAAAACTAGGTGTATGATAGAAAAGGTCATATTTCTTCTTTCCAAAGTAATGTAAAAGATGAGAGAAAAAAGCATGAAGAGGAAATAATCCTGGACTCCCAAATTCCAGGGGAATGAAAGATGATACAAAGAAATAAAAGGAGATACCTCATGATTTAATCAAAATCTCTGTTCACTTTATGCTAGGCAAGCTAAGCAGTAGATATGGGACCCTCTGAGAAAGCCATATTCTAGTATGGCTTTAAAAAAGAGATAAAATGAATGGTACCAATATTCAGGTAATGTTCAGAGACATTCAATAAGGTGTCTTATTTAAGTATGTTATAACAGTGGTAATTTTCATATTGACACAAAAAAGGTAATTTTTCTCCCTGAAAGCCATCGTCATCATCAAGATTTTATATTGAAACTAAAAAAATATCTTATAACATTTTATTGAATTATTTTAAAATTTACATAAGAGTTTGAGTCCAACTTCATATTTGCTGCACTCTCTCTTAGGATAAAGATCGAATTTAATGATTTCACCAATACGTACAATCTCTGTATCAACTCCCTAATATGACATGACAGCACACCGGAAACATTCCTTGGAGAGAAATGCTAGAGAGTATTAGAGGATTTAAAAAATAAAATGATAGACTCAAGTTGACAGACCAGTTATTTTTAAAACAGCTCCAGATAAATTTTAAAATGCAACTAATGCCCTTGCTGCCAAAATCTGTCCTGTGTTAGTTATTTCAGGAATACAAGTTGTTTGGTTTCTTTTCTTTATCAAGGCATTTTATTCTTAGATTTCCATTTTGTTTTAATAAAACTCAGCTTGGTATATTTCTGACTCCACTTGAGTCAGTATCTTCAAGGGGTAATCTAGACTTAAGAATTATGTAATTTTTGTCAAGGTTCAAATTTACAGACAGAGATTTCTGTATGGCTGATTGCACTTTTTTTTTTTTTTTTTGGTCTGTGTGTGTTTGATTGGTTTTGATGCCTTGGACTGGCTACCTAGAACAGAGGCTAGACAGAGTTAGAGAATAAAGTGGATATTTATTAAAGGCCTTTAACAGATACACCTTGGCAATGCAGGAGCCTCGCAGAGGCTGCACCCAAGATGGATGATGGTCATGATATTTTCAGACAGATATGAGTTTGGTCTATTTGCATATCAGGGGTTAATTGTGCAATTACAGCTTCAGTTAATGAAGTCACATTCCCCCAGTTTGTGCCTCCCCAATTCATGTCTGTTTATATTTTTCAGGGCCTGAGGCTGTGATGGTGGCCTCGGTTCTCAGGCCTGGAAGGATTGTTTCATCTGACCAAACTGTGAAGAGAGATTACTAACCCTCTATATGATGTTCAGGGTTATAACTAATCCAATACAGGATCTGACAAATATAAAATCTAAAACATAAGGCACCAGTTTTGTTAGTGTGATTGTTTTTTGATGTTGTTGGGTTGTTGTGGTTTTTCTTTCCCAGAAACCCAAGAGACTGAATTAATGGAAAAATCCTGCTTACAAAAAAAATTATGAAATAAAGTCACTGTTGTGGTTGCTGCAGATGATTTCATTAATAAATGTGGCTAATTTGGTTGGCCAACCTGTGAAGAGATAAACGTTAATTTGTTGGTGATATTATTTATGGAAAATAATTTGCCCACATTTTAATGATGCTTTTTAATTATTAGTTATACCCTACCTTAAAATAGGCAACTATGTGCCTCTTGAGTTTTGTCCTTTCCCTTTATTGTTTAACATTTTCCTGCAGTTGTAAATGGCCCAATGTGTTCCAAGAACTGCCAAAACCTCTTTTTTTTTTTTTTTTTTTTTTCATAGTACATTGTAAGATGAAGTCCTTGTTCCCATTTGCTTTCTCTACTTACTACAAATAGTAGGGAGAAAAAGAAGGTGTTTCAGATAGCTGTCTTTCCAAAAAATGGTGGATCAGTAACTGGATACTTTCAATTGTCTTAAATGCAAATTTTCTTCTGTTATTTTTCTATGTGAGATATTACTGTAAAATATCTAACGTGACTGTGGAAGAGAAATGTATCCAAGAAAAAGAATTAAAGGCAGCCTTTTTCTGTATATATGTATTATGAACTCCTTGTAATGTCCTGGGCACTTTCTCCCTGCTACAATTATTTTAAGCTTCTGCTTTTACTGAGTCTTGTGTTTGCAGTGTTTGTTGCCATATTACGGTCATTCTAGCACAGAGGAACTGAGTGGGAACGGAGGCTAAGAAGCTGTCCTTTTGCCAAACTACATGTGGCATTTTGATTGCCTGCAGATATCAAAGGAACAAGGAATGACACTGATGGTTTTAGCAGGCAGCTGGGTGCATCTGGGCACATCTCTCCTGGCTTTGTCCTTCTGATCAAGGACTCTGCTAGGCTGCGGCTACCCTGAAAAGGTTTTGCTTCTGCTGCTCCACTTCCTTTCCCACCTTTGCCAGTGTTGTGTTTATCCTTCCCTTCACCATTTTTAGCTAACAAGCTGCAGGTACAGTGTTATTTGAAAGCTTCACAGCACAGGCTGTTTGGAAATTCTGCCTGTTTTTCACCTGGCATCATATAATAGTTCCAGAGTATTTGAAGCAAACTTAAATGGAAGTCTAGTTTTCCTTCCCTTTTATAGTTCAGACTTTCAGTTTTTCAGTCATTTAGAGTAAGATCTGGCCCATTGCATAATTATTGAAATTTCCAGGTGTACAAATATTAAGTAATTGTCTCTGACTATTTATTTATGCCATGAGTCTGACCCATACTAAAATACACACACGTGCTTATGCATAGCTGGAAATCAGGGTAATCGGCTGAATAAACATGAAGGCCTGAATGTGACCTCAAAAAACTCTCTCTTCTTCTCTTTGCGTCATGCTTTAACTTTCACTGTATTTGTGCTGGCTTAAAGAAGGAAGATGCATCTCATCTGTTTTGAAAAGGTGGACTAGAATGAGCAGAAATGGGGTACACATTCTACACCAACACATCAATACTGTGCATGGCTGTGTAATGAAAGTGAAAAATCCAAGGTAGCTTCTATGGTTGCAGTGTTGTTATAGTTACTTGCAGTTTGTCATGCTATATGTAGGTCAGAAAAAGAAAATTAACATTTAAGATGCTTTTCACAACCACATGTGTCCTGAAGTCACTAAAAACACCTATCTTAGTATCAAAGCAATGCTCACATATTTGCTGTGGAAAACAGCAAGCCCAGTGTCTAATGTTTTTGCAGCTCACAGCATCACAGGCTAAGCTGACTGTGCTCAGTTTTGTTTGGTGGTGGTTTCAGTGGGTTTTTGGGGTTTTTTCCCAAGAAGGTAAAAAAATGCCTTGCTAGTATAAAGATAGCAGATGTTCCTCTACTCATTTTGGCATAGCAGACAGGACAGCAAACTTCTGTGTTCCAGCAGGATCCTTTTTTATAGCGGTCTGTTCTGGCTTACTTTTGGACAATAATTCAGAGGAATCTTGGAGGTCTTATTTCAGTGTGACTGGATTTGTATGTCATGTACAGAAAAAAGTTGGGTAGTTCTGTCTCCCAGTAGAGAGTCCTAATTATTTTATTCTGCATAAAGAGCAGAAGCAGAGTCGAGGTAATGAATCATTTGGCATCCTAAACTACTGCTTGCCACTCTCCATCTTTGTAATGACCCTAGATTCCTCTTGCCTCTGACATACACTTTTTGGACACCATAGCCATGAAAGCTGGTATATTAGGTCCTTTGGCAGGTACTGCTTTCTCTTACCCTTGTCTTTGTCACACATCAAACTAGTTCTTCAAAGATGTTGAAATAACTAGTGGCACATCTTTTTATAGTAGAGCTGTATATTCTTTTTCATGCTAAAAATCTTTCTTTAGATGTAACATATTTTTGATTCTGTTCTTCCCTTACCTGAAATCCCTATGAAACCTTGCTTAAATCCTACTGAGCTCTAGTTATCACTGTAGCTCTCAGTGTTTTGAGATTTTTAATATGATAGTCTTGTATTTAAAAAAGAAGCGTGGAATGGGAAGGAAAATTTTATTTGGAGTCTAATTGGATTTTTTTTTTTTGTCAGCCATTCTGAAAGATGATCTATTTCCAGCTTTCATTGCTGAAATTGAAAATTACTGTGGAAATAATAATACTCCACTTTTTAAATTTTCTACTCAATATTTAATGTTCATCAGTTACGAAATCTGTTATTTTAACAAAAACTTGTTTTCTGGGGACTCTTCTTGAAGCTCAGTCTGCTATAGCAGTTACTGCAGAACTCTTGTGTCTAGAAAACACTGAATCAGCATGCAAATCTATCATTCTGCTGAAAAATAATACAGGAACTGAAGAACCCTTTGAAACAGTGTTATTATGTACCAAAACAAGATTTTTTCATCAGTATTGTCTTACCTTTCCTATAATGATTTCTTCTCATCATTTTGGGAACAACCATTATTATTTGCTAGTTCTTATCTTGCTTCTTAATTGCCTTAATCTTAAATGGAATATAGTCATATACTTGTCTGACCCATCTTCCTCTTCCAGTTTGAAAATGTTATATATAATTTATGACTCACTGAATATGTTAAGTCTTGTGGTTTTAAAGCTATACTTATGATTACTGCATTGGCCACGTGTCTGGACACAAACATTTCATTTCTGATAGAAACAACACCATCTCATGGGTAAAATTGAGATCACTCAATTAGAAACTTCTAAATATGGAATGTGTCCAATTTTAATACGAAATAATAAGCTGGGGGGGGGGGAAGGAAAAACAGTATTCACAGCAACTATTAGCCATTATGGGGTTTTTAGTATTCTATCAATCTAGAAAAACCTGAACACTGAGAACACTAAAACTGATAACTGTTCCATGTTTGACTTTTGAAGCTGGCTTTACTGACTTACGATGTGTTGTTTCATCAAATAGAAAACTATTGAACAGTATGTGTACACTGTATGTTTACATTGCTCCCTCCTAAGTTATGAATCCAGGTAATTTGTTACTAGCTTCTTCTTAAACCACACACTCTGAGAACTGCTACATCTATTCCCACCTCCATGAAACTCCAATGAAAAAAATTAGTGTGGAGAGATATGAGTGACAGGGGATTATAAACGTTAGAGACTTAATTAACCCAGAAAAGCTTCAGCAAGGTTCAGGCTGGTAAACTTATATCTTCCTTTGCTGAACTAAGATAGGAAAAATTATTTTGGTTGCCTAGCAACTACATTGCACAAACTAACTCAGTGGAGAATCTAGGAGTTTGATAAGCAAATTAAAAATGGGCATTTTGTGTGAAGAGAAAAAAAATTCTTCAGAACTTTTAGTCAACTGAAAAATTAATTGCATGGTATTACAAGTGGCAATGGATCTGGGAATATTTTGTGGGAAATTGTAGATAGTCAATATTGTTTAACATCTTGGTAGAAATGGTGAGTTGGCTTGCAGTAATAGAGTACTAAGTGCTTTCAAAGCACACAGTATTTGTCTGTGGAGGAAAGGCAAAGACTGAAAATCTTGGTGAGAAAAAAAATTATTTTTGGAGATCTTGTTTGCATCTTCTAGTGTATAAGTGCATTTTGTACACTCATGGCATGTTAGTTTAGCACTTTTTTGGAAATGTAGTCTTAAATAGAGAAGGAAGAGGAAAATGCTAGAGAATTCACCTTTTCAAATATCAGCTTCAGAGAACTATATTGCAGCAGCACAGTTCTGTTAATTGGTGAGCACACACCAGCAGCAGAACTTGCTGCTTGCCTGAGCTTCAGAGTGGTTCCCTATGTCCTTGAGAAAGAAGCAGCACAGGCTGTCCCAAAGATGGAAGGTGCTCTTTGCATCAAGCTGCTAGTTAAAGAATATTACATTGACATAATGCTTATAACGGATATTGCATCTGTCACAGGCGTCTCTCTTCCACTTTTTTTCATTCAGAAAACAGAACTTTGTTACCATAAAAATACTTTTACCAACCAGTGCAAATAAGGAATGTTTCCTAGTTAGGGTGCCTGCAGCACCCAGTAACAGGCGTTGCAGGGCTTCTCTGGTCTGTCTCTTTCCATAATGGCAACAGGTGGCCAGTGAGCCTGAGCACGTGGAACCTGTTTTCTGCCTCCCAGATTCAAACTGCTTGTGGGGATAGACTGAAACACTGCTTCAAGAGCCATTATAGCACAACTCTTCTAGATCTTCTAATGAAGATTGAGTTTTTCAAAGTTGCTGTACATATACCACTGTTTAATTAAAAAAAAAAATACTACTACTGAGTTTATAGGTATTTTTTCACTTCAGAAAAGTTTGTCTTGTGGCTTGTAAGCAGGTAAGGCTGAACTCACCCAGTGACGTGGGTGAAAAGCTCATTGTGCTTGTCCTGTCTGGAAAAAAAGAAACAATCTCATACAACCCTAACATAATAAGATAGCATACTTCTCTGCATGACAGCATCTTCTCTATGCTATATTGCAGCCTTTGGCTCCTACAACCACTTCAGAAGTCACAGTTGCTTATGAAGGACCTATTAGGGCTGAATTCTAGTGTCAGTGTTTGTAGAGGCAGAAAATACATGTATTAGAGAGTGAAGTTCAGAGTCAGACATATAGGACTAAGATTATTATAGGAAATAAGATAACTCCTAGCCATATGAAAATTTTGATGTAGAGTTTGTTTCTGGAAATTTGTTGCTGTCTTTTCTGTCTATGTTTGTTTTGCAATTTTAGATTTAATTTTAAAAATTAAAAGAAATTTAGAGTTGGATTTTAGAGATTATGTGATCTAACAAGAGCCAACACAAAGCAGCTCAGCTAGCCTTCTTTCTGTTCAACGCAAAGAGCTATTTTGCAAGACTGTGTATAAATAACATTTTATTTTTAAATTGAGAAATATTCCCCTTTTTTACCTGCTATGATATCTGGAGCAGCTACAGTGTACTCATAAAGACTTTCATGTTTCAGACAGTGGATGTCAGTAATGTTAATTGCTAGCTGGATCATGCAATTAAGAGAACTCCTAAAATGCTTTAGGGACCTTTGGTGCAGGTACTTTAGGCCTTACAGTTTATCTTCCATGAGGATTCCTAGTCAGAAATAAAGCACAAATATTTTTACTTTGCAACATTTATTTGTTTTCAAGGCATGAGAGACTGTTATTCTTTATCTTAAACTAAATTTCAATTTAAAGTAGCAATCCCTCCAAGAAAACAAGTGAGAAACAAGATGTGCAGCTTACAAGCTCATAAAAAGCAAAACTACCGTATGTTAAATTTTTCAGAAAATCAAACTAAATAAGCTTTTAATAATTAGATATGTCTGCTCTCATATATTTTAGTAGCTGCTTTAAATAGTGTGATTAATCATAGAATGGCAGAATACATTAGATTGGAAGGCACCTCTGGATGCCATCAGGTCCTGCTCATCTCTCTTGAGGTGGTGAGAAAAGGGGAGGAGATGCTGGGGCAGATGATTCTTTTCAGCCCCTGGGAAGGCCCCAGGCTGGAGCAGGGAGAAGTGTGAGGAGGAAGGAGCTGCAGAGAGGAGCTGTTATGGACTGCCTGCAGTCACTCATTCCCCATCCCCCTGTGTAGCTTTGGGTGGGGTTTGGGGTGGTAGGGGAGTTAGAGGTGGAGTGAAGCTGTGCCTGGGAAGAAGGCTGGGGTGGGCAAAGGTGTTTTAGTCTTTTGTCTTTGTTCACCAACCTACCCTATTTTAATTGGTAAGTAATTAAAATAATTTCCTTAGGTCAAATTTGGTTTGCCTATGATGAGAATTGATTAGTGATTTCCCTGTCTTTATCTTGACACTCAATAAACTTTTTCTTATTTTCTACCCTGTCCTGTTGAGGAGAGGGGGTGAAAAAGAGAGAGTGAAGGACTGGTAGCCAGCCAAGATCAACTCACCATCACACTACAAACTATAGTATGACTAATTTCAAAGTCGCAGTAGGCTGCTCCCAGCCTTGTCCAGTTAAGTTTTCTTTTCTTTTTTTGAAATTTTTATGGACGAAGATGCCTCAGCCTCTCTGGGCACTTCTTTTAGTATTTAACTTCGCTCCTTGCAAAGAATAACTTTCTTTCAGCACACTTCAACTTTCAGTCATTTACTACAACGTAATCATTTGGAGAAGCAGGCTGGATTCAAGCAGAATATTCTTATTTTTAAAGACAATTAGGAGTGGATCTATCAACAATTGCTTTAGATAACATATAACAAATTACATGCTTTGTGCTGTCTTTGCAGCTGTATTTTAAAATCTCAATTTTCCACTTTTTCAGAGAATGTTATCTTTGAATGGAAATTTGTTCTTAAACTGGCTTTCCACTCTAAATAAAATCAAACATTCCACGTTTTAAGACTCTGGATTCCCTGTCTCTTCCCTCTATTCCTCACTCAGCAATTCCATCTCCAAATGCAGCAGGGGCAGGCCCAATGCCTTTTAGACTTCTTAGAAAACTAGTTTGAAAACCTTTAATTACAAGAACAGGTAAACATAAGTTATGAGAACTCTGTCTTGGAACTACACCTCTGTCTTTTCAGGATAAGCATCTGAAAACTGAAGTTTACTAAAGCCAGTACTAAAGCTGGAAGCTATGTAAAATTATATTTGCAATTCTGTCAATGGGCAAGGTGATTATTGAATTGGAAACTTATATCAAATTAGGAAAGGCTCTGAAAATTTATCCATCAATATTCAAGGGAAGTGGACAATTAGTGGTGGCCTGCAGGAACATTTAGACAGCTACAGAAAAAAACCTGAAGAGTAATGTGGAAAAAAAGGTACTAAACTTAAAGTAGACTAGAGCAAGAGGAACTGAATTTTTGCATATTTCTTATTCAGATCTATGTCCTACTGCTGAAGTTAATTGCAACTTACTCTTTGAAACATGTGACCCACCAGGAAAGGCTCAGGGAGCTGAGATTATTTAGCCTAGAGAGTAAAAGGGGAGGTGGGCTGCAAAGGCAATGTAATAGAAGCCTTCCAGTTCTTATGAGGGTTATGAGAAGATGCAGTCAGGCTCTTTAGATATGTGCGTGACAGGACCACATGGGATAATAGACATAAATTGAATCAGACAGAAGATCCAGTTTAAGGGCTGGGAGGAGTGGGCATGACAAGAAGACAGACAAGTGTTGGAATAGGCTTCTCAGAGATGACACAGAATGTCTGTAATGGAGGTTTTCAAGACCAGACTTCATAAAGCCCTGAGCAACCTGGTCTGACCTCAGAGCTTTAGTTGGATTGGAAAACTCCTGAGGCTTCTCCAGCCTCAATGACTCTGCAATTCATTATTTATTCTATCTTTAGTCTTGCTGAGTTAAAAAATAATTTATTTTATTTTTTTTAGAAATGTAAATGTCTAGTATGATTTTTGATATTTTTCTTCATATGGGGTTTAGTTTTGTGGTAGACTTACTAACAGGGCTGAGGAGCTGCACAAATGTACAGCTGATTAAAAAGTACTACAGTATAGTTTTGCTGACCTAGGCATTCACTGGCCATTTAGATGCAGCCAAAGACAACCAGCATCTTGTACTGTGCTCTTATTCTATAATCTCCTTTTCATCAAGGTTGTGTGAATGACTGGCAGTTACGGAGTTAGTCCTCAAACAGAAAGTTCAGAATTCTAGTAATTAAAGTAATCTTGCACGCTGAAATGAAAATCCAAGAGGAGATATCCTGTAGAGAAGACTGACTGCAGATTGATGGCAGACAGATTGCATTCAGTCTGAAAGAAAATGGCTTGTCTCTATGTGCTTCTAGGCTGACAAGTGGAGTGATGGATAGATTTACAGGAAACATTGGTGAAGGAATTTTGGGCTGGATGTATGGCATTGTCACTATGAGAAGAGTCACACAGCGGAAGAGGCTGCCGATGTAGATTGTGTAGCCTTCATATTTGTAGGTTTTCAAGGTCTGACTGACTAAGGCATTCAGCAACCTAGTCTTATAGCTGACCAAGTGGAAGGTTGGAGAGGAGACCTCAAGATTGGGAATAACATCAGTCCTTCCCACTGAAATATAAGTGGTCATTGCAGGTGAAAAAACATTAGGTGCATGTTATACAATACTCTGGGCTCTGATGCTTTTCCTCACACCTGATGTATTTCATTAAAGAAATCATTTGGAGCAAGAATGTGAATCATGGGATTTTAGTTGCCAGAGAAGAGTGCGGTGAGTTAGAATAAACATGAAGCTGTGAAGTCAGTCTCCCTGGCTTTATTTGCTTTACTATTAAAGAAGAATAGGAAAACCAAGAATGAGAGCATGTTATATTGATTACCTAATAGTGGCACATTTGGGATACACTTAAAATGTCAAGTTTTAGACTGGTGACTTGAATTTTTGACTAAAGATTTCTTACAAGTCTTTAGACCAAATGGTACCTACATCAACTTAAACCTAGACCCTTTCTTTTCACCAACTCTGTTTTACAACAGGCCATTCCTGATAAACAAGATCTTATATTTCTTGTGATTCCACAGGAATTTTATTTACCAAGCATAAAAAGGCCACTTTTGTTCCAGCCGTGATGTTTTATTTCTAACACCAAGAATTCTGAGGACTTAATGTAGAGAAAAAAAACAAATCAAAACAAAACCACCCCCACTCACAGTGAAAGATTGGTAACAGTAAAACACTGTAGAAATGCTCAAAGCAAAATGTGGAAGTGTAATTGCAGGAAAAGTATGGAAGTGCACAGCTGTAAGGGCACGGCAAATTAGCCTACATAAGGTTTAATAGAAGTCACGTATATGCAAGAAGGAAATAATCTGAGGACTGTGCCTAGGGTACCTCTAAAAGGGTGGCAGTAGTGGAAGCATCAGGTTCAGCTGATGCCACACAAGTGTGGCCCTGTGATACAAGGTACAGAATCTGTAGTTCATTACCTCAGTAATACAGGAGTGCAAGGAATTTTGATTGTTTATATTGATTGTTATTTGTTCAAGAATTACACAGATTGATAAAATAGTCCACTACAAAAATTATTTAATCAATGTACTTATTTGTGAAAATGTTTGGAAATCAGGAAAAGTGCAAGTAAATAACTGTGAGAATAAACATTTTATCAAAGAACTTGCAGGAAAAAATTACCTAATCAATAAGTCTTGCTTGAAAAAGTCTGTTGTTCAGATATTGTCTGGACAGTCTAGGCTGAACATCAGTATTATTACCTGTGGTTATTCTCAGTTCTTCTGAAAAGAGAACAGAGATAAGTTAGCCTGGGAAACTTAGAGAAAAGAATTCAAACAATTATTATCTTATCCCTTGCACCTGGTGGTGTGCAGGATGTTTACAAGAAGGAGTTGTTCTCTGTTTGGCCAATTGTGTAAGAGGAGTCTCCTAAAGACCAATCAGGTCTTAGGTTCATGATCCTTTCTATAAGAGTGCGATATTCTATTAATAAAATGCCATTATGCCTTCTGAATCATGGAGTCCGTGTCACCTCTCTTTGCTGTTCCTAAACTCAACTACAGCAATTACCGTTTTAGGAATTTCAAGAAGCAGCTCAGGCAAGCATGTGTTGACCAGTATTTCATTTCATGTTGCCAGTACCATAGGTCAGAAGGGTCATTATATTTCAATTATTTATTGCATAACTCTTGCTTTGAACTAATTAATTGCACTACCAGTTTTAGTGAAAACTCTTTTATGGTACTTGGCCTGACTTGAAGGAGAACACTGCCAGAATCACAAATTGTTGAATTAATAGACTGCATTCATCCAACTTAATAAAAAGTCAGAGAAGACTGAGTTTCTACATTAGCAATGAAAAACTTGATACCAAGAAAAAAAAAATATAAAATTCATAAGAACAGTTACTCCTGCACTCAGTCTTGGAAAATAAATGCAAGCATGGTATATATAGTCTTCTTCATTCTTCCCTATAGTCTAGTCTGATTCGATGGCATTATAAAAGTGGTCAATGACAGAGAATATTATTTAGTTAAGAAACACTGAAGGAATCAGATGAAGGTGAGACTAGTTGTAATATGTCATGCAGTCTCTTTAATGGGAAACAGAAGATTTTTTGTTGAGTGCAGAGCTTAATCAAAAAAACTTTTTTTTTTTAATAATGAAGTATTGCATGCGTGGTACTCAGCAGGATAATGAAATCTGACCCCAAACATCCATCATTAGACATTCAAATGAGAACAGGGGGCTTTTCCCCCATATTACCCATTAGTCACCATCAAATGGGACTAAGCAGTCCCACATTCCACCTCTGCTTCAAACAATTTTTGTGATGTTGGATGAAATACTCTAGAAAGAAATTTGTGTTGACATTGAAACCAGACAGTCATGCTGGAGGTTCAATGGACATCAGCTGTCTGACTATTTTGCCCAGAGCTACATGCTCCTATTTTATTTCTGAGATTCGTTTGTCATGTAACATCAGCCCTTATTCAATTTTAGTCATGGTTTGCCAAGTTTAGTAGCTTTTGGGGTTTTGTGTCTAACTTTACTGAATAAGTATAATTAGAAATTTTGCATGTGACAGAATGCAACTTTCATCCTACCCTATCCTGCATATTAACAGCACGCTGTTCAAACCTGCAACTTACATGAACTGGAGTGAAGCAGCAGATAACACTATGTTGATTCCCAATCACAATTTTACAATACAACAAAATAATAAGAAAACAGGGATTCGATAGACAGGCATTGGTTGGTTGTGACTCAATGCCCATTTTCTGTTTATCTTTTACCTTTCTTATTTAGCAAGTTTTCCACTCAAGAAAGTAACTATCCTAATTTATGTTCCAGTAAAACTTGACTTTAGAATTGAAAACTTTATTTCTTCTTTATGTCTTTAGAGGGGACTAGTTATAAAAAGATCTAGACAGATCCACTACAAAGATTTTATTAATTTAGTTTTTCATGCTTCTGTGACATAGGGTAGTGCAATTAATTTTAAAATTTTCTATGGTTTTCTTTTAGTGTGGAATGTTCGTTAAAATGTGCTAAGACACATAGGTATTTATTCTATGTTGTGTCTCTAAGAAATGAAACTGGTATTAAACACCTTATTTATATATCAATTATACTGGCCTGTTGTATTTTTATCTTAATCTCTTGTGTGTAAGAGGACATTGGAAAATGGAAGAGTAGAGCAAGTATAATTTTTTTATGTTACAGGTGGAAATAAAGACACAAGCCTCTTTCCTCCGTACTCTTTTATTCAGTCTATATACACTTAGCTGCAAGTACAGTTAAAGAACTTCAGTAACTTCAGTGCAACTACTCTTAGTAGTACATTTAATTACATATACTAATAACTTGAGTTTAATTACATATATTTATAACTTGAGTTGTTTGCATTTTCTGAATCTTTATTTGTTTCAATCTTGGATTTCAATAGAAGGTGTCTATTAGGATGCTGAAGAAAAAAGTGTAAGATCTTCCTTCTGGAAGCAAACTCATTTTGCAATACAAGTTCTAGCAAAATTATTTTATTTATGCATTTTTAATTGAGGTATTGACAGTTTATAAGATCATATGGACTTCTTCTAAATTAACACCTTGAGAAGTTTAAATATTTGTTTTCCTTTCCCTTGGAAAGTCTTATTTTGCTTTGCCTCCAAAACATTTTGATTTTCACACCTTTATTACAAGACTTCTGTTTATTTAAATTAAATTTGAATCAGAAGAAAGTAAGCTTAATTCATTGAATAAGAACACTGTCCATCTACTCTATTTTAATTTTTTTTGGCAATAAAGATAAGAGTGCAGATAAGCACAGCTCTTGACTTCTACATTGTGTTTGGAAACATTTTTATTGGTTATGTGGCTGTTTTGGAATCAGCCAGGGTTAACCAGATTTAATGTGTCCAACATGACAGCTAGTCTCATGGAAATTTGGAACCTCACAAAACAAACTTGGATGGTAAAGGACACAGTACCTCCACCTCTGTTTTGCAATTGCAAATGTTTATCATGCTGCAGAGCTGCAAGGGAGATGTATGGAGAGAGGTGTTTCAAAGACCTACAACTTTCTTGAATTCTTTTAGCATAAATCTTATAGTTAATGAATCCCCCTGCAATGGGGCTGCTGGAACTGTCTGTGTCCAGCTGCTCCCCACAGGGCTCAGCACTGAAGCCCCCCGCTGCTAACACCTGGCCACTTAGACCCAATCAGCCCTACATCCAACACAGGTCTGGTCCATGCAATCATAATTATCATCCTCTTTGCCACACTGCAGAGAAATACTGCAGGAAACTTCATCTCTTTCATATCCAGACTGCTCACCTTACAGTCAGCACATGGCTGGTTTGAATGCATATTTTGGCTAAGAGATGTATACAACTGTACATGTCCACAGGTATATTTACTTGAGTGGGTGTATATAGGTAACTTTTTCTGATGAAAAAAGTACTTCTGAGACATAGCAGGGTTTGAGGCAATATCATGGCATGTCACAGTCCATACTTGTGTTGAATGCTTAAAGCCTAACACTTTCACTTGGCTGGGGCCATGAGGAAATGCTGCTTGGTGATTCTCTGGCATATCCCTTGACAAATCTTGGGGTTTTAGTATTCTAAAATTTACTCTGAACAAACACCCCTTTCACCCCTTCCCCTCCTGCTTCCAACATTTCCCCTCACCCCTTCCAACATTAAAAAGGATGCTTTGGCAGGAAGTATTCAGAGATGCTCTCAATAGCCCAAAGGGCAAAGGAGTAGTGGTGAGAGGAGGCCTGTCCTTACACACAAGCATGAGACATGAGACAGAAACCCTCATTAACAACATCATGCTCTACTGGACATTAGGAAACCAGTTATCAAGTTGATAACTTCATAATTTGCTTGCATTGTACTTAATTTTGTTTGGTTTCCATTTATTTTTTAATTTAATTTTATCTTCCAGGATAATTCAGAGAAATTTAATTACTACACTACTAAGAGTGTTCTTGGTGTTTTAGTTTGGTTGAGGGCATTTTCACTTGATTTTTATTTGGCTGGTTGATTGGTTGGCTGGTTGGTTTTTTGTCTATTATGTTAAGGTCACTTCATTTACACAAACATTAAGATTAATCTAATATTTGCTGGAAACACTGGAATAAAAATACGTAGAGTCTGATTTTTGAATTGACACCCCAGTTGGAAGTGAAACAGAAAATATATCCTTTGCTATATTCATGTTAATTTTATCATGTTCTATATCCTGTTTAAATAGGGACTTCAATTAATATTATGTTATGGAAAACGAATATGGATAGTTTAGCTCACTCTCATGGAGTGCCATCTGTAGATGAGTCAATTCTTGTTCCTACAATGAAGCTGCAGATCGTCCATGTGAAGAACAGCAGGAGAACTATGAGTTTAATGTACAGCTGATTATAACAGAATATGACCATCTAATTCTCCTACACATGCTTGAAAGTTTTAGCCCTAATCTCTTGCCAGCATTGCCTAATGAAATATTGATAAAAATTTGTCCGACTTAAAGTTCCTATCATTGTTACTGTGACATTCAATATACAGATGCTTTCTAAATTTTTTTAACATTATTCTTTCAGGACCTGGATTTCTCTTTATCAAAGGAAGATTCCATAGTAGCTATTTACACAGTATTTTATACCAATGATATTTCACTCTGATACAGAGGTAAGATAATATAGTTATTTCTTTATAAATATTGAATTAGAAAACAGAGCTCTCATCATCACTTTCTGAGTATATCACAAAACTTTTGGGAATCAAGTTTGACTGTTTTTTAAAAAGTTGTACTGAATTCAAATGCTATGCAATAGAATATTTTTTTCCAGCTTCAAGTAAATATATCATTCTTGGAAGAAAGGGCATCAACAACCCCTTGCATTTGATATTCTAGCCTTTATTTTCTATTTGATCTAAGCTTTTTATAATTTCAATTCAAGACGTAGCAATGAAACAGAGTCCAAGTTCCTACATAAAGAACCTGCAATATTGGACTTTAACTCTGTGTCAGCTGTCCAACATGTATCACAAAGAGCAAGTATTACTTTTTTTAAAAGAGTTTGCCATCTTTTGTCAAATAGTTTGATCCCAGCTTCAGTGGGCTTCCACCCAATGAGATCAGTATAAGGACTTCTATGTGTCACTAAGGGATTTTAGGAGTAAATCCTCTTTTCTCTGCTGACATTTAGCAGATGTGACAAGAAACACTTATGTTCAGCACTGCTTCAGATTTATACTTCATTTCCCTCTGGATCTGAATATCTAGCATGTGATGCAATCTGGATATTTTTCCACATTCTTTCCAAGTACATAAGACTATTTAATATGTTTATATGTTTACACTTAATGCAGAACAGATTGAGGGAAATATCAGGAAAAAATCTATTATTTTGTAAGGATACACTCCTGATCCCTTTAATACACTTATTACATAGGAAAAAATATGTGACAGATGTTTTAATGAAAATTACCTTTCAGTCTGAACTGAATTTGGTAGAAATTTGTTAATTAACAAGAATGCAAGAATTCATAGATGAAACAGAATTCTTCAATTTCAGAAACTCAGATACCATTTTGATCTATGATGGTTAAAACAGTACTAGGAAAATTAACCAAATAAAATTTCAAAGCTTTAGTAAGTCCCAGACTGATTTCACAAATCAGTCAGCTTTTTTGTTTGTGCAGTGGATGCCACAGCCTTGAAAGGATTTAAGCTTCTCTTTCTTCATAGTAAAATTTAGTGTTCTGATATGAGACTCTTGGATTTATGCCAATTTAAAAATTATCCCAAGATTTGCTGCAAGAATTTCTATTACAGCTTACTTAAACCTTAGAAGGTTATGTGCCAGATCAAACACGAATCCAACATTCCTCCAATTTTCCTTCCTCATAACTTTCACAAGTTACGACCTATATAAGTTATTTTCATTCAAGTAAGCAATTTCAAAAGGGAACTTAAAACACAATGAGGATTTTTTTTAAAGTAGTAATCATTTCCCTCTTCAGCTATCTGTATTGAGCACAAAATAAACCAAAACACTTTTAATGAGGCAGAAGAGGCACAACTTTATAGCATAGATCTGCAGGATTTATGGCAATTATGCAGAGGATATGAGGTTACTGAATCAATACTTGACTCAAACTATGCTACTAAAAATTGTTTTCTTAGAAGAGATTTCATCATTTCTAAGCATAAACTTAGAAGCTTCCTCAGTCTCTTCAGTAGAAGACTAATGACATTTAATAATCACTTTCTTTAAACTTCACTTAATGTTTTGATGTTAAGTCCTAGAAGTTTTCCTTATTTTTCTTCAGTGAAAACATTCCTACATTCTAAGAAGACATTCTAAGGAAAGATTATATCTTGCACAAGGCTGTTTATGGATTCCCTCTGACTTCAGGGCTAAAGCTCAGATTAAATCCTCAATTGCTAATCTCATCAAATGGATTTTTCCTTCTGGAATTTATGCCTCCCTAACATGTCCACATCAGAGCAGCCAGACATTCTGCCATGGGCTTAACATAATGGCAAGGTTTGGATTAGAGGTAAAATGAAAGTATGATTTCAAAATGACGGTGGTCCCTCTCACACCCACGTGCGTACTGCATGCAGCTTTTGCCATTATCCCGTTCTGTGGAAGAACAAGTAGTTTTTTTCCCAGGACTGCCAATCCAACCTTTATCCTGAATACTAAATATAGTTAGTTGAGATCTTGAATCCATTGTTGTAAGCTGCTGGAATGCCCACCAGTTACTCTATCTAACTTAAATATAGATCCTGAGATACCTATTTTATGTAAAAGTTGTTCCAGACTCTACTGAAGGCTAAATTTAACAGTGTATTCTTTTTTTTTTTTTTTTTAAAACACATATACTCTGGGGTTCATTTGTGATAGTCATCTCTAGAATGTAAGAGGGCTATGTATACTGGAGATCCAGACTCAGTTTTCAAAAATCTGTAATTAATATGTATTCCTTTCAAAGAGTGTGTGCTAAGCAACACATTTTAAAAGAATTTTTAGTGTATTGTGGAGCTAATTTCTTAAAACTGCAAGGGATCTGTGCATATGAAGGCTAAGAGATGAAAAGTGGAAAATTGAAAGCCAGGCTAGCAAAGAGGCTTTGGACTTTCTATGGTGACAAAGAACAAGTTGTCAGAGAACTCATCAGGCAAAACCAAGCAGAAAGTATGTGAAGATAATGAGCATACTTTTTTTTTGTTGTGACTCATGAATATTTATTTAGTGGCTTTCAGAAGATATGCAGGAGATTAAAAAAAATGAAATCAGACAACATAAGTTCATGGTTTCAGTCAATGTCAGTGGCAATGTTTAGATGTTCAGTTTGGGTTCAACTCTGATTTTTATTTAGAATTTTATTCTTTGTTATTGATTTTATTTAGAATTTCTCTTAGTCTGTGGGCTTGATATTTTGAAATATTTTTAAATGCTTTACTTTTTCTGTAATAGTAATGTAAACTTTTCTAATACTTTTTATTTATGTTATTTAAACATTCTACTTGATTTCCATTCCAAGATAAATGTTCTCACAAAACTAAAAGTCATGCTGAGGAAGTTAAGAGTTGTTAAGAAATACTCAGTTTTACTAGGGGCCAAGATGTTGGGGAAAGGTAAAGGAAAGCAAAAAAGTTAAATATGAGACCTATGTTTTAGTTTCTTGCAACTTTTCCAATATACAGCCAAGAAGGAATTTCTTGAAGACTCATTCTCTCTCTTCAAGGAAGAAAAAGAAGTATTCCTTTTCACATCTAGATCTTCTGATGCAGAAGTATTGAAAATTGCTAAGCAGTTTAAAAGCTATTAAGCTTCTGCCAAGTTAAGTATGGGCACTTTCTGAATAGGAGGTTCAGAGAACTGTAGTCTCAAAATCTTGAAGGGAGTAGCTGTCATTCCCCTTCATTGTAGTCACACTGTTATTAGCACTTTTCTCAGAGGTTTTAATTTGTTTAAGAATGGACTGGTAGACTAAGGCTGGTTAATGTATCAAATTAATCTTAAAACAAGACAAGAAGCCAGCTGTAAATCTGTGTTAAAACTTATCATTGTAGAAATATCATTATTATCTATTACATATAATGAAATACTACAGAAGAGAAAGGAAAACTATGTTTCTAAGCATGGCCTGCACTAGATCTTTCCATATTTTAATTGGCTTTCCCACCTGTTAAGCTATTCAAGAGTTGGTTTTCACTTTAAGCACTTTAAGTGGGGGAATATAAGACTGACTGAAAGTCATCCTTATTTTGGATACACTTCTACAAAACACCCCTTCACATTTGGCCACTTGTGTGGTCTTAGCTGTTGATGCTGCATGTTTGCACCACACTTGTAGCCCAGAGGGCCAGATTGCTGTTCTGGGGAGGTGTCAGAGCAGGATGTGCATGAACCAGTGGATTGCCTTGGGGAGAAAATTCCCTGCCAGTTAGAACTGGCATAGGCAGTTCTTTGCATGACCAGTGCACAGCTACATGCCAGCAGGTTTTGGAGGATGTTTGTTGCTCTGTTTGAAGTTATACTTTTGAAATATTGTAACAAGAATTTCAGAAAATATTTCTGAGAGTACTTTACCTTTAGGCTCTGTCACAGCTGTCCTCATAGTAACATATAGCTAGTCAAAAGTATACTTCATCATGATACTTTAGAGTGGCTTGAGATCAGACTGAACTTCTTCTCTGAGAGTGAATTGTTGGCATTTTTCATTTCAGAAAGCATGGCTTTGTTCTTCTATACCATTCAGGACTCCTATGGGAAAATGCCAAAGATCTTGCCTCAGTGTCATGTTCAAGGCTGCTACTGAGACACAGCACTCCACCTGCCACCACTTTTGCTGACAACTCCTTAATTTTCTTTCAGAAAGCCTATCCTTGGTCCTGACCCTGTCCATTTCCCTGGTAAAGCCTGGAGATGTTTGTTACGGAGATCTTAAAAAGAGCATCTGCTCTACAGAGTATAATAATGAATTTATGCCCCAATTTACATCTCTAAGAAATATATAATCTACATGAAACAATGAATTCAGGAGGCTAGCTTGAAAAGCAATCAGTATATCCTTATTAGCAGGAAATTCAATTTCATGAATATGCTTTTCACCTTTTTGATATACTTTGAAGCAGTTTTTCAGACTTGATAGGCTAGATTTTGGGATTTGAGATCATTTGTCTACTGCATCTTCCTAAAGCGTCTCTCAAAAAGTGGCAGTTTTGTCTTATATTTTAAAATGTTTCTCCTCTTCAAAGGATTTTCTTAACATTAAGGAGCATAAGCTGTTATTCTTTCTTGCTAAGTTTAATTTTCATTTGGAGAATTTCATTCTGCTGAAGAAACAAATTTGTTTTATCTGAATTATTTCTTGGAAAAAACAATCCGTGCACTCCATTGGTTCGTCAGCACTTCAATGAGTCTTTTGCAGCTCTAGAAGAATAAATAAAACCCTTCCTTGCACATTCTTCTCCACTGGATCTGTGTGCTGAACCCTCACATTTTTGATGCTGTGGAAGACCATGATGGCACAGCTCCTCCTCTCAGTATGGCACCACTGCACCTCAGCCTCTGAGCATCCCTAGCTCTGAAGGCAGCCTGGTGGTAGGGCTCTGACTTTGCACCACATCTGAGGAGACCTTGCTCTCAAAATATGAAAGAATCTCAAGTACAGTACCTGGTATAAAAACCATCTCCATTTTGGAGACTCACTCAACATTTAAATCACTTGCAAAGGACAAGGAATGAACACTGTAAAACGTAGTTAAATGTATTTAGCAATTTTTCTGTTCTAGGCTCAGCACAAGACCTGAATTTGAACTTGATCTAAACCAGAAGGACATTAATTTTGCTCACCTGCTAAAAGACTCTTTCCTGAGGTCATCAGGTGATGTCTTTAGTTTCCACTCATCAGATTTCTCAGCGTAATGTTGGTTACACTGTACAGACACCTGCAGAAGAAATGTCTGGCCATCTTCAACCATTGTTGAGGAAGTTTATTTCCAAATTAATGAGTATCCTGGCTTTTTAAAAAATTCTAAAAGCCACTTCTGAGTTCAGGCCTCGTGGCGTACCACAGCCTATTTGCCAGACAGAAATGGTCCTTTGTATATTTTTCAGAGGGAGAAGCAAGTCTCTTAGTTAGGCTCTTAGCTATTAAGCAATGCTTCTTATTCCACTCTATCAGTAATTTCCCTAAAAAATGTATGGATTTACAAAGCTCTTTTGTTTGCATGATTGTGTTCTTTTGAGGTGTCATCCTGAAATTATGAGAGCTGTCAAAGCTGATTAACAGCTCTTCTGATTTAAGAAAAATTGGAATACAGGAAAGATTAATTGTTTTATCATTTTCATGGTTTTAAATCTAAACATAATTAAATTAAAGTCTGTCATTCAATGTATAGCTGAATTTAGGTCACTTAGTTTGAAAATCAGACAAAAAAATGAATAATTAAAAAAATACACAAACAAGACCATGTGCAATTGTATAAAAATATCTGATTATGAACACAGATACATTTGAAGATTAATTATCATTGCACATCTTAGTTATTTTGACAGAATTAGAACAGGTTGGTTGAAATTCATCACTCTCTGCCTGTCTTTTTCTCTCTCATTAAAAAGTGATTGAATTCTGCGCCATTTAGTTCAAAACAAAATGAACGTTTGTTCTCTTTTGATTTTATTAGTTTTGCTTGATGTTACTCTTTCAACAGAGAGGTGAATGATCATGACAGAGTTTAGTTTAGCTTAATAATACTCCTGAAATTGTGATGGCTGTGTTGCTGGGTACCTATCTTGTTCCTTATGTCAACAAACTTCCAATTTTGTGCTCTAATTTAATTTGGCAGCTTCTTGCTATGCACCAAAACCAACATTTTAACACAGTAGGTAAGATGATGCTATTTCAACACAGTCACTAATTTAGGCAAGCTCAGCTTGATATTCAAAATTTCGCTTGGAAACTGTATGCAAAGTCGTACTTGTTTTCCAACAAAGAGTGAAATTAGTCACAGCGGTAGTTCTGTTCTTTGAGACATGTATGCATAACTTGTCAAGAAAGATGATAAATTTTTGGCATTTCACCATCTTTTAAATATCATTCCATTGTTTTGAAAGTCCTCAAGGAGACAAGTTTTCTTTTTTCCATTGTTAAATGTACCTGTTAACTTCAGTGTTCTGAGAAATTTATTTGATTTCGTTTAATATCAGAGTTAACTATGTCTACTACTATTAGCATATTTCATCTGTGCTAATGCATGTCTGGCTGTTTTTAGTGGACATTAAGACTACAGACCAGAAACTGCATCTCCTTATGGACTTTCTCATTTTATGCAGTTATATGCATATATGCACATGTATTACTACTGTGGATCATCACAACTAGAGTGCAACAATCTAAGAAGTAATGCACAGATTTCCATAAAATCTTGAAGATAGAATGACTGCAATAAACACCTGACTTTTAAAATATTTTTGTACCATAATTAAACATAAATAGCAAATATTATGTAATGTATTTTTATATTAGCTGATAAACATATAATATATGAATATAAAATATTTGTGTCACGAGTTTGAGTGTCTGATCAGCACTCAAATCACTATTAAGATGAAAGGATTTCTTAGGGTTGATACTGAATTCACCTATATTCTTAAACAAAACCTACATAAAGGTGTATTGAAAACACATATTGTATGACTGATGTACTTTAACAGTTCAAGCTCACCAAAAAGTATTTGCATAACTGCTTTGGCAAACAGCTCAAAAATGAGAATTTTCTTTCTATTTCAGGCTGGCTCTTCAAGATTTTAGTTACTTATTTTTATAAACAAAATCTATCCTGCAAGACAAGGTGCACAGAAAACATCTTTCATCATGCCCACTGAAACTGGAGAAATTTGGGACAAAATACAGAAGCTAGTGGAGAGATGCATTTCTAGCTAAGGCTGCAAAGAAGTGGTTTTGCCCCTAATCCAATACAGAACTGCCTTGGCTCAGTCATCTTCCTGTAACTCAATCACACTCCTTTGGTCAGAAAACACCTCTATTGCAGTGCTGAATACTATATTTGATACAAAGATGTCTTAGGAAAGGAACTGTTTGAAATTCATTAGATATCAAAAACTGCCTTGTGAACCTTAAGAACTCACTTCTAAGTATAAGAAATCATATTTTAAATCAATAAAGACAGAAATCTGTGCTGAAGCATGTGACAAAAATCTCTTTAAGTATTGTATCATTGAAGTTCTCTTACAGAATTAGAATACTTTAAAGGGCGGAGGGATCTATTCCATTTTAAAAACTTAAACTGTAGTTTAAATTTCTTTGTATTTAAAGTACATAGTCCTACATAAGTGAAAATTATGCAGAACTTTAATTTCTCCTCTTGAGAAAGTGAAAAGCAAGCTTTTATCAAATACTAACTTGGGAAGAATTTTAAGGAAGCTATAATTTAGAAATTCAAGTAACAATATATTACAATAAGTAGTGTTTAAGACTTCAAAAGGATTTTAGGAAAATAGTTTCATTGTGTATCCTTCTTAGACACAAGAACTTGCACTTGAGAATGTTACATATATTTAGATATTTCCATGATCAACACTAAAATTTTAATTTTCATTTGGTCAAAATTAGGAAGTACTAAGATAATGCATCAGTACTGGTACTTGCAGACTTGGGTGCAGTTTTGGCAGTTTTAGTATCTTAATCTGATTTTAAAATCGCATTTGAAACTTCTAAATAATATAAGTAGAGTAACCTATATTATGAAATTGCTACAGATATTTCCAACAGATAGCACCAGATACTCTCATTATTGCATTGCTTATATTTAAAGATCTAAGATTAGTGATGATTCTGGATTTCATGTATTTATAAATGGGTACTTTATGTGCGGACTTTCTCCACTGATAGTAGATAGCTGAATAGTGTTTCTTGGAAGAATGCAAATGTTGACTAATAAAATAGTGTTGTGTTGTCAGTACAGATAATGTAATAATTACATAATTACATTATTAATAATATGTAGGTATCGGTTCTGCCTCCAACACTACATTCATAACATTAGCTTTCTCTCATCTTGGTTATTTAAATTGTCGTGGAAATAGAAATTATCAAAAAATCACAGAAATTGCTGAGCTGGAAGGAACACATCAGGATCATCAAGTCCAATTCTGGCCCTGCACAGGACACCCCAAGGTGCCTGAGAGCATTGTCCAAACACTTCTTGAACTCTGTCAGGCTGGTGCTGTGAACACTTCCCTGGGGAGCCTGTTCCAGTACTAGAAGTAAAGTGGAACAGGTTCTTTAAGGGCATAAGAGTATTGCTCTATAGTTTTACACATAAACTTTGAATGTAAGCCCATGACACATTTGTTTATCCTAATAATACATTTAGATGAGCCTTACACTTAGAGGTTAGAGCCCAAATTACTAAAGAGTGCTTGACCCCCTAAGGTGCTCATTCCTTCCTGCAATCAGTGTATCTGGTGCAGGCAGATGTGGGTTCACTCTGCCTGTACCATAAGCTCATTGTAGGGTGACTGTGTTAGCACAGCAGAGAGCCTGAGTTAATATACTCTGCCTGTTCAGCTTTTGGTTCAGTTCAGAGCTGGTTCACATTTAGTTAAGCATGGGCAAAGAGAGCCTGCACCTCTCTCCAACATAATGCTGATGTATTCTTTAGCAAGCACTTAACAACCTCTAAGAAGTGGCTCCTAAAATTACAGTGTGTGAACCATTAGCACCGAGGTTACTTCAAAGCAGTCAGTGCATATTTTATGAGCAATAGAAACCCTCCTGCTACAGTGTCTAGCCCAGAGCTAGCTGGAATTGCTCCTGTTGCTGCTAGTATGGGAATCCTTACCTCAGAGTGTGGGAGTCTTCTCAGCAGTCATTTTGAGCTGCATGTGACACCTTTCTTCTGAAGACACACCATGTGTTCAAGCACAGTGATGTTCCTTATTGTAGCTTAAGGTGTTGAAATAAACATTTAACTCATTATGTCAGTTCAGTCAGTGAGAGATTTTGTGATTTGTTTTCCTTTTGAAGTGGATGCCCAGAAGAGGACAAATATGATGATACAAAACTGATATATAATTCTATGTTAAGTTGCCTTAAGTTGCATAATTGAAATTTACAGCTGATAAATGCTTGATTTGACATAGAATTGGGTTAATCACAGTAGAAGTTTCATAAAAGAAAATTGAAAAAATGGTTCAAAAGACACCCCCCCCCATTTGCTGGCTTTTTTTTTTTTTCTCCTAACAATTATTTTAGTAACTTTAACATCAGGAAAAGCAGAATATTTAGTGATAGGAGAAGAGGTAATGGTTTTAAACACAAAAGAGAGTATATTAAGATTGTCTATAAGGAAGAAATTCTTCACTATTATGATTTGAAGCACTGGAGGAGGTTGCCTGCAGAAGTTGTGGATATCCAGTCACGGAAGTGTTCAAGGCCAGGCTGGATGGAGTTCTGAACCACGTGGTCTAATGGAAGGCATCCCTTCCTATGGCAGATGGTTTGGAACTAGATGTATTTTAAGGTCCTTTCTGACCCAAACCTTTCCATGATTCTGTGATAAACTAAATCTACACTAGTTTGCATACAGTGACAGTATGACTGTCAAAAATAGTCTCAATAATTAGTTTTGTAGTTTGGCTTAAACATAACTTGAGGTTGCTTTAATATAAATTAAACATGCTTCTGCTCTCTTTCTCACACTATCATGGCAGTTCAGGTGAGATGTTACTAAAAACTTCTTGCAGGGCAAAAGAATGCACAGGTGAGTTGTGTCTGAAAAACCAGGTTACTGTGAATTAGGCTTAAACAAGTTTGTTTTGTGTGGCTTGGTATAGTGCTTAACTTCACTGTTAATTTATGTCCTGTTGGCTTGTTCATGTCCATCTATTTTCGGACTCTATGTGCAACTTGTTCCTTTCCAGTTCCTAATTCAACAGTTCAGCAGTTATATATTTTACCTGTATTACACAACTTGGTCATGAATCCCAAATTGCTGCACCTATGCTTACCACTCCAAAACTAGGGAAGGGATTGTGCCTCTGTACTCAGCACTGGTGAGGCCATGCTTTCAATCCTGTGATCAGTTCTGGGCCTCTTGCTACAATAGAGACTGAGGTGCTGGAGCATGTCCAGAGAAGGGCAGCAGGTGAAGGGTTTGGAGCACAAGGCTTATGAGGAGCAGCTGAGGGAGCTGGGGCTGTTTAGCCAGGAGAAAAGGAGGCTCAGAGGGAAATATATTGCCCTCTACCATATGGAGAGCGGTGTTTTCTCCCAAGTAGCAAGTGATAGGAGAGGAAGAAATTGTCACAAATTGCACCAGAGGAAGCTTAGCCTGGATATTAGGAAAGATTTATTCATGAAAAGCATTGGAACAAGCAGGTTGGGGAAGTGGTTGTATCACCATCCCTGGAGATACTTTAAAAAATGTAAAGATGTGGCACCTGGGGACATGGCTTAGTGGCAGACTTGGCAGTGCTGGCTTAACGGTTGGATTCAATCCTAAAGGTCTTTTCCAACCTAAATGATTCAATGATTATAATAGTATTCTAACAGGTTTCTGCTCCTTTATCTGCACTGAGGGGTCACCTGTAAAACAGGCAAAATGGAAAAAAAATATTTTCAGCGTATATAAAAGTTGTTTCAGATATTAATGTTATACATGGAAAATGCTATATGTATCCATTCAGATAAGTGCCATAATACCTTACAGTTGCTATGGTAACTAGAGAGCAGCTGAGGTTTGCTTTTTCTATATTTAGAAAAAAAATCTGAAATGTCTCAACCAATTGAAACCCAATATTGCTAAGAAAATTTTACCTAGAAGGGGCCTATCAATCATGCATTAAATGCCTTTAATTCATCATTCTGAGCCATGTCTATATGGGGGCACGTCCGAGTAAACCTCCAGACCTGAGTGACAGCAAATGTAATTTGTGTGGCCCATGACAGGGCACATGTATTCAGGTGTAGTTTCAGGCTAGCTTGGGTTTCTAGATTACAGTCAGCTGGCAAGTTTGTCCAAGGCACAGGCTAGGTATGTTTGTGACTTCACCTGCCCAGACAAAATGCTTCAGTTACAGCTGGAGTTCTAAATTGTAAAATGGTTGGACCCCTAGGTTGCTGAGGATTGCAGATGTCCAAAATACAGCCTTCATTCAGCACCATTTGCTGCAGACAGTGACACAGAGCACACTGGAGAGGTTACAAGTCTGTGAAGCTGTAGGAATGACAGAAACCATTAAAAATGGTGAAAAATCATGGACAGACAGTTTAACCTCTGATTAATTCTAGTTGATCTGGAGCTTAGCAGGGAAAGGCTGCATTAGGGGCATTTTACTCCTCACAGCTAAAATGCAGAAAACGCATATTAATGAGAATTCTGATTTTAAATCAGGTGTGAAACGGAAATCAGTTTATATGAGGCTGAAAGGTAGCGCCAGTTGAAAAGCTCTCCTTCACCCTCTAGAAATCTAGTTGCCTATTTTTCAAAGGCTACTTCATTGAAAATGTTTGTAAGTATTTTGGGTGTACTGAAAGACATAGCTTGACCGAGCACTGATCATGCAACCTCTCTTAATTGTGCATAAACACTTCCCTAAAACTACAAATCTTGTAGGAACTGCCTTTAGAAATTATATCACTGAGTGGTTACATCAGATGCTTAGATTGTGGATTTGGTTAAACTTCTCAGTACATAAAGACCACGTTAAGTAAAATCAGGTTTCTCCCTTAATTTTTACTGCAGGTCTCCAGCTGAAAGCCTGCATAGCAGAAGGTGCAGCTATAGCTACTGATTGGTACTTGTGCCTATCACCAAGGAATTTTTAAAAAAAGATGGGTTGAGTTTGAAAAGAAACAATAGAAAGTAGGCAAAGTAACTGCTTAAATTATAATTATACTTCATGCTGGCACTCTTAAAATTCTCTGGAAAGCTGGCATCTAAAATATAATGATCAAATGTATCAATGTGTTGGTCCACTGTGGTGACCCAGTTGAGTTTTGCGGGCAGTGCTGTGGTGAAATACACAGATTTCTATCTTTTTTTCCTTTCTGTATTTCAGACCCACGCACGCTTTGTAAATAAAAAAAAGGTAGAGTGGATACCTACGAAATTGAAAATAATCATAGCATACTGTTCTGTTTTTTTCTTGTTTTACAGGCTCTCTTCATCCAGAGCATTTTACAGTCTGTGTCTCCATGCTTTCAATACAGACAGATACTGAGTGGATGGTGTGAATACAGAGGGCAAGAAATTTCATTTGGAGAAAGGGGAAGGTGTCTGGTTTTGCTTTACATGAATTCCATGTATATTTTAAATGCAGTTTTATTCCAGTACAATCTGCTTCATTTTTTTCCTAGAAGAACAGATAAGAAGAATATTCTATTATCTATTTATCTGTTGTTCTGTTCCTATGTTAATATGTATCATCTGCTGTTTATCAGAGAAGAATTCCTCATTAAAATGCATGAATGACAGTATGATGTTCATATTCCTTAGTATGTGTTCGTGCTTATATTCAGTATAACTGATCAATAAAAATACAATGTTTCAATTATAAAAACCAGGAGAGGCCAATGTTTGAATCTTAAAAAAAAAAAAAAATAGGTGCAATACTCTAGTATCTTATAAAATCATTCGAAGCCATTGTGTGAAAATGGCAGTGTCATCTACAACCCATTGTGTGCATGGGGAAAAATACTAAATTAAATTTCTGAATCCTATCAAAACTGACATTTCTTAACTTATTTTATGGAAGGCTAACTTAAAATTATATCTGTTTTTTTACTTCCTCCAGTCTCTACTAGCATTCTCAGTTTCATAGGGTTACCTAGGAAACTGACTGGGATAGATTTCATGATCAGGAAGGAATAGATTTGGAAAGTACAGCTGCTTTCCCTCCATAGCTACTGAACTTGCCTTTAACCACAGATATTTTTTTAAATGGACGCATATCTCCACCTGCTGGCTCCAAGGAAGATATTACAGCCTTCCAAGCAGAGAACTACATACTGGCAATGGAATACCTGCATAATAAAGCCTGTTTGGGATCAACAACCTTTCTGTGCTGATGCTCCAAAAGTGCTGCATTTGTAGTAAGTAATTTTGGAATAGGTTAGTCTATTTTTAGTTCATTCACTCAAGGGAACTGGATGCAATCCAAAAGATAGCATTGCCCCCCATATCTCTATTATAAGTGAGACAATTCTGTGAAGGCAGCCTTTGCTGTTCAATTACAAATTGAACATTATTCAGGACCAGCTCTTAGGCTTTTCCAGTGCCTTAGACACCTACGTGTAGACATCACGTATGGACACTCAATTGTACAACATGCAGAAATATTTATAGCTAGTAGGGCAATATCCATTCTCTGATAAGGAGGATTACAGCAAGTGATGCTTTCAGGTATATTCTGAAAAGTGCATAGCCTACAAAACTAGACCAGAGCCATGAAAAGTTTTTGTGCATCTAGAACCTGCAAGCAGAAGATGAAGCAATGAAAGTGGCTGTTATACAGACTTTCTGTGTCTCTGTGCAGATTTTTTTTTTTCATTGTTGTTGGTTGGGGCTTTTTTTGTTTTCCAGGAGGCTTGTTTGTTGCAGTATTTTTAATTTTATGGCTCAATAATTTGAGATTGAACACACATTGTCTTGAAGGTGTTGGTATGTATTCACTACAGCACCTGGCACTCTTCACATCATATCAGGGAGTCTTTTATGATGCAGTACATTGGCATGAGGTTATTTGGTTCAGAAATAATATTGCATAGAAAACTGCAAGAAACATCTCAGTGGATGCGACTTCCTATGGAAATTGATGGAACTGTGTAAATTTTGTTTTGTAACACATTGACCTTGTGGCTTCTTCAGCTTGTCCTTTTGCTGATCACCAGTTTGCAACATGTGAAAAAAGTACCTCCATAAAAGCCCAATATCCTGCAAAACTGCCATACAGGGTACAGCAGGATAAAACTACAGAATTCCAGTTTGTAAACCTTGCACTGTACAGGTGATGAAAATAATCTCATTTTCCTCTTAGTACTTAATTTCTTGATTGACTTAAATTACCTTAAGCCTTCTGCTATTGAAAATCTTAACTTTCCTGCATGTTGTGGGACTGATATTTGTGTGACAGTCAAAATCCTACTTGAGCTAAACCTGATTGGTTTGTTGTATTTCTGTTTGTTTGTTTCCAGCATGTCATACCTTTTGTCTGGATGGCTGCATGGCTGCATGAGTGGAAGAGCTGGAGGAGGATGGAAAACACAGAGTATTCAGGGAAGAAGATACAACCATCTCCTCCAGCAACTCAGGTTTAGACTAGCTTTTGAAAATGCATACTTCTTTGGGCAGAAATTTGTGTTTAATAGAGAACATGTACATGCAGGCATAATTCTTTGAAATCAGTTGTCTACTACTTAGAGAAAAAAAAAATAATAAAAGCTTTTTCTTAGAGGGTGCTACTCTTTATACAAGCTCATTTGCCTCACTAATTGTCTCCTTCAGGAGAAACATAGTGGACAGTAGCCCCTCCAAATACATGTGTATGAAAATGATGCAAGCATGAATCTTTCAGGTGAATGCCAGTGTTCATTTTCTACAGAGATAGGCAGCTATCTCATTCTCACATCTAGAATAAAGAATCATTATGCCTAGTAGTAATTGATCCCAGATGATCTTATTAACTAGGGAAGTTTGTGGGTTTTGCTCACAATACAGAGCTCCTTTCTTCAGAAAATATGACAAAAAAATAGAGGAAGGCTTCTTTTGTTATCTGCATTTGCTCTGGAACTTTTAAGTTGTCTCTGTGCTCATATTTAATTAGCTTCTGCAAGCCTGAGGTCAAATGAGGTGCAGAGCTGGCACATGAAAAGAAACACCAGAGGTCAATTAAAATTATTAAGTCACTATCAAGCTCATCTGGAAAAATGGAAAGAATTTTCCTTTAGCAAAGACTTTTGGGGAGTAACCATATGCTGAAGGGTACACATTTTCCTGCACTAGCAAAGGCATGGTGCTCTGGGTAAAGGCTGCTTCATGACAAAACATTATGTTAGTAGAAAGATAAATGGCAAAAAGTCTTGCAAGTACCTTTTTTTTCTCAGTTTAGGTTTTCTATTTTTACTTGTTCATTAAAATCTCTCTCTTTATATACCTCTTTCTTTAGGATATTAGTTAACCCTCTCTGACATTTTCTCTAAACCACTTAATCTGTCTTTGTCCTAGTGGAAGCTTCTGGTTGTCCTAAAGCACGTCTGCTCATAGCCTTCTTAAATGCATGTGAAGGTGCCAATAAGCCCACTAAAGCAGTGTCTTACCTCTTCCTGGGTGTCAGATAGTCACAATGAGAGCTGTTCCTGTGGTGATATCTCCAGCATACAGCAGATATCCACGCTCACTTCAAAACAGACGTTTTGTAGCCTCATATTTGAAAAAAAAAAAAAAAGAGGTTTTTCTGATTTGTCTGTATGGGCTAGACTTTGCTGCTTCCATATGACTTTTTTCACTCTCTGAAAAAATGTTGTTGATTTAACAGGACTGAATTTCCTCTCCTTGCCTGTATCTCTGCCTTGGTCAGTGGATCTGCAGTTTTCTCCAGATGCACAGTATAAATTCAAAGACAATGTTAATTCATAAACCAGATTATCTTCAGGAAAATAAATGCATGTAATCTTTTTTAGATGGGACTGATTATGGGGGGGGTGAGCAGGGAGTGTGAATAAAGGCCTAGAAGGAAGCCTAGAAGGAAAAGAAGAGGCATCTAATTGACCTTGCCTGGATATCAGGTGCCTGCCAAAGCTGCTGGGCAGGGGAAAAAAAGGATAACAAAATGTTCATGGAACGAGATAAGGGTAGGTAGGGATCACTCACCAAATACCGTCATGGGTGAATCAGAGTTGACTCAGGGAAATTACTTTAATTTATTATCAGTCAAATCAGAGTAGGGTAATGAAAAACAATAAGTAACAATAAATCTTCAAACACCTTGCCCCCATTGCTCCCTTCTTCACAGGGATTGATTTCTTTATCTCCTCTGATCAGAGGCTCAGGGGACATGGAATTGGGGCTGCAGCCAGTTCATCACACGTTGTCTCTGCCGCTTCTTTCTCCTCAGGGAGAGGACTTGTCACACTCTTCCCCTGCTCCCCAGCGGGGTCATGACATATTTTTGACATGGGAAAACTAAAATCTGAATAAAATCCTGTAGTAAATCCTTTCTGCAGCAAAATCAATATTTTGGGGTTTGGTGTTTTATTAATTTATTAGTCTTTAAAATATTTTGGCTTCTCAAAAATCCTTTCTTGCAGTGCAGTTTTCCTCCATTTTCAAATCTATATAAGAATATCTCATAGAATTTGCTCAGTTATTAGTTCACATAATATCTTACTAATTTAATGGATTTTTAAGAATTTAAAAAATGAACATGGAATTCCATTTACAATACTTCAAAAAAAAAACAAACTCATGAGTAGCTGCAGTTCTCTGAAATAAATGCTTCATTCTCAATGCTTGGTGTCCTTTAACACCTCTTCTAGTGCTGAACTGAGTGTCTTTTCCTTTTACTTGAAGACCAATGTAACTCCATCTGTTGCATAATTATTTTGGTGAGCAACACTGAATAGCAAAAAAAAGCTGGTCAAACTGCTTCTCATTTTACAGAACTGGTGAGAAGAGGAGTGGAGGATATAGCCTAAACTGCTTACGTTAGTCTAAAGACAGTTTTTAATGGTTTTAATGTGGTGAATAAGTGGTTTTGTGTGAGTACCACAGGCTTGGAGACCCTTTTTTTGGCATGTTTCTTACCTGAGACATTTTCCAGGTTTCAATCTGCTTTCCTCATCTAGAAAGGCAAGCACTGAGCTATACAAGTTATACCATAGCCTAAAACCTGCTCAACATAGAGATTAGATGTTCCTGGGAAGCTGTTTCCTGTAGGTCACTATGTAGTCATTCTTTCTTGGATTTTGAGGAAAGCTTGCTTTTTCTCTGAGGAATAAAAAACAATGCAACAAACAAATCCAAACCAAACCAAACCAAACCAAACCAAACCAAACCAAACCAAACCAAACCAAACCAAACCAAACCAAACCAAACCCAAAAAACCAAACAAAAAACCAAAACCTCAAAACCACACAAAAAGAATCAAGAAATATAAAGCTGTATGTTTTTTACAAGATCTTACAATAGTCAATGCTACATTTTTTCTAAGAAGTTTCATAAAAGCAGTGCTAAGACCTCTTTCGTTATTTTGGATCATAATATTGATTTAATTTTTGTCTGTAAAAATAACACTGCAGGCAATGTGATCAATATGACTAATTATATAGTGCTAAAAATCCAGTTCACAAACTTTTTATGACAGCTGTAGTTGTAGAGTTATGTGTGACCTTACAGAGAAGACACATGAATATATGCACAACCATTTCCAAAATTTTGTCTTTACTTAGACCTTTATATTTCTGGCTTTGGAAGAAAGTGAAAAAGTTTAGTTTGAATCTTGGTTTGGGTTAGACAATATGACCCCATTTTACACTAGGCTACAAAATCAGTATGTATCCAACAAAATTTTGTATAATCAGCAGAGTAGCTGAAGTAGGTTTTAAAAAGACCTCTTGGTAGAAAGGTTTATAAGAAAATATATTAATTTTTATTATCTATTTACAGTTTGATTTGGAGCTCTTTGAAGTTAAACATGCTAATTTTAAACCAATATCAGGATGGAAGGGATAATTTGAAAATATTTATTAAAAAAAAAAGAGTGACTATTAATTTATTGTTATTTTGATGTACAAACACATATCTCAATAGTTTTAATCAGAGGACAGAATGAAAATTACGTGTGTTTGACATACTGAAAAAAAACCACCAAAGAGTTCTTTCAAGATAGTAATCTAAAATTAAAGCTTTAAACTAAGCAGAATTCACTGTTGATAAGTTAAATAATTGGGATTAGGTCCCAGAACTGTATTCTTCATAGGCTGGAATAGAATAAGCACATAGATGTAGCTTGTTATCAGGAACTTGGAAAGAAACTCTTAAAGGCAATAAAACCAGAAAAAATTCTATGTGTTCAAATACTTTGGGACATACTTGGAAAAAGAAATAGTAGTTTTGATACTTTGCTACTGTCTATAAAGAAAGATGGAACCATTCTTTCATAAGGGACAGACTTATTATTTTAATTTATCAGATTGCAAAATGAGGCAATAAAGATTTCTTTTTCTTCAACATAAAATTGCAGACACCTAATAACTATAGATGGAACAAGACATCTGATAACTATAGATGGAACAAGAGGTTTTCTGAAATCAGATTTACATGTTCACACATGAAAATGGAGTATTAAATGTATGTTTCTCAATAATTCCATGATCTGCTGAGATCATGAATTTGAAAAATCATGTTAAGGGATATAGAAACAAGATTTGCCAAAAAGTGAGGCAGAAAATTTTGGAAGGATTTAGAGAAACTCGCAGAATCTGTTAATAGTTTAGCCTTTCCCTGTACTATCAGATTGAGAAAGTGCTTTGATACTTAACCTATAGATGAAAATATAGACCCTTGTAGGCCCAAATTGCCATCTAGATCAGGTTAAAGCAGGCAGGGAAGACTCACTGTAGGCTTATATTACATGATTAGTCTGTAGGCTACATGTATTTGCTTATTGCCACAGGAAATGAGAAAATCCAAAATTCCTGTAATCTGTTTCATGATAAAAAGGACTTAAATTCTGCTGTTATGAAAATTCTGATTTGTTGAAGATGAGAATATCAGAGTTTAATTGAAGCAGTGCATTTTCCTAGGAATACTTCAGTATATATTTTCAGAAAGATCTTAACATCAGCATCTTCCTTATTAAGTGAGCATATTAAATATAGAAAACATACATAATTCAGATGCAAAGGAAAAACACATAAGTATGAAAATATCCCTAGTAGTGACAGGGTATTTTTTTAATTGGAACTACAGCGGCTTTGTATGGATTTTTTTAGCATGACAGTTTTGTGTAGTTATACATCTATATCCACACTTGCATCGAATAAATGTGCCCTAAAGACCGGTCCAGTTATGAAGGGAAGCTGTATGTATTGAGCTTCATCTTCCTACTTTTATGCAATTACTGTTGTGGGGAGAGAAATTATTTCTTTATCTAACAATACTTTGCCCCTCTTCTTTTTGTTGTTCATTTCTTCCTTTTCTCTCACAGAAGAGAAGGGGTAAGAAGTTGACTGACTCTGTATGGAACAGAATCACAGACTCCCAGAATTAACTAGGTTGGAACATATGCATTTGTTTTGTGTGGTTATCTATCTAGGTTTTGAAAATCTGTATAGGATTCCTAATATTAATATTATTCTAAAATTTCTTAAATGGCAATACTTAACCGCCTTGGCTTCCTTTGAAAAAACCCAGGAGTTAGAAATAATGTATTGAATAGATTTATGAACAAAAATCCATGGTGAAAGCTATTAGCCAATCACTTTCTCAGTTTCAGCCTGTGTGTCCCTGTGCAGCTGAGGGAGTATTTATGAAGGCAACAGATAATTTCACAGCCCACAAAACAGAAAGTCACAAAAGCTAGGAAACCTGCCTAAACATTTTGGATGGTGTCCAGTTTATTGTGTTATTAAACAGGGTGACCAGTTTGAGATTCTAAAGACTCAACTGACAATGGCTGAATGCTTGGAGTTGCAATATAAGAATCTATTCAAACTGGGTTTGGAATGTATGATCTGCAAACAGCAATCTCTTTCAAAATGAGTACACAGAATTATTAGAAGCTCTTAGAGTTCTATCTTCAAAATCAGATTAGAGTGCTTCCTCACTTAGGTGTTGTAAAGATATACATCATCTGGCAAAGCCTTCAAATGCTATAATGATGGGGCAGTGAAAAGCCCCGGGGAAATCAACAACTCAGTAAGTCTTTCTTCAAAGTGGAATCAAACAGTGCATGATAAATAAGACTTAGGAACGACACTGAAAAAGAGAATAAACTATATAAAAGCTACCCATTTAATGAGAAGTGTCCCTGTTGGGAACAACAGAAAGTGGTAGTCCCCTGGAAGATGTGTGCAAAAGTGAGTTGTGCACAAAAAATGAAATCACCAGTGTTTTTAATACAGTATTGTATATGTTAACAAAGCATTTTGAGGCAAGCAGCCTGGATCATGGGACACCTGCCAGCTCTAGCTGATAGCACCTTGTATGGAAGAAAATAGCATCCATGAGTGGATGTCATCTGTTTTCCCAGATGTTATGAAACTTGCTGATAGCATTTACTACAAGCTGAACTCTCATTTTTTATATAGCTGGGGCTTTCTGCCTGCCTATCTCCCTCCCATGTCACTTTCTTCATCACTATTCCATTGTTCTCATTTTGCAAAGACTGTTTTTCCTCTTAGGCTAGTTTTCTAGTCCCTATATGCAGAAAATCCTGTTTCCATCTAATGATGCCCCTTTTTCTCTGTCAGCCTTTTCCCCCAGCATTCAACTGTCTCCTAGCTGACTTTATTATATTTACATATATTTATATTATATTATACTCTTCTTCCCCTCTATATTTTTTTCCTCTTTGTTGTTCTTATAAATCCCCCAAATCCCTTTAATAATTTCCCCGTATTGTTCAAGAATCTATTTATTTTCCAGAAAAGAAACTGGGTTNGAGTTGCAATATAAGAATCTATTCAAACTGGGTTTGGAATGTATGATCTGCAAACAGCAATCTCTTTCAAAATGAGTACACAGAATTATTAGAAGCTCTTAGAGTTCTATCTTCAAAATCAGATTAGAGTGCTTCCTCACTTAGGTGTTGTAAAGATATACATCATCTGGCAAAGCCTTCAAATGCTATAATGATGGGGCAGTGAAAAGCCCCGGGGAAATCAACAACTCAGTAAGTCTTTCTTCAAAGTGGAATCAAACAGTGCATGATAAATAAGACTTAGGAACGACACTGAAAAAGAGAATAAACTATATAAAAGCTACCCATTTAATGAGAAGTGTCCCTCTTGGGAACAACAGAAAGTGGTAGTCCCCTGGAAGATGTGTGCAAAAGTGAGTTGTGCACAAAAAATGAAATCACCAGTGTTTTTAATACAGTATTGTATATGTTAACAAAGCATTTTGAGGCAAGCAGCCTGGATCATGGGACACCTGCCAGCTCTAGCTGATAGCACCTTGTATGGAAGAAAATAGCATCCATGAGTGGATGTCATCTGTTTTCCCAGATGTTATGAAACTTGCTGATAGCATTTACTACAAGCTGAACTCTCATTTTTTATATAGCTGGGGCTTTCTGCCTGCCTATCTCCCTCCCATGTCACTTTCTTCATCACTATTCCATTGTTCTCATTTTGCAAAGACTGTTTTTCCTCTTAGGCTAGTTTTCTAGTCCCTATATGCAGAAAATCCTGTTTCCATCTAATGATGCCCCTTTTTCTCTGTCAGCCTTTTCCCCCAGCATTCAACTGTCTCCTAGCTGACTTTATTATATTTACATATATTTATATTATATTATACTCTTCTTCCCCTCTATATTTTTTTCTGCTTTGTTGTTCTTATAAATCCCCCAAATCCCTTTAATAATTTCCCCGTATTGTTCAAGAATCTATTTATTTTTCAGAAAAGAAACTGGGTTCTGTTATCTTCCCAGTTCTCCCCAACATATCCATTCCCTCTACTATCCAATGTCTGTTAGCCTGGGATCTGGGTAATCTCTTTTTCCACCCTGCAAAGAACCCAGGATGTCTCTTCAGAGCCAAGATTTGGGCCACCTGAAGAGTTACAATCACTGGAAAAAAATCTGCAAGCATAAGTCTGAAACTTATCAGTAAACATATTCCTTTAAATAAAGCTGGAGGGAGGGGGGAGCTCATAGGACTTAACTTTTCAAAAGATTATGATTTTATTATGCTTGGGCCAGTTTTTGTTCATCACAAGACTTTACCCGTTATATGTTTGTCTTTCAGGTTCAACTTTCAATCCCTGCTGAGCAGTGTGGCAACATCTGAGCTTTCCAGGAAGACACTAAGTTTTTAATGGGGCCTTACTGGTGTTTTAATAAAGCAGAAAGTAAAGGTATTCTCCCTTGCATACATTCCCACAGGTCTGAAATATTTCACTTGTATTAAAAAAGGAAACTTGGAGTGCATATTTGCAAGTATAGTAGCAAATGAAAGGAAACATTCCAGTAAACCAAGGTGCAATGAAAAAAGAAGGATTTTAATATACTGCTGTTTTTCCTATATTGCTCATTATGCTGAGGAACCCTGATATGTATATTAATATATTCATTCCTTGTGGAAAAGCTCAGGTGTCTCTCTGAAGTTTTAGTTGCACTGTGATATTGACTTACCTGATCAATTTTAATGATGAAAAGACTGGCTTGGTAGCCAAGAGAAAGGCACAGAATGTTGTCTACTTGAACTTGACTTGACATTGTCTCCGCATAAGTTTTGCATAACTCTTGTTTCCAGAGCATTTTCGTCCCAGAGGAAACACCTCTGAGAAGACATTAATGAATATTAATTTAAGATCTGGGCATAAGGAAAATTCTCAGTTTGCTCATAAATATTTGCTATTGAAGGTTCTCATATAACTGCTATTTGTTTACAAATAAGTTATTGTATTGATTTAAATAAGTTCAAATTACATTATACATAAGGCTATTCTTAAGAGTAAAGCAACAGATGATGTTATGATTTTATAGTTACTCCTTCTTAGGAGTAACTATAAAATCATATTTTAGGGAGGAAAATTTAGGGAGAAAATTTTTGATGAGAAAGTGAACAATTTTCTCTGATGAAGGATTTAATAGCATAGAAAACATGCCAATAAACTTGAAATTTACTTAAACTAAGGACAGTGCCATGAAGCAACTGAATAAGCTAGTGCCATAAGAAGGTTACCCTTATTTTCACTTTGGTCTTATATTCCTTCTCTCTTCCTGCTTCCGGCTGGGTATTCCAGCCTGCTCATGTTAACAAATATTTATTTTTGGAAACACAATAAAGTAGATCCAGGATCCCACCCAGAAGGAAAATTAGGACAAATTAACTCATTTTGAACCATCTGGCTGCATGGGTCCTAGTATTGGCATAAGGAAGATAGGGGATGGGAATCACCTCTGGCTTAGATTAAACAGCTGTGGAACTGTAACTTTAAGAAAATTAAAGCAATGTGATAGCTTCTAAGAATAGCAGTGTTAAATAATGTTAGCAAAGTAAGTGCTGAGTGAGAATTAATGTTCAAAATATTTTTTTTCCTGCAAATAGAGATATATGCAACTACTGATACCTGAAACATTTGGAAAAAATTCTTTCTTTTTGTATTGTTTTTGCCTTTGAAACAGCACCTCCTTTTGAAGTTTCTGTGCCAAAATTAAGCGGAAGATATTTTTTTAATTCCATTCCCCATGAAAGCTTAGTGGTTTGAGTTTTTTCCAGTTATTTCCTTTTTTGTTGGTTGGTTTTCATTGGGCTTTTTTTTTTTTTTTTTTTTCCTGATAGTGCCAAGAAATTATTTGCACAGTTGTATATCACATGTCTGGCTAAATGCTAATCATAAGTCTCATCTAAGAGGGTTATGTTGTATCTGTCAGCAATTGTTTTTTGTGTTATTTTATAGTCTGAAAGTTTGAGAACAGTCTCTGTTTAGGACAAGATATTTGACTTAATAGTGCAGTGACTGTGATCTGGAAATTCAAGCAAAAGTTCATACACAGACAATCCAGGTAAAATAGCATTAATTGAGGTGTATATTTGAAATGTACAGCATTTCCTTAAGACACATTTACCAGAATTTTTAAAGGTTACTATAGAAACTAGATACCTAATTGTTTTCACTTTGAAATAGTATTCTTAAAGTCCAGTGCAGTAGGTTTTATTGGTAAGCTGATGTTGCACTTTTCATTCACCCTAAGATTTATACCAAGCTTTGTACATTCTTATGCAAAATAACCACAAGTACCTCATCTAATTTACAAAGTTTTTATTTGAATTACTCTTGTATTATCATACTTTTTGGTGATATTTACACTTTAAGTGTTGAAAATAGATGCATCTGTAGGCTGCATCTATAGCTCTAACTTAAATAGTGACCAGGAGCATTCTGTATCACCAAACTCTTAGAACAAGCTTGTGTGCCTCCGGCCTGTCCCTCAGTTCACTCGTGGGTGCAGACTGCAAGCTAGAGTGATCATTTCCAGGAAGCATTCCCAGCTGGAAGTTAGTATGTGAACCTGTTTCAAAGGATAAGTGAGTTTAATATTAGGTATCCAGGCTGTTCAATGGCAGCTGGACTCAGGACTGAAGAATGAACTCAGGCATATTTAGTCTCCTATCTAGAGAACAGTCAACGTGGCACACCTTGCTAAAAGTGAATTACTGTTTGATACATAATGTCCTATGCCTGAATTTGATGTGTATATTATTTAATAATGTGGTTTCTGTGGATTCTCAAGTCCATGTATATTCTAAATTTCTCCAGTAACAAAGTTTAGTAATTTTTTAAATTCAACATTCTTCAGGAGCTCTTTGCATATTTCCACTTGGGTCACATAACAGCGCTGGAGATACACAATATCTGAGACTACCCATTTCCTTGGATGAAGAAAAGGGAGTGAATCTAGCCACATTTTATTTCCTATTTGGCTGGAAAAAGTGCAAAAGATCAGATTGCAAATGATATGTTCAATATTTTCACATTTATTGCACTGAAATTTCTTTTATCTGGAAAGAAATTTCTAATTTTTTAAACCACGGCCTTTTTCAGCAGCATCATGCAGTCACCATTTCTGAAAGATGGCTAAAGCAGAAGTCTAAGCTGACTTAGGTTTACACTGCAGAGGGCACATAGAGTTTAAGCAGTGGTATATAAGTGCTTTTGCTAATGTGTAGCCTTGGTGGCTGTACACACACCGAGCACTGAACATATTTTCCAGCGGTGGCTTGTTGTTTGTTGGCCACAGCACTTGGCTGCTACAGCAGCTGCACGTTCACTGCTGCTACCGGAGATAATGAATGGGCAGCCCCAGCTGGGAGAAACCTCCTCCCACAGCGCTGAGTGATCGATCGCTCCTCCAGCGAGAGTGCTCCCACTCGTATTGCACTGATTGCTAATCCTGAGATCTGAAGGCTTCGGGTTTTAATCTTTTGTTTGATGTAAAAGGTCATGTCTTCCTTCAAACACCGAGGAGCCCGCAAAAGTCTTGTGAGCCTGAATATTTAGGGAATTACAATGGCCCTGGGAAACTTGATTTGGAATTGCATGTTTTCTGTTAAAGCTGAGACTGAATTCCTCAAATCTATTTTCTATTTGTGTTGAGGATCTGCAAAAATACTGTGAGTATATAAGTTAAAGCATTCTTGAGTTATTCACTTTATTTGAGCTGTACATTTTTTGTGCTATATTATTCATAATACTCTATTGCTCTTCTTAAAATAGACATAAGTATTTTTTTTTCCTACATGGGGAAAAAACATAGAGGGAGGCCTATATGTTCAAACATGTAAAGTTACATCTCTAAAAAGTCTTTTAACCAAGTTAATACTTGGTTATTATATTTGAGATTTGAAACTATTTTTTTTAATCCTCAAATGTGAAGATGTATCTGTTATAAATCCTCTAGGTAGAACTATAATAAAATATTATACTACTAAGGCTTGTGAAGTTTTCCTACACAATGCTGTGGGTAATGTTTTAGACTCTTTAACCTAATTATATTGTTTCTGTCATTTTACAAGAGCACAATGACCTGCAGGCTGTTTTCCCTTTTGGGGCTTTATCATCAAAGCTGTCACATTGCATACCTGATAAAAGCACAGAGCTCTGTGAAATTTGTTTCCTTACAAAGTTGTCTTAAGGAGGGTCACAAGAGCCTAACACAATTGAGAATATGAGGTGTTGGCAGACAGCAAAACAGAGAAAGGGATTGAGAAAGGGACTGTTGTCACTGGTTCCCAAAATGTCTCACTGAAACAAATAGAAGTAAACAGATAAATGCAAATATGTAGTTTGAAGACCCCAGAGGATGACTATGTAAACAAATTTAAAATTCTGGTTGGCCATATAATAAATTATTAATCAGTCACTCAATTTTCCCATAGTAGAAATGACAGTTCTTATACTGTAACGTTTCTCCTTTCCAGAATATATTTTTTATTGCTTTGTGCAGAAAGTTCTGTATTTTTTTGAACCCCACAAAAGCTGATGAGATGCTTTCATACAGAATTCATATTCTGCCTTCAACTAACCTGTGCCCTAAAACATTTATTTGCTGTGTTTATATAATGAGATTGAACAAACAACCGGTTCTAATCCACAGATATCTCAAGATTCGATAATTTCACATTTGCCCCATGTTAATAACAGAGATGAGTGACTTCATGGAGTGAAATAAGAAAATTAAATAAAGAAAAAATCCAGGAAACATAGATGTAATGACTCTATATTCATGGAATTATAGCTCTGAAGGAACTGTAATTTCAGAAAAACCTGAGCCAGTGAGCTTTGGTAAAAAATCAGGTTAATTTTCTATCCTCAAAAGTCTCCTTTTGATACAGATGGCCTTAATAAGTGTGTTAAAAGGTTAAATAATATGAATGAAGTGATAGAAACAGAATTATACAGGTAATTTTTAAGATTGACTTGGTTTAACACCAGCTGGCAACTAAGCCCCATGCAGGTGCTTGCTCACTCTTCTGGGTGGGATGGAGGAGAGAACTGGAGAAGAAAACTTATGGTTTGAGATAAAAAAAGATTAATAGGGAAAGTAAAAGCTACACATGCAAGCAACAGGTCTAATTTTAAATATTTTGTAATAGGAAAATGATGGTGCATAATCTTGTCCTGTGAGACATCTGAGAAAAATTAGACAAGGTCCAAATTTTGAATGAGTTAAGCTCATGTTAAGATAAGCCTCTGAGATACATGGCTTACCTTACTCCTGAAACTCAGATTGAGTGTATATAGGAAACACTCTGTGAGCTTCCCATGTGATGCGTATTTCACGCTATTAAGTTCTGCAAGCTTAAGAATTTTACTAGATTCTTGTAAAAAAAAAAAACAAACCAAAACAAAAGTAGGATATTTAATTATGCTTCTTGCAGGGATACTGTTACAATTTAATGAAGAAATATGTACACTCTCAGTGTAAAATTAACATCATAACTGGTTTATTTATATTTTTAAAATTTAGAAAATACTTTTTTAGCAGGTCTATATACTTTGAGAGACACATTTGCATCATTTTTTTTCATGTGAATACTGTACCATACCATGTTTTTTGGATTTAGTTCAGCTCCATAATTATTTTTCCTTTGCACACCTGTTAACATTTTATATAAATTTGTTATTGGCATCACTTGTTCTAAAATATTACAAACAGTCCCCATCATTGACATCCAGGCCCTTCTTTCTGGCAATAAGAAATATAAATATGGACACTCTTTCACACAAAAGGCTGTTTAGCATTTGAGAGGAGGTGTCTACCAGTTCTCCCTTAGCATTTGATAGTAGGTACATCTCTCTTTTCAGACTGTGGCACCTTTCCATGATTTTGTTCATGGATTCCCTACTCAGGTTTTTAAAATATTGCTTATGATATCTGCTGTATTTTTGTTGAATTATTATTTCTAAGGAATTAGGAGAAATCAATCAATCAATCAATCAATCTATCTATCTATCTATCTATCTATCTATCTATCTATCTATCTATCTATCTATCTATCTACCTATCTACCTATCTACCTACCTACCTACCTACCTACCTACCTACCTATCATTTCTGTATGTTTGTTTGTAACTTTGTTCATGGTTTCCTTACTTTTGCTTCAATACAAAGAACAAACCTCAACTGCAAATTTCCACATTCTTTAACCAAACCTTTGTCTTTCATTAAATAAATTGTCCACTCAAACAACCTTCTTTTGAGAAAGGTTTCCACCTGTTTTGAACAAAAGACACAAAATGCACTCTCTTTTTCACATAGCTGAATTACATATAGCCATTTCAACCGAATGTTCAAAGCATTATAGTTGAAATTCCTGAGCTGGCTATTGGCACACAGGAAATGTGTGCTGAAAACCACACGTTGCTTCTGGAGAATCAATGGAGAATCTGCAAAAACTAAAAATCTTTCTTCAGAAAAGTTTGTACTTTTTTTTTTTTTTGTGGAAATTGGCGAGGGTGTATGTACATAACTGCATAAGGGTGACCCAAACTTCACCGCTCTGGAAGCTGGTCAAGTCACTTTGATGGGGTGCTTTGCCTTACCTAACAAGACCATACTCACTTGTGGTTTGGTTGCTTCCATTTATTTATTTGGTTTGGTTTGGTTTGGTTTGTTTTTCTTAAACATAGTGTGTTATACTATACCATACTCCACTCAAGGAGGTGGCATCATGGCATTCATTGCATCCTGGCTCATAATCTGAATGATATTTTTAAAATACTTGTTGTCATTGATCATCTGGGTGGGTTACCCCGTCACAAAAGGAAATCAGGTTTGAAAAGCATTAAATACTGTTACTGTTCATTTAAGGGAAGGACATAGGTAATACTTACAATTATTAAATTGGGATATTTTTTATTCAAAATATGGAGGAGGTCAGTTTTAAAACCATTCAATTTTGACAAGCTGTTAAACTCAAGAACCATAAGAAATACAGTCTATCAGTGTTTATAATAGGTCTCAGAATACCCGAGCAATGTCCAGGATTGTAGGAGAGAGAGGTATTGATGTGCTTACATTTAAATTATCACTGCTTTAGTAACAGCTAAACTACTAAAGTTGGTACTGATTCTAGCCAAAAGTCCTGATGAATTGGATGAGTAAAATCTCCTGTTGATCTTCATATGTCAAGGGACTACCCAGCTATTGGAAACCACATTTTCAGGAGCTCTGCAAGTTCTGCCTCCAAATAAGATCTGAAGGCCTGGCAGTAATCTGAGCAATCTCTCAGTTTACAAAGATAAATTAGGACAGATTTAACATTAGATTAGTCCATTCCTACCTAGGAAATACAACCAAAGCAAACTCACTGAGATATATCTCTGTGTAGATGCCTTGCAGTTGCATAATCATTTTTTGAAATTCATAGCCTGAGTATGGCACTTTCTCAACCGAAAGTAATATGAGATCATATATTTCAAAATATTAGTTATTCAACCATAAGAAGATCAGAAAATGCTAAGGAAAGAATTTATGAAGTCCAACAGAAACACTCCCTTTGCCATGTTGAGCTTGTCACAATTCTGGTAATTTTTTTCTCTTGCAAGAAATACTCCTGTTGTGAGGCCCTAACAGAAATTCTCCTAGGAAAATGCAAACAAAAAATGACAAAATATATGTAAGTTTATCCTCTTCTGGGCATGCATTCCTGATTTACAGAAATTAAACAAAATCTGTCAAGAGAAGAAATGGAAGTTAAGAAAGGTGATTTAAATTAGTAGGAAGAAAGTGACTAAATTTAAAAGACACGTAATTCTATAAAGTCATTAAGTTAATAAGAATAAAACTGTTCTATCTAGGGTTTAGCCATGCAGCTAGAAAATGCTGTGACTTACAATACAAATAGCTAAGAAAAAACTGGCATCATCACTAAAAGCCTGTGCAACAGACTGTGTAAAGCCAAATAAATTCAAGGCAAAAAAGGTCATGCTTACCTCTATAAAACTTTTTGTTGGTTTCTTAAATGCTGTGGACTTCTAGCCACATTTTGAGAGCTTGTTCTCATATATAGGAGAAAGACAAACACAGCCAAATGTGAAGAAAAAACCCCAAACCATAAAAGAGACCTTCAGTCAGCAAATGTTTTATGAGTTCATCAGTTAAAGGCTCAAATATAAAACTTAATTAAAATAACTGAACATGGACACATACTGTGTCTCTGAAGGGACACAGTACTGCCTGTTGCTGTGAGAAAGGTAATTAGAGACCCAAGAATGCCTCGGTGAGACTTCTTGAAGAACAAGGTTTGGCTTGCCTTGTGATCTGTTTCCAGGTAAGGTCTGCACTGTCACAAAATAGATGCCCTCTTTACAAAAAGCTCTTTACAAAAAACCTATCTGAGGATGGCATGAGGAAAAAAAATTTTAATGGGTGAAACGTGAATAAAAGTTTGAAAAAGTATTTTTTCTATTAATTGCTCTTATTTCCTGCACATCTGTTATGATTTGATCCTCAGATGCACAGACTCTAGGTGCTATCTTCTAGTCTCTTGTGGTGAACTTGGTCTGTATGGGCAAAGAGCAATCAAGCATCCACATCTCTATAACAGATTTAAAAAAAAAAAGAGGATTTTCTATTTTCAGGGGGAAAAAAAGTAAAGAATAAATGAAAGTTTGATGTTTTCTTTGAATTTCCCAAAGATGTTGGATAGAGAAAGAAATCATCTTTGGATGATGTGTTTATTGATTATACCTCTGTAAAACTGAGCAAATATTTTTATTACTTTTTAGCACTAGATTTCAAGCTGTAAAAAATAGCTACATACAATTTTTACTAGACTTTCCAAGGCATGCAAAATATGTAAATCAATGGCAAATATTTTCTTCTGTAATTTTAAACGGTAGCACCAAATACAAAACTTGCAAAAGGGACATGGTTAACAATCTAATTCTATATACAGGTGGGGTAGAGTGTGAGAAATACTTTTGCTGATTTTTTTTAGTTGCTACAGTACTACAGTTCACATCTAGACAAAATAGTCACATAACCTGTCTAACCAGTACTACTAAAACCCACTGGTTTCCCTTTCCTATGATAATTTCCTCTTGAAATTTAGGAATGCTAATTAGGTTTTTTTCTCTGATGGAACCTAAGATCTTGTTAGTGAGAGTATTTGAGTCTTTTATCCATATTCATCATTATACTTTTACCTTAAAAGCAGTTAGATATTACACATTAATTTTAGAAGCTTTATGTTCTGAAGAAATTTTTCCATGGTGAATGTAAGTGGAAAATTTATATTGTGGGTTATGTTGACATACACAGTCATACATACTATGTTGACATGTGAGATAATGAGAGTTCTTTCCTGATTTTTTCAGAATTCAATGTGATATATGTGATGCCACAGCTGAAGACTACTCTATGTAAGGGACCAAAATCACAGTAGTGTTTGCTAACAAGGCTGTAACTTCACATGACTTGCACTGTAATTTTGAGGAAATTTCTACATGTTGGTCATTCCACAAGCAACTATGAGTGGTTTTGTTAGTTCAAGGTTGATAATTTGATCAGAAATTAGCTAGCAATATCTGTTCAGAATTCAGCCTTGTACTAGAGAAGATATTTATGAAGGTAATTATTATTTAATAATAATTAAATATAAATTATTATATTTATACATAATAAAACAATGTAATTCCGGAAATCATTCTACTGTGATATGAAAATATGGGTGAACCTTATTCAATTCCATATAGGGAAGTATCTTGATGACTGAGACATATTTAGTTGCCAAAATCCACTGAATTTCTGAAGTATATCAGTAAAAAAAGGAGACATTGTAGTATGGTTTAAAAATTTAATAAAGGGAAAGGTGCATGTACCAGTTAAGATTTTTTTTTATAATTTCTTCATACACAAGCCATGGTCCCTAATCATGACAATTCTTAGACTGAAGACTGGTATTCAGAGAAAGTGGACATACAACTGGCACTTTTTTGCTAAACAGAACCAAATGCATAATGAGAAGTCTAGAAGACAAAGAAAATAAAGATGGCAAAGCATCAGGTTTGGAAAAGATGCAAGAAAATATGTATAAAATCATACATTCACACAAACATTTACATTAAAAAGATTTTTAAGAATCCAACCATGACTCCAGCACTGCCAAGACTACCACTGAACAATGTCTGTAAGTGCCACATCTACACAACTTTTAAATACCTCCAGGGACGGTGACACCACCACTTCCCTGGGCAGCCTTTTCCAGTGCTTGACAACCCTTCCAGTGAATTTTTTCCTAATATCAAATATAAACTTCGCCTGATGCAACTTGAGCCTGTTTCCTCTGCCTTATTGTTGGACATCTGGAAGGAAGGATCAACACCCACCTGGTTACAACCTCCATTCACAGGTATTCGTAAGACTTGTGCTTTAAACTCCAGGTTCTTTTCCACTGGGCCACTTTCCAGACACTTTTTCCCAAGTCTGTAAGTGCTGCCTGGGGTTGTTGAGACCCAAGTGCAGGACCAGCACTTTGCCTTGTTGAACCTCATACAAATGGCCTTTGCCCATCAATCCAACCCATCCTGAGGCTTCCTATGCTCCAGCAGATCAACACTCCAGCCCTAAGTGGTGCCATCTGCAAACTGACTGAAGCTGCACTTTATTGTCCAAATCATTGATAAAGATACTTAACAGGGCTGGCCCCAGCACTGATCCCTGGGGAACACCACTTGTGACTGGCCACCAACTGGATGTAACTCCATTCCCCACCACTCTCTGGGCTCCGTCATCCAGGCAGTTTTTTACCCAGCCAACAGTAAGAAATGCAGAATTCTGTGGGAAAACGTGTCAAAGTCTTTACCTGATGACCACGGTAGATGTCTGACCCCATGCCTTATTTGTCAGAGAGTCTAAAAATGTCATTTTGTGATCATTGATGAAAAAGTGAAAAGCTGGTCAGCAAACAGAAAGCATTGAAATGTTTACATATTGAAAAATAGTCATTGTTAGCAGTGTCATCCAGTGGCTACATGAGTAAACTGCAAGGGCCGAGAGACTCATGAAGGAGAGGATTGTTCTAGTAGGAGAGATTTTCCTGATGCTATCGAAGCATACTTGAAGAGTGGGAATCTCAGCTAAGACCAAAGTCTTGGCTCTCTGAGCTGGCAATAACAGAAGGGATCACTCTTTTCTACTAGAGGCTGAGGGAGAACAGGCTTTGGAATATACATTTTTAATTTTGCTTTCATAAATTAATGATGAATAGCTTTAGTATATCAAAATATTTGGACTCCTAACATAAAGTGGGTTAGTTTAGCTGTCTTCTCACAAACCTATGAAACAGACAAAACAGCTCTGTTTTGTAATGTATTGATGTGCCTCTTTTGCTTTCTAATATTTGTACAGCTATTTAATCCAGAACTTCTGGAAGAAAGATTAGGTACATTTTTCTGTCAGTCAGATATAACCAGACAGCACTCTGAAAAGTCTGTCCATTAAGTCAAAAGCCATCTAATATTGTAAAAGGAAAGACATAGAGGCAGAGGAGGGAAGGATGAACTAGTCAGCACCAAGAAGGTGGCTATTGTAGGGAACAGAACTACAGTGTCAGCTTCCCATTTTGGATCAATGAGTAACAACCGTTAGCTTCACCTGTGTTCTGAGGAATCAATGTTGAACTGATTGAAGGTACATATGACTGAATTCTAGAATGATTTTTCGCTCTTTTTAGCAAGGTATTAAGGCCTTGTAAAAGAAAACTTTGTTTAAAGAGAAACCTAAAAGAAAAAAAATTCTTCTCCCCAAAAAATTATTTTTCTGCCAATGGTCAGGGGCAACAAGGTACAAGAAAAGGTCATTCAATAAGGGTAATTATTTAGCTTCTTTTCTAAATTGGGATGGCAATCTGTAATCCTCATAGTTCAAGTCCCTATCATCTTAAAACAATTTTTTCTTAATTAAACTGGTCATCTGTGAGTAACTAGAGGATTTCTAATCCAAATAAGTTTAGAAAGTATTTATGTGTATGTGTGTGAAATTATCTGTACATCATATTTATGCTGTGGTGTAAAACAAGGAAGCCTCAATGAAGTAATTTATTTAAGAAATCCTCTTCATAATTTTTTATTTAAAAATATATAATTTCTCTAATCTATAATTATTGTCTATTAACTATTATTAAATATTATCTAATCTAGAATTTCTCTAATCTAAAATATTTAAATTGCTGCTTTTGAAGCTTTTCATAGAAACTTTTAAATATTTCTCTCAGTGGAAATGCCTATGAATACATGCAACCTTGTGGTGTATAAATAAATTGCATTTGTTTCCAAGAAAACTAAACTACAAGATGCAGGTGGGCTTCAAATGCTTTTCAAATTCTGGTGGAAATATAAATGTCCAGCCCAAAAGTTAGTCCTGCAGGCAGTGTTGAACAATTTTGTTTATTGCTCTGCAAACTATTTCTGCTAGTTATAGCATTTGCTATTTTTTCTTAGAAAAGACATATGAAGTCTAATTTCTCAGGTAGAATATAATTATTCACACATAAAATATCTTTTCCTGAAGAAATTATTGATAGCCTCATTTTCGTGTAAAGTTATTCCATAATTGCTTGCTTTTGTTTATACATTCCAAAATATTTATTGCAACTTAACTCGGGAGGGTTGCTGAGTGAATTCCTGGAATTTATTTGCTGAAAAAAACATTTTCTGCAAAACTACTGGGGTGGATGTGTGGGGAACCAAAGTATAAACTTATCAGGATACCCAAAAAATTTGTTTGAAATTTACCAAACAGATATAAGAATAACTTCCATTGCTGTATCCCATAGCTAGCTACTTAAATCTTCTAATTCCCCAAAGATGTGCTAGCTTTCTGAGCCTTTGGGTCATTCCCAGCTAGAAGAACTGAGAAAAGACTTTTCTTTGCCAGAAGTGGTAGAGTGCTAGCTCTTGGACACCACAGAATTGTAAATCCTTTCTAGCCATATCATCTCATTGTGACACAGCTAACACTTCTGATGTCATAGACTGTGTAGACCACCAGCAGTTCTTTTATTTTTCATCTTAATCCTAAACCATGCTTTTTTCAGCATTACTTGAATGTGTTTAAAAACTTTTATAAATGCCTGAAGTTTGCTGTTTAAAAAAGATCTGGCAATAGTCATTGTAATGATTATTATCAAAATCTGAATACATGAAAAATTTTATTTTAAGGAAATTGAAATATGTTCTTTTTGAAACAAGACCATCAATGGTAGGACCAAAATTAGAATATGATATAAGGAGATGAGGGCAAAGTGTGTACGGAATGATTGCTGAAGTTTTCATTAGTTGCAAAGCAAGGTTTGTCAATAAAAGCTGTACACCTGATGATTCATCTGTCTGCATCTCAATGAATTAGTGTATCACAGGATTTCTGGGAGAAAACTCCATTCATTCTCTCTCCATATGCTTGAAATAGCTGTTCACCATGGAGTGTACTACCACTGTTGGCAGAGAAACTAAACTTTCCTTACAGCTCAAAAAGCTACATCAGCTTTGTGGCATTAGGAGCCAGAACAGAAATCTAACTCTCATGAGTGTTTACTTGTCTGTTTCCCCCCTCAAAGCATGTGTACCTTTTGGGAGCTAGTTTAGAAGACAGATGTAAGAATTGACTTTGTATACTTATTTCAAACAATGTATTTTAAATCCCACCTTTCCTTGTATAAAACTGTATCACCTAGTGGTCAAAGCATGTGAAGAAGAAATTAGCTAATCTAATGGAAACTAGTAACTGCTAGAATAAGTCATGGATCTGGAAAACTGGTATCAGAATCCTCTAATTAACTGCTTGATTGTATCAAACCTTTGTAAATATCTCCTAGATTTTTAAAATTGCTGACACTCAGGATATTTTTAGCACTATGGAAGCTGAAGTAGTTGATTATTACAGACAATCCATCATAGTTATTTTTACCACAAGAAACAGTCAGTCCTAGGCCCAAATTACAATAATGAATTTCCTGTAAGTAAAGAGCATTACCCCACTAAAATACAAGTGTTATTTCTTAGCTGCACTAATTTTCTGAATTTCCCAAAGTTACGACGTATATATCAACTTTCTTAATTTTCCTAAAAATATATCACGCTTTTATGCTGAAAACTGAGCTGAGATTTAGACCTTATTTGCTTTAATTTTACTTGTACATGAGAAGTTATTTCAGAGAAATAGCATAGGAACTGAAAATCCCTGTTGCCACAAAGGAAACAACCTTATATAGAAAAACGAGTCAGCATATAACTTTTTAAGACAAGACTACCATCTTGTGGCCTTTGTGTACAATGACTGGCTGAAGGCACAGATTTTGCATAAAAATAGAAATAACATTCTTTTCTGCTTCTGTTTGTTTCTAACAGTGTAAGTCTTTGTGCAGACAAAACATATATCTTTCAATAGAAGTTGTTTTGAATCAAACAAAGACTTTTATTTGCGTTTTTGTATGGCTGCCATAACAGATGCAGAATAATATTCAAAAGCACAACACAAATGCTTTGTATAAATCAGTGCTGCTGAAGATGTGTCCTATTAAAGGAGACTAACAAATCAACAGAAGTGTGCTAGTCTCTCAGTTTGACACACATGGGGTAACTGGACGCTGCTTCTTTTTCTGGCAACAATACTGTTAGATGCAAATAAGAAGCAGGGCAAATAGTCAGCTGATTATCCTCATAAATGCTGAAATTTGTTTGGAATGGACAGCTATGGCTATCTAAGGTAGCTGATTTAATTGTTTACTACTTTGTGGCTACTGGATTTATGTGTATTTAATGTGGCATTGGAATGTAACTTTCATTTAAAGTGAAACTTCTGTCTACAGTATTTCATCTGTACTGTGTTTGGGAGATCTGTCTTCTTAGTACAAATGATATCAAAATCTTGTGCAATGTATGAAAAATGGGGCACAACTCTCTTGATCATACCCATAAAAATGCTTAGACATACTTTTCAGGGGAGCAGAATAAACTACTGCTTTACTAGATGACATTCACTACAATCTTACAAATTCTATGTTTACAGTTGACATGTTATACTCTGTCATGTCTTTGCAAATTTACACTAGCAGGGCCTACTTCTAGTTAACAGCTCAGAAGAGATGCAACATTTTTAATCTTACCAACACGGATATTGCTCTGCTATAACAGCATCTAGTGATCTGTGAGTTGGATCTATTTTCAAGAGAGGAAAGATTTCAGGCTTCTTTGCTCACTCCCACTCTGCTACCAGATGCATGCACCTGGGCAGTCCAAGAGCAGATCTGTCCAGCAACAGCTGAGGAAAAGGAAACCTTTGTGGCCCTTGGGCTTTTCCCTGCCTTTTGTTATGAGGTCACCAGGAGGCCTAGCTGTTCTTTTGAGTTCCATTGGTTGCCAATGTCACCTGAGCATCTTTTCTGGCTTCTTGTGACTTCAGTGTGAAGCTGTGAAAAAGCCTGGCTATGTCCTCTTGAGGATGTTGAAGGACAGCTGAACAGAGCAGGATGCAGCCTCATCGACTTTTCTTCTCCAGTTCTTCTCCAGAGTGACTCAAGTCAGTTGTGTAGCCTTTCCTCACGTAATCTCTGTTCTGTCTGCCCGCTCACCAGGGCCTCTTGGGCATTTGCTGTAGCTTGCTAATATCCTTGGTTGTGTGGTGAGTACTACACTGGGCTTAATCCTCCTGCCATGGTCTAACAAGTCTTAGAATTGCCTTTGCCCATACTGATGGTTTGAGTCTGATGAGCAGTATGGTGAGAGTGGTGAGTAATGGAACCAGTGTGGGACACTGAAATCAAGGTGCCTTGAAAATGGTGGGCATAGGCTATAAGGATCTTCCAATAGTAACTGGAGATGCTGTTAAAAGTTTTATTAAAATCCATATAATGAATTTCTACTATGAATTGAATAATTCATTTCATAGTAGAAAGTTATCAAGCTGACCAGACAAGGTACAGTAACACTTTTTTAACTTTCACTTTAGAGTACACAAGAAAATCAAAGTTGGTGTAAAGCTCTTATACTTTATCAAGATTCTTGTAGGAACATGAACAATACAACTTTTGGTTGCTGTTTACCCTTTTCTTTTTGTTTTCCTTGTACTGAACCAAAGTAATGTTGGGAGAATGTCCTGAAAAGTTTTAACTGCCAGTTTGCTATCTCTCTTATTTATGAAGAGAACTGTAATCTTTAGTATGACTGCATTTTTTTTTTTTTTGCCCAAAGACTTTATTGCTGCTTAGTCTTTGATAGAACTGTTTCAAAAAGCATCTATGGACAGCCTGCTATATATTTCAGTTTTTCATTATGACTTAAAAGGAATAAGGTAATATATATTACCAGAAACAAACAAACAAAACAAACCAACCTTATTTTTTTTTCTGATGCTTGAAAAGTACTTTATATCTAATACAAGGGGAGACAATAGATGCTTATCAGTGTCAATGGAATATAAATTATTATTTTTAATGAAATACATCATTCCTGTGTTAATCAACATTAGTTCTCCAGGGCAAGTGATGTTTGTGGGAATAAACTGTCACATTAAAAATTAACAGACTAGTTATAATTGCTGCAAAACTGACATTACTTGCTCATAACACAGCATAATCTGAGATTTCATATTGTTACCTCACTACAACTAGAAAAAAATTTTCTCTAAGTAAAATATGTTGTCTATAAACCAAATGAATCGTTAACTACATGGTTTTATAGTTTCATTCTATCTGAAAGACATTCTTGTTTGTCATGAGTTTGTATTTTCATAGCTTTCAAGACAAATCATGACTGCAATCTTTAAAAAAAAAAGTTAAGCTAAAAATAAATCAAAAAACCCACAACAAAACCAACTAGAATAATCCCAAGAAAATAAAAGCATTCATTTTCTCCACACACCTTTCATTACATGCGTTCCTGCATGTTTTCTCTGTAGCTTTTTTAACGTCGCTAATTTTCTCCACTGAAATGTAGCGCTGCCCTAGTCCCATATGATTTCATGTTAAATTCAGTAGTATCTATTTAATTCAGTTTCCTCTACAGAGATGTGGGAAACATCTTGGGTTATCAGAAATGCATGACTGTGTGTGCTTTTTATAGGAAGATACAATTTCCAAACATTTAGCTATGTAAAGTGGATTTCAGCTTCTCTGGAGTACCTCTCATTTACCCCAGAGACTTTGTGTATTGCAGGAATAGTACTGAGCAATACATCAAAAATATCTTTCTTTATCTGTGCTAGACAGATCCTATTAAAATAAATCAGGTACATGTTCATGCCACTCTTCTGGGAGCATGAACACCAATTGGATTAAAAATAATAGTTTGAAAAGTAATTTCATACATCTATGTATCCGGAAAAACATCTAAATTAGCATCCTTTAAAATGCAGTTGCTGGAAGACATGTATAGTTGGCTTGGTTATTGAATGGACTATTTTTAATGTACTCTTCCTAAACCTAAGCAGTAGATAAATAGAGATAACAATTTCTGGAAATGTTCATCCAACAAAAGTGCTTTTTATGTCCAATAAAAGTGCTTTATATCACAGAGTCATAGAGTCATGTTGGAAGGGACCTCCGTTGAAAACAGGATCAACTAGAGCAAGTTGTGCAGCACTGCGTCTGGTTGGGGCCTGAGTATCTCCACGGGCAGAGACTCCACAACCTCACTGGGCTAGTGTTTCATCAACCTCACAATTAAAATTATTTTTCTGATGTTTAAATAGAATTTTCTGCATTTCAATTTGTACCCATTGCCTGCATCAGCACTGAAAAAATAGAAATATTGTCTTCCATTCAGATTTTTTTTGGTTGATTTTAAAGATGATAGATGTAGCAGCCTACCTAATTTGAACTAGAGTGCATCTAAATGAGTGAACTCTATATCTGTTCTGAATTATAAGGCATACACATTTAAGGCATAGTTGTTAAAATGACACAAGGTAGTCATCATGGATTAGTGTTTTCATCTCACCTTCACTCACACTGGTTTATCTCTGGCTTATGTTCTGTAAGAATAAACTTGTCATGTCCACAATATTTAAATCTTTTAAAACCATCTGTTCTTCTCTGACAAGGAGAGTAAGTCTATTGCAAATGTTTTATTTATTGTGGTACATCCCCTGTTCTTCCTCCTATCTTTTCTGTCACCTTTAAAATTAATTCTTTCTACCCATATCCTTCTGCAAATCCTTGCACAAGGACAATATCATTGGTACACAAAAGTCTGAATTTTACTTTTCTAGATACTGAAAGTCTAGCAAAATTGAAAGCAAAAAAACAAGTCAAAGTAACTGCTAAAGAAAAAAATTTATGGAATTTTTTTCTTACAGAAGTGTTTTGATAGGCCCTGGTAATTTTTTCTACAGCTGTTTTAACAACATGCAGAGGAATTTTCAATCTTCTGTAAGTAAACTACTGCACTGACTGTTCACAACCCGATATCAGCAAAAAATATAATTTGAGAATCAAATTTCAAAGCCAGTTGGCCTACAATAGACGCAGATTTCCAAATTAATTATCATTGATTATTGTGCCTAAAGAGATAATGGATTGTCTTGCAACCAGCACCTCTTATCTTACAACAAACTTTACAGCTCTTCTTACTTTCAGCAAATTATTTCATTTTATATTACTAATTTTATTGTATTGATGAAATCTTCAGGGTTAAAATGTCATATATACAGTTCCAGAAACTCCATCAGATCAAATTAGCCAATGATAATAGTGACCTGATCAACAGGGTGGAATTATTTTGTTTACTTTCTGTATTAAAGCCAATATTAAATGCTTTCCTCTTTCAGAAATGCCTACTAACCTTTTTTTAAATTTCTTAGTGTTTGCTTATTTTGATGAGTTGAAAACACACCTATCCCATAAAATTGCTTTCAAGTAGCACATTTAGAACAAAAAAAAAAATCAAACTTTGTTTTCTGGCCTTAAAATTCTTGATTCTGCCAATTATCATTGAAGCAAGTATTGTAGACTGCACAATCACCATGTGATGGAATTTTATCTACAAGGATGATGTAAAGATTTGTTGTCTTACAATAATTGCACTGAATCTTTTGCATTCCTGCTCAGGCTATCCTTTCTATTGCTTTTTCTGTCCAAAAAGATTACTCATCAGATGACTCTGTTCTCCAGATCTGATCATTTCACATCTACACTTAATCAATATTCTTTTGCTATTTGAAAATTAGAACTTCTTAGATTGGTAGGAAATAGTAGAGTTGGGAACCTCCTGGTAAAAGAGGAGGGCTGAGGTATTTCTGTTGCTGCCTGGCCATCAGTATGCTTTGTGCTAAAATGTATTCTTTTTTCATATCTTAAATTCATAGATCGGTCATCATTAGTACACTCCTGTTTCCTAGTTAAAGCTGGATGAGTGGATGTAAACTTTGCTTCTCTTGCACATATCTCTGAGCTGTAGATGTCACTCTAGGGCCAAATTTTGCAGGCTCCTTTCTTATCAAAATAATTTGTCAAGTGGAGGAGGAAGGTGCTGAAAATTTTAATTGTTTACTCCTGAAATATTTATGTTTTTATATGTTAGCTTGAACAGACAGGAATTGCAGTAAAATTCTTGCACTGAATAATGAATTATGGATAGTGGAAAAAACAACAGTTTTGCAGTACCTCACCTGACTGATACCTCAAGTATTTTTCAGGAAATACAGTTCTAGTGAATGCTAATTTTATTGCATTCAGAAGTCTTCCAAAAGCCAGATAGATGGCTTAAAAATTCATTTTGTTTTAATCCCTAACAAACCCAGAATTTTTAAACTATATATGCATTTAGACAGGTACTTTAAGACTCCCATGTGAGGTGTCTAAAGTGGAATGCCATTTAGGTAAAGTTAGGCTGGCTGGATATCAGCCTTTACACTCACTTACGTGCAGATACAGTAGTGTATTTACATTAAATTTAAAATTAGATCACCAAAGAAAATCAATTTTATTTGATAAATTCAGAACCCTGTTGAGGACAAAACTGGAACCCTGCTGGTATGGGGAGTGAGCAATTTACGGTGAGCAAATTAGTGTATTAACAGTCTACTGAAAATTAAGATAGAATTTCCATTAGTCCAGTTAAAATAACACTGACATCTGCCAAAATATCGAAGACAGACAGGTCCTGATCCCTGATCATCAGGGCAGTACAGAGGCTTGTGCTTTCTTCTGCCAGGGCTGGGGCCACTCCTGGCTGGGCAGGGACAGGTCCTGGCTGCCAGGCCCTGCCATCGCCCACCCGGGAGAGCGCCAGGGAACCACCTCAGTGCCCTGAGAGGTCTCACAGACAGTGCCAGTATGCCAAGGGCTGAGATGACATGGGTCTGGACAGTGAACAGGGTGGAGTGATGCCCTGGGCCCAGGACAGACAGGGCCAGAAAGTAGTGCCCTCAAGAGCCTGGGAAAACCACCCTGGAAACACCAGCTATTTAAATGAGATGTTAAAACTGGGTATTGTGGATACTAAACCCGTTTCTTTCAGATGTTACCCTGCCATGTGTCACTTATTAAAAAAGCCATCAATGAACTTTAGGACGCATTTGTTTTTTATTCTGTTCCTCTAAAATCTTGTGTAGGAAAGAACAGTATGCAGAGGTTTTTATCTGTGCAAAAGACCTTGGGTGTTATGGGTACAATGTCCCCCACTCCACACCTTCTCATTCCAATACCTTAAATTCCTTTCTGAAATCTGCCAAGAGGATCAGATCCACTGTTAAATGGATTTCAAGGCATTTGAGAAGATAAGAGTTCATAGCAAGTTTTGAGCTCCAAAAAAAACACCAAACAAAAAATCCCAACAATTTGAAGCCCCTACTTAAACTGAAAGAAAATGAGAGGTCTGGAAGGCAGGTGACATTATATCTTCTTAACTAAAATTCTCTAATTCGACAAATAAACTCATAAAAGTATGCAAAATATTAGAACAGCATTTTTTTAAACTACTGTATACTTATATGTTGATATATCTGAAAAAGTCACCCCAATATTGGATTAATATGGTAGAATTTAAGTTTATAACTTTGGTGTAGCCAAATTGATGACTTTTCTAGAGACAAAATAGGCCTTTGGAAAGTACAAAATAGATATGCTCAGAAAATGAGTGAAGGTACTCTCCCATTTGTGTACACAAATACATTAACATTTATGGAGATTATTCATCTGAGACAATCTGCATTAATTTTTAATGGGGCAGGTAAAATAGCAGCTTGAAGAGAACATTCATCCTATTTATCTGGTCTACCAATGCCCTGAATAGTGCTGGTTCAATTGCTGTATGACTTCAATAACTTTCTGCTCTAAACCAGAACGCATGATAGATATGACTTAACTTCTTTCAGTACACTTCTCAAAGAAAATCAGTGTCTTTAATTATTTATCTCATACGACTTGCACAGTGGTTTATAAGTTTTCTGGTTTTCCTCCTATAGTGGTCACCCTCTTTACAGCCAGCATTAACTCATTCCTTCTTAGTCCCTTTCTAAGTGTGATCAGATTGAAAACAACATATATATTATATATATATATATATGTATATTATACAACAATTATACAAATCCTTAAAAAACTGGTTCCACAACTCCATAGGATGAATCTTTGCCTTATTTTTTCTAGTAAATCTTCAAAAATTCCATGCTTTTTGAAAATGATTGCTTTCACATCCAGCTTTTGCAATAGGAACTCTGGGGGAAAAGCTGTTACCGAACAGAAAACTACCAGTCTCAGCATGAAGAGGCTGTGCTAGAAACTCTTTATTGAACACATATTTTCTCCTCCCTGCTCGTGACTCCTAAGACATTGATGAGGATCCTTGGTTTGACTGCCTGTGCTCCAGACTATCTGTGATCCAGCCCAGCTCTGGGCCCTTGGGCCTGCTGTTGGAGAAGCTTGCTGCCATGAGAAGCACATGTCTGGTTAATTGTTCTTAAATGTTTATACTGTATACGTTCTGTGATCTTTTATTTTGTCTGATCCTTGACCCCTTTAGGCCAAGAAGACAAATCCAAAAATGAAATCTATGGTTTTAATGCAATTGCATGTGAAAACTTTTACTAATATGTAAACATTTAATGAAAAAGAAAAAAAAACAGAGTCCTATGTAATTTCTGAAACTTTTAAAAGTCATAGACTGTGTTAAATTGTTTTACAATGTGACTTTAAATATACCTCCAGCAGACACCTTTACAGACAGTTTGTGAAATCAATGTGTTAGGTAGAATATTTAGATGTAATTTTTTGCAACTTTACAGCTTGTTACTGTGTGTAATGAAATTCTAAATTATGATGATTCTTTCTGAAAGTAGGCATTTGTACATATACATTGTGGACCTGTCAAAGATGATGTTTAACTGCTCATTGTGGTGACTCGAACTGACTGGGAAGTCTACATAATTTTCTTCTTAAGCTATGTGTAGAGACATGACTTTTCTGAATGTAAAGAAATCAGAATGGCATTTAAAAGCAATGATATTCAGGACATATATGCATCATTCTATTATCTACAAACACAAAATAAGAAGCTCAGCTTCCCTTTGCTGCCAACATTTTTTACTTCAAGAACAATTAAAAAATAAGGAATAGTTAGTTTTGTGGCCTAACAAAGATCTATAATCTTTACATCAAGCACTGGGTGATTAAATACTCACTCACTGCCATTTTAATAGAAATAAAAATAGCAATTTACAGAAGTTTAGAATCCAGCTGCCTTTAATGCAGGATTGTCTCAGCTTAGTGGCATCAGCTCCAAGTGGCATGTTTCCTTGCCACCACAACATGGGTCTTGAGTAGAATAAGCTTTATGACAGGACACATAGAGAGCAGAAAGATTCCAGCCATGGGATGCTCATGAATTTCAAGAAATACTCAGACAAAGCAGAGTATGATCGTTTGGAGGTCTTTGGGAGAACTTTGAAGAACTTAACTAGACTTTTCTATTACAACACTCATGTAAGTATCAAGAAATTTGTTTTTTCGTAAAGCGGACTATAACCTTTGAAGCAAATGGGGTACTAAGCATACTAGAAAGTAACATTACTTTGGGGAAAGGTTTGTTGCAGTTGTAAGATTTTTCCCTTGGAGTGACATTTAAATCACTTAAGCAGTGCTGTGTTGTTTTTTTCTAAACAAAGTTGAAGATTTATTACTGTAAATAAACAAAATGAAAGAGTAGCATGCACAAAAGTCAATAATTTAGGAGATATGGTGTCAAGACCACAGCAAGTAGAATTGACCTGTGACATTGTAGCTGTGGTAAACAAACTGCAGCAATCAATAATGAAATTAATCAACTTCAGATAAGTGAACAAAGAGATTTGCCTTAGATTTCAGGTCAAAACCCAGTCAAAGAATTCCTGTTCCAGCTGATGGAAAAGTGTGTGGGTGTTCAATCAAATCCTGAATGAGCAACTGATGAGATTAATCCACGTGTACTTAAAAGATGGTAAAGAGTTCTTCAGCATGGGAACATCCACCTCATATCTAAGCTGATCTTACTAGAAGTACAGAATCAGCTATGGATGTTGTGTTCAACACTGGTATAGTCCATGGCTATGGAACCCTCTAGAGGGGTTACAGAGGAGGAAACATTATACTGTGTCATCTGTGTTTCTCCCTTCCCTCTTCTCCAAATATTTTGTGTGTGGTAGATAGGAACTGAGAAGATCAAGAGGAAGCCCAGGGCACTGCTTGTGAATGTGATTGTGTGGAGATGCAAAGATCAACAGAGAAGAAAACATAACTCTCACTTAATAGCTTTGAAATGGAATTCTGTAATGCTTGGGACTACAGTTGTCCTGCCAGCCTGTTGAAACCATCATGTCTATGGCAAGATGCACTTTTCAGTAAGCATGTTTTTGTTTCCTACCCTTCCATTCTATTCCTGTACAGTTAGTGAGAATGTAACTCAGGAATGCTACTGGAAGAAATTAAAAATCTCTCTGGGCCTTTCAGCTTTGCATTTGTACTGGGAATTAAGTCAAAATTTTTAAAATGCTTCATAATTAATATTGGTGGGTTGTCTGTTCATGTAGGCATTTCTTTATTTCTCCTAATCTTACCAAAGGTTAGAAAGCATTTCTGGTTTTATCCCTGTGGTTCTGCAAAAGCCACAACCTAAAAGAAGAGATTTAAGGCCCTCCATCCTCAAACTGAAAAATATGTACTAATGCTGTTTCAATATTATCATTGAGTCATTATATAATTTTCAGTCTTTTTAATTGAGTTTACAGCCGTTTCTATGTAGAGAAACGAGACAAAAGTTTTCATTAACATGGAAGAAAGTAAAAACTGTAACCATACAAGAACTAAAACCAAGGGGTGGAAAAAACCCCTCATGCTTTCTGGTTTTGTAAGAAAAACATTGAAAATTTTTCTGATGTGTGTTCTAGATCCTGGTTGAAGTATGTTATGAATAATTCAGGGTAGCCTTACTATCTAGGTTGGCTGGTTAAGCAGTTGGCCTTACAAAATAGAGAATATCACTTGTTGGAGAAGAAAGCTTAGTCCTTTCCAGTTTAACACTTGAAAGATACACTTGAAACACTTTGGAAATTGAAGGAACTGCAGCCTGTGGGGACTCAAGCTGGACCAATCTTTTACTGAATGACTGTAGCTCAGCCTGCAGAGATTCATGAAGAATTGTAGCCTGTGAGAAGGTCCTGTGCTGGAGCAGAGAAAACTGCGAGGAGGAAGGAATAGCAGAGAGGAGTTCTGACAGAGTGACCACAGTCCCACATTCCTCATCACCCTGCTTTGCTCTGGGAAAGAAGGTAGAGGAGTCAAGAGTAAAAGGATAAAGTCAAGCCTGGGAAGAAGGGAAGAGCTTTGTCTTTGCTTCTCACCACCCAACTAAATTTCTAATTGGTGATAAATTAAAATAATTTTCCCCAAGTTGATTCTGTTTTGTTCACCACAATAAGTGTTCCAAACACACCAGAGTATGTGTCCTTGTGTTCAGTAGCCCTCAGTGAACAAATCCTTGAGGAAAAAAAACAAATTGCTTTTGCAACCCTTACAAGAATTTATTGCCTTAAGTCCCCTTTGGCTGTTTTCCAGATTACTTATCCATCATGTGAAGACTTTTGTTATTGTAACTGCCATCCATTAGTTTCATCTGATATCACCTAATTCTTTTTTGGAACTGACAGTGAAAAATTGATTTCTACTTTTTTCACTGCCCCTCATGACCATGAAGACCTCTTTCATATCTTCTTTAGTCATCTGTTCTTCTATTTCCACTCTTCAGTGCACAGAAGCCATTTCAAGTCCCTCTTGTAATCCTTTCTCTGTACATCTTCAAAAATTCCTTTGAATCCTTTTCCAGAGGTAGGGGATCAGTACCCATAACTGCACACTGTAATCAGGATGCTACTGAACCATGGATTCACAGTGTGTCATAAATCCCCTTGTTTCCTTTTTCTTTCTCAACAGGTTCTGATTTTTAAATTATTATTTTTGATAGCTTCTGAATAGTGAGCCAATATTTTATAAGTATCTATTATTGTTCTAAGTTTTCATGTGAGCTGTCAGTCAAAAGCCCACCTTTTTATATGTAACATATCCAGTGGACAGCATCTGACATTTATTTAAAATGTATTTAATCTGTAATTATTAGAAAAAAAAATTGAAATTCTTCTTTTGATCCCGATTTACCTTTAGTAGCTTAGCATCAATAACAACATTTGTCACATTATTCACTCCTTTTGAAATTATGTTGAATTGCACAGATTCCCTCGGTGATCTGAGATGCTACTGTTAACTCCCTTTACTGAAAAAACCTTCCTGTCCCACTTTTCCAATGTTTTGATTAATTATTCATCCATTCTTCATCCTGAAACTGCCTACATAGGTCTTTATGGCATAAAAGTACTGTGAGCAAGTAAATATTCACACTCTGCAGAATGGAGTAAGCCATGTTACAACTCCTGACTCGGCTGGGCTCCAAAACCTAACAGAACACAGGGATCAGCTTCTGTTTCAAAAAACCAGAAATCTATTTTGACTACATGCCATTCAGCTGATGCACTGACCACGATGAAGTAACTGGTTGTGGTGCTCTGTGTTTTCAGCTGTACAGGAAAATATTTTCTATGGCAGAATAAGTAAAGACCTCTTAATGAATTATTTCTTAAAGAAAAAGACAGAATTAACATTTGTCATTAGTCAAAGACTTAGACTAGTGGTCTGGCTGTTACTAGAAGAAGGGATGCCTTAGAAGGAAGAATTTTCTATGGATCACTGTTATGTGTTGTAACTGTGTGTGTAGTTGCATAGCAGTGAAGCTAAGAGGAAAACAACAGGAAGAAGATAGCATTCTTTCTCAACAATACCTGTTGCATGTGACAGAAGGCTAATGTTTCAGTCAATTTTTGGCATGAGATAATTTTTGAATAGTTTACCAAGCATAGTCACCGAGGGACAGTCATGTCTCAGTTGCCATGCAACTATGTAAATTGGAGGAGAAAAGAACAGATGTTAGTCTTCTCATGCAAAAAATATAGTTAATGAAAAACATGCTTCATGAGAAAAATGTTTAAATGTGTGCCATTACTAATGAAGATGTAAATAATTACTGTGGCCTTTTTGTGAGACTTTTATTTAAGTTAAAGTGTTAAACAAAACATAACACACATTTCAATACAATATGTGTTACTTAGATATGTTATCCAGTTCAAGAAACAGAAAGGCAAGAAAAAACTAAACTTGCTGTTCAGAATGCATACTGCAATATTGGTGAAATTTGATGCTGTGAGATATATGTTGAAATTTGCTATGGATCTCTAAGAATATGAAATTAGTGAGTCAAACCTGGTTGATTAATGCCTAGTGTTCATGCAAAAATAAATTGACAAAGTTTTGTCAAATAATGTAATACCATACCACTGCCACCAGTTTTCATATGTTATAGCACCTTCTTCTAGCATTGTATTTCGATCTGAACCCCATTGTTTAGGAACCAAACAAGTGAAGATATTTAAAATTTAATTTTTAATAGGAATGTACAATGCTAGAATGTGATTTTCTAATTTTAGGTCCACAAAATTTTACCAGGATCACTCTCTTCAAGTGAGTTAACACCTTAACAGACACTGCTCTGCAATGCAAAAGTGTGGAAGATGAGTTTCTTCTGCCAGTTTAAGAGTCATATGCAGAGCATTAGGTAAAACCGTAATGTATTTTAAAAATTAAAATATGTGTGAACTATGATTATTCCAGTTAGACTCTGTTGTGAAGCAGAGAGAAGATGAATTCAGGATCCATTTCTTTCTAGTTATTAAACAAAAATCAGCCCTCTAGCATCACCTTCAAAGCCTACCATTCATCTCACCTAAAATTTTGACAAATATTCTAACATTTTTTACTAGTTATTGAAATGCCTAAGTCCTTACTTAGGTGAGAAGAAATGTCAACTTCAGGCAGAGAATTTTTCTACTTATTCTGGACATCAAATGTCTTTGAGAAATGATGTCTTTTTCTCAGCCATAAAAGGAGTTTTGGAAGCTAGTTTCAAATGGATAATGAAACATCATGTAGCTGGAAAAGGTAAAATCTATTTTGAGCTTTGCTATTTTCACAGCTCTAACCATTGTTTATGTAGATATGTATTAGAAACCCTGTGGGATAGTTCAAAATTATGTTTGAAGAGAGATAAATAAAAGTAGAGTTTACATGCTCAGGGAACAGAATATGACTCTCACTTGAGAATTTCTTATATTGCAGCAGAGTGCTCTTTGGAAAAAAGTACAAAGAAATATGAGGATGTGAATGTGCATAATCTAAAACGTATTTCCTTAGGGTCTGGCTATGGTTAAAAGATATTTATCCTAAAGCACTTTTTTTTTAACTTGCAATTCTTTCTATGAGGTTTATTTGAATCTTTTGTTCTGTGTGCTTCACTGGTTGCACCCATGTATCAGTAGGGGAGATATGTATATGTTCTTAAATCGTTTTTCAGAGGTTTAATGAAGGTTTAATATGACTGGAAAAGTTTTTCTTTCTTTGGACCCTTGGTTATTAGCCTTTTTTGCTGGAATGGTACATCTGAGATTTTTCTTCCACAGTTTAGGTAAATAAATAAGTGAGCATTACCAAGGTTTAATAAAATTAACTTCACAGTGCCGTTTCCAAATATCACAGAATCACAGAATATGCGGAGTTGGAAGAAGCTCACAAGGATCATCAAATCCAACCCCTAGTCCTTCACAGGATCATCCCCCAAAGACATACCATGTGCCCAAGAGCATTGCCCAAACACTTCTTGAACTCTGACAGGCTAGTGGTGTAACCACTTCCTGGGAAGCCTGTTCCAATTCCCAGCCACCACCTGCGTGAAGAACCTTTTTCCAGTACCAACCTAAACCTCCCTGACACAACTTCAGGCCATTCTCTTGGGTCCTGTCACTGTCACCACAGGGAAGAGATCGGTGCCTGCCCCTCCTCTTCCCCGCTTGAGGAAGTTGTGACTGCAATGAGGGCTCCCCTCAGTCTCCTCCAGGCTGAACAGACCAAGTGACCTCATACAGCTTCCCCTCAAGGCCCTTCACCTTCTTCTGTATAGGGGGTTTTTGTTTATTCAGAAAGATTTTGAGTTTAAGGCATTCCTTTCTTTAAGGAAACTACGTGGTATTTTTATGCAACAAGTTTTAAATCAGTAATTATGCTTAGGGATTCTATCAAAGAATGAAATGCCAGTGTTTGTATTTAAACAGTTAATAATTTGAAAAGTGTAAGTCTCACAGTTATTCACTGCTTTAGAATCAGGTTGTTAAATCTTAAAACTGTGACATTATTTTCAAGGTTGGTGCTTTTGCCTTTCATATTCTGCATTTTTTTTTTGCAGTATACTTCATCTTTAATCCTCTATTTTCCTTCCAGAGGTGAATATTCAAGGTGTGTTAAAAGTTGATTCAACTAGGGAGTCTTTAGTTTGTAGGATTTCTGAAAACATTGATTATTATTTTCTCCTACTTCTTCCTGTGTCTTGCAGTTTTAGTTTTATAGCTCAGGAATGCCATCACTATCTTTAACCTGTAGTCAGTGAAAGACCTCCACAATTTCTCAGCATCCATTGAAGAAGTCATATGGATATGCTTATTTTATTTGACACAAGTATTTGATTAAGTTAAAACTTAAAATAAAAACACCTCTAAAAACATTTTATTCTCTTTTCTGGTAAGAAAAAAGAGCATGTTTAAAGCAAAACTCAGGTTATATTTAAAGTGATATTTTTTCTCTCTAACTGCAGTTTAACACAGGTATCATGCTTTATCACGTTAACAAAGAGATGTAAGAAGGTTCCTACAACACAATTGCAGGTAATAGAACATAACTATATGTTTATGTAGCTGATTATAATGTTGTTCCTATCAAGCTGCACAGAGGAAGAAAAAAGGATTTTTACATCCCATACCTGATGAACATAACTGACTCACTGTACTTGTGAGAAATGCCACTGTACTACGTAACTTTGCATGTGTAACAATTATATTGAGAAACCAAAATAATGTATTGTATCAATAAACTCCAAGGGAAAAAGTAAATATTTTCCTCTGCTTAGTAACCGGGAAACTTTCCACCATGAGGGAACATCCTGGTGAAATAATTAATTGACCTGGGTTTTATTTCTTTTCATAGAATGGAGTTGAAGTTGTACCATGGCTTTGCATTACATTTTCATGTGTGCCAAAAATACTACAGAAAACATATTTTTATTTTTCTATGACATTCAGTATCAGGTTTTGTCATAAATGTAGGAAGGGCAATTTTCTAGGAATGTAACAAAATAAGTATGATAGCTCTGGAAGGGCAGTCAATCTGAAATATATTCTAAATCTTGTTTTGTAATCACAAGAGCAACTGGATACCCCTATGAAAAGGTGACAGGTATTCTTGATTCAACAAGTTTCATATTTTTTATTCTGTGTGTGTCTTGAAACTAATTTATTATGTTAGTGTGTGAAAATACAGCTTTGAGAGAATCAAGGAATGTAAATATTTAGTATTTAGCTTAAGAGGGAACATCTGCAGGGTCTTTTACTTTCAGAGTAATGCCATCAGAAATGACTAAATACTTTCCAAATAAATAATCAAAAGTAATATATTAGTATTTGTGTGGTTTCTGAACAAGTAAATATTTGCCAGCAGTGACTGCTATAAACAAGTTGCATTACTCAATTAGTTGTTGTAACAATATTAAAATTTTGTCATTAAAATCATGTTGCACATTTATTACTGGTGGCATAACTTAGTCTACTCAAGCATCCTACATGAGCAATTTAAATTGAAAAACATTTTTATACATTAAATGTATAAAGAAATTCTCACTAATACTGCAGAACTTTTCACGTTCTATTAGACATCATAAAATATTGATATTATTCCAAATAGGGTTATAACCATCACTTTATCAAATAAATATGATATTTTATTAGAAATTTATTTCATTTAACCTTGGTGTTGCAGTTCTTTATTTGTCTTTTATAATACGAGGGTATGGTAGGAATGGGTCAGGTAGGAATTCTGTGTTATTGGAGAACTGTCAAATAAAAACCTACAGTAAAAGCATAAGGATTTATTCCTTTATTCTGATTCTGTGTTATTTTACAGGAGCATAACATGTAAAATTTTATTTTAACTTAAGAATATATCTATTAATATATTCTTAATTCAGAGAAAACAAACTTAAACCCTGACAGATTTCTAATGTTAATTTTCTTAGAAAAAATGAGGTAATATAGGGCCAAATGACATAAAGCATAACACTGATACAAAATATGGTAATCAAAATTATTTCATAAGCTGTTTTCAACATGTCCTTATTGATTTGTGCTGAGAACCATTGATAACATGCTGGAAAATATATTCAGCTCATACTGTATACAAAGTATGTCAACGTTTTACACAGAGCAGCTTATGTAGCTCAGTGCCGAGTTCTGCTTAAAAAAAATGATGGTACCATATGGCTCTCTGCTGCTCAAAGCCTCAGTCTCCCCTTCCACTGCTGAAAGTTGTTAATGTCAAAACAGATCAAGCACAATGTCACTGAAGAAAATTACCTTAAGGCATATCTAACATAGAAGGCAATCTATCATTTAAAGGGACAATTCTCTTATGCTTGTTTAACATTTTTCTGATGTTTTGGAATTTGAGAATTTGCTGTTGACACACTAAAGAAAGAATTAAACAAAAGAGTCTGAGACTTACCTAATTAATATTTTTCCATTACAAAGTGATTGCCCATGATCAGATGGGGATAGAAGAAGGGTGATATCCATTCTCATAGTTTTCCGCATGGCAGAAGTCAAGCTAAATTTGTAGACAAGTCAATATGATGACCCACTGAATGTCAATGCCAGCCCCTAAATCCCACTCAGCCCCATGACAGAACTTCCAGTAAAGATTTCACACAAGTTTTCTGTGGTTCAGTTATACTTGCCAGTGTCAGTAACCCTTAATCATTCATTGTCTTACAGAATGAAGTAGAAGTTCTGCTTCAATGCCAAGCTTCTCTCTGCCAAAACACAGGAAGAAACAGCACTTGCCTCACAGATTAAACTTTCAGAGGAAAGGTATAAAAAATGAAGAATCAGGGACCATGAAGTCATATTATTATACACTGAAATACAGCAGTATTCCTCACTATTCTGCTATGTAAAAAACAATTTTTAATTATTTTGGTCCATGGAAATAATAGCTATTAGCAATGCTTATAAATTAATTAAAGACAAGTTATGTCTGCTAGTAAGAATTTCTTTGAAGTACAGTTTGTAAGAAATGGGTGTCAGGTATGATTTGGCTTCTGATTTGTCCATAATGTACCAGAAGGCAAAGCTGATGTTCAGAGTGTGTAACACTATGGGTATTTTTTAATTTATTTGAGCCAATGGAAAATATTTTCTATTCAAATATATATTTTTAGTTGTGTGCTGTTTAGTTCAGCATTTCTGTCTTGGAATGCATGCTTGGTTAAAATATGGAATAGGAAAATTATGTTTCTGAGGTGAGAAATGTTTTACTCTTGGTATTTATATTTCTCCTTTTTGCATGACTCCATGTTTGTAAACTGAATTTATGAACTTGCATCAATGTAGGCTGAATTCTCTGATATTTACAGTACCCTGAAATTTCAACCTCAGCAGTTGAGTCATGAATCTTTCACATTTTGTATAACTTAGTCATCAGTGTCTCAATTTCTTGATTGATAGTTCAATATTCTATTATATGTTATATTAGGCTTATAAATGGAATCTTAGATCACTGTGCATAGAGTATGAGTTCTTCAATTTTGATTACAGCAGCCAGAAAATGCTACATAAATAATTTCAAACCCTGCAAATCAAATTATATTTTCCCTTTTGAACTGTAAACAAAAATATATCACCATAAAAACCCAAAGTCTTTTAGTTACACTGGTATAAATGGGACTATGTAGACTTTAGAGATAACAGCATCAACTTATAAATTTAGCACATCCTATTTTTTAGAGGAAAGAAAAAAAAGGGTATTTCTTAAGAGAAAACAATACTCATAACCAAAGGAAAAAAAATTGTGAGGTTTGGGTTAGGATAGAGAGGGTCTGAAATTTGGGACTTTGACTTCTCTTTTGGGCAAGGGTCCACACTGACTGCTCTCTATCATCTTCTTGTCCTGCTTAGCCTTGTGCATTGTTTCCAAGAAAAGTTGAGTATTACTTTCTCTAGTAATAAGGTCAGGACAACTGCCAACAACTGCTCAGATCCTTCTTGATTTTCTTGAATGTAGACATAATTTATATTTCCCAGCCCTAACGGAGCTCTGCTTTTAACCAAGACCTCACAATGATATCATCCAGCCCTTCTAACCATCCTGGGTACCTTCTCATCATCTAGCTGATTTCATGGGCTTGTAGAACTCCAGTTAGCTTAAGAGGTCCTTATTTAATTTTTCTGTTGTGGGTTGTTTCCCCTATGCTACACTGCCTTGAGGCCGAGATCTGGGAGGCTTGAGGGCAGATTTATCACCAAAGACAGAGACAAAGAAGCTAGGAAGAACCTTTTCTATTTCTGCATCTGTTGTCAAAGAAAGTTCTCTAAGTATAGGAACATCCTATTTCAGTCTGTCTTTGACTGGCAAAGTGACAATAGAGGCCCTCCCTGTCCTTCCCTTCCACTGCCAAATTCAACTGCAGTCAATCTTTGCCGTTCGTTATTCCTTCTCTTCATGCTTGGGTGATGTTTCTGTATTCTTGGTAGAGCCTGGATCACTACAACTATGTTAGTTCGGGCACAGCTATCCTAAGAATTTATCATTTGTAAAAAACACCAATGTATTTTATAATTACCTCAATAAAACTTCTATTACAAAATGTTGCAAACTGGTGATATTTTTGATGAATCAAAGCCAAGGATCTCTTAAATGAGTCATCTAATCATGTAGACTTTGCATGTATAACAATATTTGTGCTTTGTTAATAAAAGACAGATGTGGAAAATCTATTATAAACATTATGCTCACATATGTTCCCCTTTACTTCATCATGTCACAAAGATTTCACAGTTTTAAGTGGATTTAAGCAACATGCATAATTCACGAAGTAAATGAGCTGAATAGTCAGGATGCAAGGCAGATTTAGAAAATAGCTGCAAGTAAGGTTCAAATTCTCAAGACCTGAGACTCTGTGTTTAAAACAGTAGTATTTGGCTTGTTTCAGCAAATCTAACATAGAGCAGTGATTGCACTCCTGTTTCTGCCAGTGGGCCTGATTCTAGATTCATTAGTAGCATTTAATATCCTACTTTGTATGTAGCCTTTTGTGAAACTAAATCTTAATAATTATTCAGTGTAAGTAAAGGTAGCAAATTTGAGCCCAGTGGGATTGTCTCAAGAGACAGCCTGTAATTAGTTGACATATTGACACTTATTGCTTGCTGGCGTCCATCTGTTTCTCAGTTTAACAAAAACTCTGTTTATGAAGCATTTAAATGTTTCCTTCTTCTAAATTCAAGAAAGAAAGTCAAATTCAAGGCATGACTGAATCAAACAATTGAAATGACAGCGAATGATAAAAGATGAAGGAAGTATTTCTACTACAGGCAGTGGATGACTAGTAAATATCTCTAGTATCCTCAGCATGAGCTTTCATGACTTTACATTCTGTACAGACCCAAGATGGAATGATCCTTTTTTTTTGCTGATATCCATGTTTCTGGTTGTGCTGTGTTTGGCTGTAGTAATTTCCTTCGCAGAAGGTAGTATGGGGCCATGGGTTGCATTTGTGCTGGCAACAGTGTTGATAACACATTATTGCTGAGCAGAGCTAATGAAGTCAAGGCTTTTCTACTCCTCATACTGCCCTGACAGTGAGAAGGCTGAGGGTCCACCCTCTGTTGGGAGGGGACACAGCTGGGACAGCTGACCCCAAAGGATCAAAGGGACGTTCAACACCGTATGATGTCACACTCAGCACAAAAATCTGAGGGAGGAAGAAGAAAGAGAGGGACATTTTGAGTGACGGCATTTGTTTTCCCAAGTTGCTGTTATGAGTGATGGAGCCCTGCTTTCCTGGGAATGACTGAACATGGGAAGTGGTGAATAAATTCTTTCTTTTGCTTTGCCTATTAAAAGATCTGTCTCTCAAGCCATCAGTTTTCTCACTTTTCTGATTTTCTCTTGCACACCATCAGGGAAAGGTGAGTCATTGGCTGTGTGGTCCTTAGTTACCACCTGGGGTTAAATTGCAATACTAGTACTGTCCTCTTCTTGCTATAATAAACTTTGAAACTGTCAGACAGAAGATGTTATATTGGATATTCATGAAGATACCTTAAAACCGTGCATTGCAAGACCGAGACCCGTTTCATCTCCATTCTTTTAAAAGACTAGAGATAATTTAACAAATGGTCAGAGAAGACACATTGTTCCACAGGAATACTTTAAAATTAGGCTGAAGAAATTCACACATTTTATATCAAAAGCAGAGCAGGATAATGAAAAGTGAAATAAATATTCAAAACTTCCACTTCCCCCCTAACCCTACCTACCCCCTCCACTTCCTTCCTAACCCTACCTCCTCCCCTGCAGTGGCCCAGGGAGACAGGGGATGGGTGGGTGTGATGGTCATTGCTCCTGCTGCTGCTCAGGGAGAAGAGTCTTTCCCCCACTTCAGTGTGGGGTCTTTCCCCCAGGAGATAGTTCTTCATGAACTTCTCCAGTGTGAGTCCATCCCATGGGCAACAGTTGTCCATGAACTGCTGCAATGTGGGTCACTCTTCCATAGGGTACAGTAGTCCTTCAAGGACAGCCTGCTCCAGCAGGAGTCCCCCAGAGGGTCACAAGTCCTACCAGGAAACCTGGTCCAGCCTGGGCTCCTCACTCCCTGGGTCTGCAGGTCCTGCCAGGAGCCTCCTCCAACCTGGGTTTCCCACAGGGTCACAGTCTCCTCACAGGCATGGGTTTCCTCCATGGACTGCAGGTGGATCTCAGCATCCTGATGGTTATTCATAAGCAGCAGGAGGACAGCTTGCTATCAAAACCTGGCCATGCAAATCCAATATATCAACATCCCATGGATTATGTAAAACCAATTTAATACAGGATAAAACGGTATTTCTTTGGCCTTGATGGAAAAGGTTTGATCTCTTATCTGGAGTAATTTTTCCAGTAATCTTTACAGAGTAGTTTTATGTTTCAGTTTTTTACCCCTGAGAGGAACACAAATTTTAAAGTTTACTTTCATTTATAATAGTCCCTTGTATTTCTGTTTCTAAAAGTAAATTTTCATACAAAATTAGAACTGGCAGAAGACAAGTAATGATTTTTTTCTGTCTTATCTCTAAGGAAAAGATAACCATTAATAAAATAGATTTCATTAAAATATTCCTAATTTTAGATTGCTAAAACATTTTATTTGCTTTTTTATTCCTAATTCTTTCCCCATTGTAGAGGGGAAGAGGGGGTTTTGAAAACAATATTGCATTTAGGTCAACTTTAACTCTTCTGTACTGCTTGTTTGCTTTAAGAAATACTATTCAAGGTGTAATATATCTCTGTTCTCTTATCTGCTGAAAATCCCTGTTTGAACAAAATTTCTGGGGCACATCACAGGAATCTCTCTGGGGAAAGTGAGTCATCAGGACCTGAACCGAACTGCAAAAGGAAATAAGTATTAATTAGTGTTCTTAATGAACACTATGGCCTGAAATAAAATGTTAATTTTGGATAAGTTAAAATACAGAAATCCTACTAAATATTTTCTCAGTAGAAACAAGGTTAGTAAAAGCAGTATTTTCCCTATAAATCTCATGGGAAACCAGTTAACTTGTTCTAATTATCGCAGATTGCCTTATTCAGACATTGTTCTGAAACAATATATTTTGAAATAATAAAAAAATAAAAGGCCTCTGATTGCAAAGTGCATCAAAGGCAGTGCTTTGGATAGTGTTTAATTTATTAATATAGAGATTTTTAACATAAAGGCAAGAGTGATTTTGTTTTCAATTTGGAAACAAGCATTCTGTCATTATGTTGCTCTGAGAAGGAAAGAATGAAAAAATATTAGAGTTTTGTATTTGGACAGGTAGTAGATTTTCACAACTAAGATCAAACATTCTGCAAGAATTAATTGTTGCATTAATTTCTGCAAAATCTTAATTGTCTTGATAGCACTCAAAATTTGCATTTTCCTGAAATATGATGACTTATTAAGCTCCACCTCTTATTTTTGACCTTATTATTTCAGAAAGCTGCTCTCAGTAAACTTCTCCATGTCTTCATGACATTGCACTAAAATTTCAATTTCTGAAGTCTGAAGTCCGAAACTTCAAAGAAAAGATAAATCTATCGGCAGCTTGTCCGTGTTGATGATGTCAGCATTTCACATTCATGAAGGAGAAAGGCAATTTGTTGTTTTGGTTTTGGTTTTTTTTTTGTTTTTTTTTTTTTAATTGAAATTAAAATCTAGGTTGTGAGCATTCTGTTTATCTTCATAACTGGGTTAAGCAGTGTTGGACAGGTAGCATGGATCTTTCTTTTCAAGTATTTATTGAGCATTTCAACAAGAAATCCAACCCAAGAGACAGTATAGCACCACATGTGTCAATAGATAAGGGAAATTCATCCAGCTGCACATTCTGACAGTGATTTCAGCACAGCAACACACAGTTCCTGTGTGGTAGAGTGTCAAAAATGTAGCCAAGCACTGCCTGCACAATGTTCATATCTACCCTCTCATAGACGGTAGGTCAAATCTATTCCACACTGAGGAATTTCTGGTTTATTCAAACTTATTCACACTTTTAGAGGAATCCTTAATCTCTGTTAGCTTCTGAGTGTTTTGATTCTCAGTAGGGTAGGCAGATAAGTGATTTAAATCGTCAGTAGAAGACCATTGTGATTAAGAGAATTTTTTTTCCTCACTTAGAATACATTATTTCTTTCTTTGTCTTCATCTTGCTTGTAAAAACCCTTGATAGAGAATCCATATTAAAAAAACTCTATCAAAAATGTAGATTTATTTTGTCTACAGTTCACATATTTGATAAACAGACTATGCTCAAATAATCATCTTTATGTATTTTCCTTTTTATACCTGTTCATCTGTAATAGCCAATGTTTGGAACTGCTAGTGGGTAGATACTTGAACAGTTGGTGTGTAATTGACATTCAATATACACATCTGAGAGACAACACTGAAACTCTTTTTCTATTTTAGCAAAAGATTGGATAACAATCAAAGCTAGTGTTACTGGAGGGCAAGGTGTCAGGAAAGCAATCAGCAGATGAGCAGATAAAATGTTGGTGGAATGGTATCACATATCAGATGAGGCTGAGAATAATGATCAAACAAGGCTAGAGAAAGATGGAATGGATGTGGAGAATACTTCTGTCACTGCCTCCTCCAAACAGCCGACACTACTTGATACAAGTCTGCTGAAGGAGAATGGGAAAATGACTCTTGCCACAAAGACAGTTTTAGAGCTGCCTTGTGTGGCACTGCAGAGTGCATCGTCTCATTTGCCAAAATTATCCTCGTTAGGTGAATGCAATATTATTTGAATTATTTGCTGGTTTCAGAAGTCTGAGACTAACATGCATTACATGAAACAGATCATTAGTACAAAAAAAGCATCTTACTCAGAAAAAGCAATCCTAGAATTTTTTTTAAAAGCTTAAAAATAATTTTAAAAAGCTTGAAGTAGTTTGAAAATTCATATTGTCTTCTTGGTGAAGTATTTAAGGAAACCAGATGATTTTGTATATTCAAGAGATTGATAAATTATTTCTGCAGATTTATTTTTGACAGTTTGCTACAGTCTGCAGTGATTAGTTATTTTGGTGTGAATTTTATTTATCTTACAGGTATGCAAGTCCAGAATAATTCAAATGATTTTTTGTTGACTGACACTGGACACAGTGAACAGGCCTTGCCTACTTTTTTTTTAAATTAAGATAAGCAGCTGAACTATAATGAAATATTCTGGGGCTTTTTTTCATTTCTTTTTCTTTCTTTGCAGTCTTTTGAATGAAATATGGTTTATAACAAAAGACCTCAGGTAAAACAATTCCAAAGTTTTACAAGTCAGACATATTGTTCAGTGATTTTCTTAAACCACGTGTTATTTCAGTGTTTTGTCTGGATAGATTTATTACAGTAGAAGTCCATATATCGAGATTTGTCTTGACACCTGTATCTTCTAATTTTTTTTAATTAGTGCACAGTAGTCTGATGAATTGGTGAATACCTACGCTTCATACGAGTGCTTGAAAAAGATATAGACAAAGAAATAGTATACTACTGTTCCTGCATAATGGAATGTCTCTTGTGGGGAAAACATTCCTTCAGGGTTAGGTTGCAAAGACAGAAGCAAGTAATCTAGTCCATAATTTATACACTGCAGTGTATTAAAAAAAAATGTGTGGCAAATCATTAGGACTACGTATTCATCCTTCTCAGTGCAACTCAAAAGTATTTCAATTTTTTAAGAAAATACTTACAATATTATTAAAGAAATACCATTATGCTTATATTAATTAGTTTAGTGTTTAAGGCAATAATCCAGAATATGAAGACATCTGCATATTCCTAATCTATCTAATGCACATACTCAGTATAATGGCTACCAGGATGTAGAATACTCTGGGAATGGGAGCTCTGTTAAGGGCTGACTTGGAATTACTAACTATATAAAGAAGCTATAACTAGTTATAACTACTATAAAGAAGCATTGTTTTAGGCCTAACACAGCAGTCACATAAAATCTGATAGAGCCTGGGTGAGATCCCATCTTCCCGTCCAGGAACAGTACCTCTGAACTTGGAATCATAGAAACACATACAACAATCCAGGCTGGAAGGTAAGCCTAAAGATCATCCAGTCCAAACTTTCATGAGAATGACAGCCTGGATGAGCTTATCCAGCAATCTGATTATGTCTTGAAAACATTCAGTGACAGGGACTCTATCAGGTTCCTGGAGAGGTTGCTCCAGTGAGTGATTATTCTCACTTTAAAAAAAAAAAAAAAATCATGTTTTGGGATCAAGCCATTATGAAACCAAAAGCTGGTAAGAGTCTTGTTCCAAGTGGTTTCTGCAATGAGAATGTGGAACAGAGGAAGGAGAGCTAATTTCAGCTAAATTCATCAAAATATATAATAAATAAATCCATCAAAATTATGATGAAGAGTCTGGAGCAAAAGCACTATGCCAGAACCAGGGGTGAATTAAGTCAGATTGAATGAGTGTGTCCTGCCAAACCTTTCTCTAGAAACAGGTTGCTTTAAGATGACGTTTTAATCTCCTAAAATCTTGTTTTCTGGATAGTTAACACTCTCAGCAGGTACACAATATGCCCGAGTTCCAGATCTTGTTCCAAGTAATGTTTCCTGATTGAATAGATCAATATGAAAGTTTAATGATACTCTGGCAGGTAGCACATTTTTCTGGGAGTCAACACTGTGACTTCAAACTTTGTCAGAGGAGCGCAGCATTCAGCTGGAGATTTTAATACCCTGGCTAGAGATCCTGCTCAGTATTTGTTAAGTGAACAAAAAGAGAAGAGACACTTTCTTCTTACCTGAAAAGGTAGTCCATGCCCTCCTATTTTTCCACTGAAAGCCATATCTCAAGTCAAATCTTGTTCTATGGAGGAAAGCCAGTAGAACATAAGAAAAAAAAAATCAGTATCTAACATGTAAACTGTTTCTGAATTTAATTTACGATAACAGTTTGTTATATTTTGGTTTGAATTATTCCTGCCAATTATTTAACTGATCATAACTTTTTAGTTGATAGTGGTTTATACAATTATGAGAAAAAAAAAAAAAAGGTGAAGTTTCCTGTTGTTTCTCCTTTAGCCTTTTGAATGAATGGCTGCAGCTTGAAAGCCTAGGGTAGGGAAGGAGCTGCCTCAGGCTTGGCATGTTGCCTCCATACTTGGCATGTCCCTTGTAGCTCCTTTGTTGAAAAAGGGCCTGAGGACACTGATTGGAGTAATCTGAGAAACATGAAAGGCAGGTTAATCTTAAAATAATTAGTATTACTCCCTGCCAAAACTGATTTTCCCCTGAAAATTCTCAAAGGCAATTTATGTTGATGCTAAAGGTGTACTTGAAGTCTCTTATCACTCTTATATATGAGAGTGCAAATCAATGTATCTGATAATTTAGGAAAATATCTTTGATTTTTGATTTGTCATTGCTAAGAGTGGTATTAACTATATGCAGACAGAATAAAATTTTCTGTAATAAATGTACTGAAAATATGTTCACCTTAACAATGTTTTACAGATATAGAGGAGTAATCTGTAACATCTACCTGGAATAGACAAGAAGGGCATTTTGAAAGATAAAACTAATCATTTAAAATTATATGGATATCAGTTTTAATTTTTCGGTATGACTAGACAGCTTTCTGGACTAATTTAGAATCATGTGTCTCTGTTTTGTATCCAAAAAGATTTGCACTAAAATTTTTAATAATAACTTCCTGTATTAGATGTTCATACTCTAACTGTCTAAATCAGAGCACAAATCTCTACATTTGGGGTAATTTTTACTTAATGAATAAAACTCATTAAGAGGTGGCCTTAACGTGTGCTGCGTTGGATGCTGCTCTGTTCTGTAGTGAAGATGGACTGAAGCCAAGAATCTTTGGGAATGTTCAGACATAGAAGGCAACTTAATAGTGTTCAATTTCAGATTATCCTGTCTCAGAAATGAAAGAGCAGATGCCCTGAACTATCTGTAGGCAGGAATATTTTTCCATTTTCAGTCTCTCTTTCAATTCTCCTGTTTTGATTTTTCTACTAGAGGAAGCATCTGTAGTTCCCAGCATGAATATATTATTTTGGGGCATGTGCCAAAACATCAGAAGTAATGCTGCTCTTGAGTAAAGGGCAGGATTTTCACCCCTCCTTGATCTCTTATCAAGAAAAATTTACCACCAGTCTTCAGTTCTACCACTGCTCTTTGCTGTTGGACATCCTTTGAGGGATGACTGGAGACATCTGTAAGGTTTTTGCTCTTTCCACTAAGCTGTGGATGGTGGAATTTTGAAATGGAAGGACTAAATGTTTAACTTTTCTTTTTCTTATGATAAAGAAATATTAATTAACAGGTCAGTATTGCTTTCAACAGGCTGTGTGTAACTGCACCTTTAGAAGCAAGTCCTCAGTTTCGGTTGCTTAGGAAAGAAATAGCAATATATTTGAAATTACAGATATTTTAAATTTCAAATACGTGTTATTTGGTTATGTTCATGGAAGCACTTTAAATAAGCTTTTGTTTTATCATTTCTGAATTTTATTATTTAGAGAGATGGTGCTTTCAATGGAAAGTAAATAAGACTGACAGCACTTCTAGAGTTCAGAAAAAAAAACAAGCTGTTCAAGGATGTGAAAAAATGCAGATTGACATAAATTGAGTCAATATTACAGAAACCATTTATACAAAGTAAATATCAATGCCATGATAAAAAACAGAATGAATATTGGGGAATGACTATTTTATTGGTAGTGAGTCACACTATTCTTTTCTAACTGTTTGAATTGTAATGCATATTTGATTAAACATGGGAATTTTGGATATAATTTCAAAACAATACCACTTGCTGTAGAGAAAACTAAAAATTATAACTAAACTGCATCACTGAGATTGAATGGCTTGAAGTATGACAAAGATAAATTATCTTGATCAATAAAGTAATAGAAATTGATTTGTAGCACGCCAGAATGTTGATGTTTCATTCTGCTTATCAGGTAAAAAGGAAAGATACATGGATTGAAGATCAGAGTAGGAGTTAAAATCACAAAATTTACAGCTGATTGGACCTGAGGTATTTCTCCAGGCTTTCAGTTTTTGCTATATGACTCTCTGCAGTCAGCTAAATGACTGTGTTTTTGGCACTAAATTTCACTGGCAGTTTTATTGCCAAGTGGCTTACCTTGTACCTTTTGTGGTGCTGTACTTGCTTTCAGTGTCTTAGCACATCCTTCCACCTGTCCTTATTAGGGCTAATCCACTTATTTCACAGTTAACACCAAAATTCTGGAAGGTATGCAAAGGCTTTCCAACTTATGGATCATGGAAATTCTCTCAAAAAATTACTGTGATCCTTAAGAATGTTTTCTAAAGATTCTGAGAACAGGTTTGAATAGGCCAGTTTCAAAATGCCTCAGAAGAAGTCTGGTATTTTTTCAGTTTAGAGAGCTATACTTCACAGTATTCTTCAAGGAAAAAAATTAATTTTTTTCTCTTCTCTGTTTGATGTTGGTTTTTGCCACCAATATATTTAATATCTTCCTGAATGGTGCTGATAGAAACCACTAATTCTTCACAATTGTTTTCTCTTTGGATGTCAAGTAATCTTAGTAATATCAGCAAATTTTGTTACTTTTCAGTTCTGTCTTATTTTCCAAATCACTGTCTTATTTTCCAAATCACTTCTATGTAGAACCATATGTCACACAGAATCACTTCTATGTCAACCATGGGTGTTGACATTTAAGTGATATCAATATTGATTATATTCTGCTGGAAAACCTGATCACATTATTCCTCCTATTTTGTACCTGTGGAAAAAAATTATCTTCTTCCACCATGTCAGCTTATCTTCCTCTAAATATGTTGTAAAATATTCCATCATGTTTCTTTGCTCCACCACTAATCGCATCTTCTGTGATAAAATAATTGAAATAATTTGTCATTGGTGGGGGTTTTTGTATTTTCTACTGGTAGTTTGTATTTTAAGTTCCTGATAAATTTTCAGGCTATAAAACAGATTGTTGTGATAGACCTTAGATTTTTATGGCTAAGCAAGTAAGATTTCTATGGTCAAAGTCAAACTATAACTAGGTAGTAAGAATGCATGTGTCCAAGTACTTTGTGTGTTGTCAGCACAAGAAAATTCTTTAATCATAATTGACAGTTGATTAGACATTTGTGGTCTTTCACCATTGAGCTACATCCTACCTAATGTAATCCAATAATTTACTACAGATTTTGCCTTAAAAAGAAGGACTACAAGGCAGTCACAGGTGAATTCTGTTTGCCTGGTTTTAAGTTTCTTCCATGTACCTGGACCTCAAATTGTAGACAATCTCAAATGTACTTCAAACATGTTCAATCCTACCCTATATTAGATTTCATATCTGCTTATTAAAAATTAGTGAAGATGAGGAATGGAGGATATTATTGTTCATAGCTTAAGGACTAGAAAGCTTTTGTACCATGATTGCTTTCTCCAATACCAGTGGAGCAATCTGTGGGAAATCCAGCACTAGAACCCATGCTTATAACTCCTAGGGACCAGTATTAGCTATTATGAAATATTGCTTATGTCATTTAAAGCAAAGATGCCAGATTTATATCTCACCACATATTTCAAAGGTGTAATGAGAGCACAAGTGTTTCTCTCACTGATAAAAATACTAATGCTGAAAACTGAGGCAACTCAGGAAACCATAAGAAGACAGTTCCCTTGGAAAACCATCTCAGGCACATTCTACATCCCCTCTCCCTTGCTGGTTACATTAATAAAACATCATTCAGTGCATTAAGCTTTATGTTTAACAAAAAAACAGTGGAAATATTACTTCCTTTGTAGAATGGCCAAGGCAGTGGTTTAAGAAAAGCATTGCGAGAAAACTTCCTGAATTTCCTGACTGCTGTCTGCCTGTCCTAGGGTGCCTTTATGATGCTTGTATCCCCAATCGTCTGTTCTGCTTATGCTGGATATTGAATTCTGTGCTTTTACAACAGGTTCTGAGAGGGAAGGGGGGGAGAAGAAGCACACAGTCCATCTGCAGAAACTGCACTTGCTCCCCACATTCTTTCTCAGGGACTGTGCTGCCAAGCTGGGACAGTGAGAGAGAAATACGGAGCTCAGCGCTCTCTTGGAGTTCTCGGATTTTGGCAGATAAAGAGAGACAGGGAGTTTTCTTTGCTTTTTTTGCTGGTTTTCCTGGTTAGCTTCTGCAATACAGGTTTTCCCTGGACAATGTCTTCTTTTCCTGGGACTGTTCAGCTTCTCTTCAGTCCAGGACATCAGGAGAATCGCCTGGGGACCCCCAAAATGCAAGCTGGGCCCAAGTGTTGGAGAGGTTGAGAGACTGAGCCACACCCACAGAAGGACTTTCTGTATTTGCATTTCTTCAGAACAGCAAGAGGTTTTATTGTTTACTATTATTCAATTTTCTCATGTTTGCGATACTTTGCTTGTTAAATAAACAATTTTTTCCAATTTTCTCCAAGGAAATCTTTTCTGAATCAGCTGAATCAGCTTTTCTGAATCAGGGGATGGGACACTTGAATTTGCTTTCTAGAGGAGACCACTTCAGAAGTTTCCTCCCAAATTTGTCCCAAACCGCTGCCCCAACTGTGTAAAAGCCCAAGGTGTGTTTTTCTTTTGCATTCCCAGTTAAATTCCTCTCCTGTGCTGGTGAGAAAGTAAAAGAAATTAAATGCTCAAAAAAATTAGCATATAATTCTTAGGTGCAATTGTATGTCAGTCTGTAAGGTTCTGGAGTGACTGGTTACCATTGTTCCAAGCAAAAAGCTACCCTAGGACTGAGATGTGAGATAATCTGTACTGTGATTTATTTTTCCTCATTTTGTTTCACAGTACCTCTGATAGTAGACTATTTTTCATGTACATCTATGCTTTGGGTAGCTTTGTTAGCAATGTTAGTGCCATTTTGGCAGTTACCATTGCTAGTATCAAGACCGTTTTACTGCAGAGTTTCCTAAGTTGACAGGTTGTAGTGAAGTATGTAGGAATACCTTCCTTGAGTATTACATTGCATGAAGTTAAATGAGAATGTCTTTGTATTTGACTTCATGAAGTTTCCTGTTATTGAGCCAATTAATGATTCATGCTTAAAGGTAACTATTTCTATGAAGCTTCATCAAACATGAAGCTTTCTATGAAGCTTTATCAAACAATTGTTCTATAACGGAATATGTAGAAAAACCTTGCTACTTATCAAAATCAAAGCTCTGAAAACCTAAATTTTTCACAGATCTCAGAGCTGAAATGTAAGTCATCTAAGGAGGTTCTTTTTGCTGGATATTTTGGAGTGATAACTCTCATCTTTATGAATTTGTAAGGATACTGTTGAAACGCCAGGAAATTACTGATTGAATTACCTCTAAAATACTATGTATATTTTCCTAAATTACTGAAAAACAATAATATTCATGGCTAGGTTGTGTTCTGTCATAGATTATCTTTCTCTTTTTAAAATGTATTAAGAGACTTCCAATTATTGTTTGCTTTCTTATCTGTGACAAATATAGAATAAATTTAATCTGTCTTTTTTCAGGCATTAATTTTGTGTGCAGTGATTCACAACAAACTTCATTATCCTGAAAATTGCATTAAAAACTGTGATTATGACCACCAAAAAAAAAATCAAAAAATTAATAATGATTGAGTTCTTCCTATGAATAAAATTCCAAGTCAGTGTTTCTAAAGAAAAAGTGCTTTGGGAAAATAGGAATAGAAGATGATGGTAAACTGAAATTCCTGGACTTCACAAATCTGTTTCTATGTGTCACTTCTTTATTTGAAATATCTCAGGGAGAAGATCTTTGGTAAGTAACTTCTATTCATGCTTCTTTATGAGAAAAATTACTAATATTGAACTAAGTAACAAGTTAAATGCCTGTGATCATTTTCTGTAACAGTAAATTTAGACATATACCAAAAATACTATACGAAAAGAAATTAAGAATGTCTGAAAGTCATATATTGTTCATTACCGTAAGAGAAATTTACAAACAAAAACTATATATTTTCAAGCTGAGATATCTCAAAGAAATGCATCCATTCTTGTGTGAAAAGAGAGAATATTTTCTGTTGACTAACTGAAAAAGAAGAAATTTACACAGATTTTTAATTTACAGCTTTTCAATCAGCAGAGTAATTATAGTGTGTAAATGGATTTTCTGTTTTATTCAAAATTAAGGAATAGTTTGGGATTTGTTTTCTATTAATAATAAATTACTGTTGTTTATTAATTTAGGAATGTTTATAAACTAATCGCTTTATTAGACCCCAGAAAATTCATTGTGTTGCCAAAATATTTATATGGATTGAGAGAAACATGTAATGGGCATGAAATTTTGTCAACAATGCAAATAACAGAAATGTACTAAAATAATTTCCATTCTGTATGTCATAAATATCAGTTCATGTAGTCAGATAAGCTGTAATTAAGTGCCAGTGAACATGAATAATCTTTTATTATAGGCAGATATAAAATGACTATTGCACATAAAAAGATTATTTTCTTGTTTGTCTAAGCTGTAGGTTATTGGTTCATTTATTGGTTGTTGCATGCATTGTTAAAAATTCAGACGAAGACAAAACTGCTCATTCTGCAGATATGTTCCCTTTTTAAATATGCTCATTTACATATTTTAGACATTGAAAAGATATTTAAGCAAACTCATGGTTTCCTCCTGAATTTTCATTATTGTTGCACGCACTACATTTGACTTCTGCCAAAACAGATTTTGTAAAAAAAAACAAAAAGCCCACCAAACAAAACCAACCAACCAAGCAACCAACCAAAATTTCTAGTTTTGGGAAAAAGGGACTGCAAAAACTGTAAATATCCTTCTAACTTCATTCTTTGTAGAACTGTCCAATAGTGCACCTATTTGCCAGTAAAAACATTGCTTTCACTGTAGACTTAAGTTGTGGCAGTTTGCATATAATATATCAGCTAGCCAAAAATATCTTAGCAAACCATGACTTAGTAAGTGATTTTATACAAAAATAAAAGAAAATGTTCCTCTGTTTTGGTTTTTTTTTCTTTTTTGTCTTTGTGTAATTCTTTTTCACTCTTATTTTCAGTAGTAAGTTCAATTCAATTGCCATAAAAGTTCTAAAACTCAACAAGTTAACATTTTGTAAGAAAATCATGTATGCTACCCACTACTATATTAAGAGACTGTAGTTGTACTAATAGATAAAAAGTAAGAACAATGTGTTAGGAAATGAATGAACTTGAGGGAAGGATGAGAAAAGCCTTATGCTGCCAGAGTATAACATCTCATTAGGACCCAAGGGCGGACAGTTCCCAAATTTGGCACATGAATGGCAAGTCTCAAAGAGATGCCACTATTCCTCACATAATTTTGAGTGGCTATTTTTACATGATCATTTTCATCCTGTCTTGGATCATTGACAGTGGTAACTTTGTTTCTTTCTTTGTGTGTGAGAAATACCTGGTTGCCTAGTTTATGTTTTATTCTGGCCTGGTTGGATCTAGGTGGAGTTCAGGGATGGAAAGGGAGAAGTTTCAGTGATTCAGAAATATTTTGGTTCTGCTGTAATAAGGGGCATCAATTCATCATGTCATCTTATGAAAGTTCAGTGGCACTCTTCTGTTGCAAATGAGATGTAGCTAATAGGTTTTGTAGATAAATGTATGTACATAAAATATGTTTTGTAGATAAAAAAAAACTTACAGTTGCTCATAAACTGCATGGTATATCTACTAATTAATCAGACTTGGTGTGTTGGTTTTGCACAGCCTGGTTTTTAGTACCAAGGGGCCAAGGAGGTGACTTCTGTGAGAAGCTGCTGGAAGTTTCCACCAAGACTGGCACAGCCAATCCTTGATGGCTCTGAAGATGGACATGTTGCTGGTCAGGGTTGGGCCAATTAGAGATGATGGTAATGCCTCTTATAGAACATAATTCCCTAGCCAGGGAAGAGGAGGAGGCGAGAACCTGTGAGGGAAACAACATGGTGACACCAAGGTCAGTGGGGAAGGAGGGCAGGAGGTGCTCCAGGTGCCGGAGCCGAGATTCCTCTGCAGGCTGTGGTGAGACCATGGTGAAGCAGCTGTGCCCCTGCAGCCTGTGGGGATCCACGGGGTATGCAGAGATCCATCCACACCCCATGGGGATCCACGGGGGATGCAGAGATCTACCCACAGCCCATGGGGATCCATGGGGGATGCAGAGATCCACCCACAGCCCATGGGGGAGGTGCGCATGCTGGAGCCGTGGATGCCTGCAGGAGGCTGTGATCTAGAGGGAGACCCAGGTATAGAGAGGGGACCCTGCTTCCAGGCTGGAGCAGCCTGTCCTTGGAGGACTGCACCCTGTGGAAGAGTGACCCATGCCACAGCAGTTTTGGGAGGACTGTGTGCCCATGGGAGGGACTAATATTGCAGCAGTTTTGGCAGGACTCCTGCTTCTGTGGGGGAAACCATGTTGGAGAAGTTCACAGAGAACTGTCTCCTGTGGGAGGAATCCCACAGTCTCACATGGGATGGACTCCTCTCCCTGGGCAGTGAAAGAAAACCTCAAGTGATGAACCGACCAGACCCCCCACACTCTGTCTTCCCTGCACTGTTGGTGGGAAGGAGGGAGGGGTTGGGAGTAAAAAGGTGTTTTTTAGGGTTTATTTTACTTCTCATTATTCCTCTCTGATTTTGTTAGTAATAAATTCACTCTAAGTGTTAAGTACTTCCAAGTTGAGCCTGTTTTGCCCTTGCAGTGTTTTCTCCTGGTTGTTATCACAGCTCATGAAGCCTTCATTTAATTTTTCTCCCCTCTGCCCAGCTGTGTCAGGGGAGGAAGAGCAAGCAGCTTTCGTGGGTGTTTGGCCAGTGTCAAAATATGACACTTGGTTATAAAGCCTTATGCATAAAGGAGTACTATATGGATAAAGGAGCAGAGGTTGATGGGTTGAACAATGGCAGAAATATTTTCATTCATTCATTCATTCATTCATTCATTCATTCATTCATTCATTCACTCATTCTTTTCACCACAAAGACTTCACAAGGATGATGCACCTTGCTGCACTTTAATGGAGCTGAAGGCTTTCAAATCCAGCCCTTGGTATGAAGCTTGTTTTGTGCTTCCCTGATCCATGCTGCTACCTGCTCTCCCTAAGGGGATGATTTCTCCTGCCTCCTCAAAGGCTTTCTATTGCTTCTAAAACTTCACAACTCCAGGCTGTTTAGGAGAAGTGGGTTTTAATAGGCAGTCTATGACTGAGCAGCACTACAGATACATTGCAGCTGTAAGGAGGAGCAGCAACTGTTTCAGTTGTTTTCTTTAAATTAAAAAAAAAAAAACCAACACCATTTGAGATTAATTGCACTTTGGTGTTGTTCACTGTGTTCTTTCTCTAGTCCATTTTATTTAGTAGACTTTTAATAAAATAATTATAGGCATTATTCAGTTAGGACTGTAATCTGTCATGCAGCTTTGCATTGATTGCAAAAGCATACCGTTTAGTCAGCTGTGTAGCTAAGATCTAGCATCAAGTGAAATGTGCACCAAGAGCCAATAGCAAGCTCAAGTTGCACTCTGTTGTGCAAAAAAAAAAAAAATTCTGAAGTACTGTAAAGTAAAATGGATGGGGACAGAGTAGGGGGGAAGGAAAGCAGGAATTGAGTGTCAAGGCGTATAAACCAATATGTGATAAATGTGAAGAACAAAAGAAAATCAAGAATACTTTTCTGTTTAACCACAGAGTTATGCTTAAAAAAATATTAATCTCTCATGACCTTGCAAGAAGAGTACTGAGCCTTCGTAAATTTGATACTGTGCAGAGCTACTCCCTTTCTTCCCTTATGCTCACATACAGCCAAAGCGAGGTAGGTAGAGCAGTAGGTGGGAGGCTCAAATTCTCTGGTTGTTCATGGTGAGCAGTGTAAAAAGCAGACAACAGCAGTGGAATGATACACAAAAGATGAAACCTAGGCAAAGAACAATCAATTACCTTCCTTTAGGCACCTCTCAGGTGGCTATGTCACATTTGAACTGAGAGTATGACGCAACACAGTTTAGGACTTTTCTGTGTAGTACCTGTACTGGCAATTGCAGTTTCTATCCCTGCAGATGCTTATGAAGTCACTGATGAATAGGGAGGAATCTTATATTTTCCTAGTCATTGCATTCCACTAAAAGAACATGATCTGGCCTCTCTTCAAAATCATAGCAGCCATTATGATTTCTACATTATACCTTCTTTTTCAGTCTTTTAATTGCTCATAGGGGAGGAGGAAGAGGAAGGAAATGCAGTAGTTCTGTGTTCTATGAGTTCTGCTGCTCCATAGCACCAAATTAATTGTTTCTTAATCAGACAACTCATATATTTTATTCTAATATTGTGACACTATAGTGCTTTCTGAGGTGGAATGAAAACCACAATTTATTCTCCTTAAAGATATTATTCAGCTTTGAAGAAGGAGTGAAGAAGAACATAATTATCCTGTTAAGATTCTGTGACAGGAATTAAAAGGCAAATGAACATTAGAGTATTAATAATCTCTGAGTTACTCTATCTGTAGGTTACATGTACTGTAACTAATCCAGGCACAGAGCTTGTAATTTCAGGATAAAAACATAACTCATCCTTGGGTTTGTCTGTTTTCAAACTGTTTCATTTATAATATTATGTACTGTGTGTGAACACTTTACACAGACAACTAATTTTTAAAAAAGACTTCATCTTAGAATAAAAAAAGTCTTCTGCATTTCTTCTGCCTGCAAAATTTCTTCTGAAAAATGCCAACACAATTTCAAATATTTTTTAGTAACTCTAATCCCTAGTTGTAGAGCTTGTAAAACAAATGAAATTTCTAGATTAAACTCTTCAGTAGTGCTTGAAAAATTAGATTTTAAATGTGCTTCATTTATAAGTGAAGCTTGAATTATTTATTATGATGGCATGAACATTTATATTCAGATATGGAAGAAATAAAAGATGGCTTAATATTTCAATTACTAAGAAAGAATTAACAGAAAGCACTGCTAACAGGTTGAGTTTTTACATGATAGTTAACACCTGTCCCTGGGAAATAACAGAAAGGTCTGTTGAACTAGAAAATTCATTTATTATAATAATGTGAATCTGACAAATGCAAACAAACTGTATCTGAAGTATTTCCTACCATCTCATTGAACAATTCTTCATAGTATCAGTGCAGCACATACTGCAGCATGCACTCATTCTCAAGCTGGCAGTTCTACAGCAATTATCCAGCACTTGGCTGTCTGTGATGTTATATTTTTTGAGACTCAGTTTCATCTGGGAAAAGAGTGTATACTTTTTCTTGAGAGTTCTATGCCCTTAGGAACACTTCTTTAAAGAAAATTAGTTGACAAAAGAGTGATATGACAGAAATGTATTTCTGCTGTCACGATTTCTCAAGAGAGGTTTGGGGTTTTGTCTGTAGTATTTAATAAATTTGAACAGAAAGGCGATAAACAATGCATAAACTAAGGCTATAAGCAGTATAAATTTTAACTAGCTTGATTAATACAAGACAGAAGTTCTTATATTGATTTCCACATTGGAGACACTGTTCATTGAAGCATTGGTTTCAAGTCCCTATTATCACCTGGGGAAGAAGGAGTGAATATAACTAAATTTTCTAGTCTTTCATTTTCTTCTGAATCTTTCTTCAGACAAATTTTCTAAAACACATACCAAATCTAATTGATTGATAAAATTTTGATAAAAATCTAACATATATTAAAAGTCTAAATTAATTTAAGATTGATTATGACCTCATTTTGACATTTCCTAGTAACATTAGCAATTAAAATTTACCTATAGTGACCTCATTTAGATCCTTAGGCATGCCACAGAATTCTTTGTGAATATTTGCAAACTTTAGCATTTGTTTTCCATGAGCAGTAGCAAACAAAATTTCATTCAGGGAATTAAATTTAATAACTTAATGTTCAAAACAAAGAAGCAACCAAACCACTTTAATATCAAAAAACTATCATCAGGATGATCTATTTTTTTTTTGGAAAAAAAAGGTACATAACCTCGAAGAATAAACATAACTGGGGAAATATGCAACTTTGAATGGACAATTCTTAAAAAGAAAAGTGAGAATTTAGCACAAATTCTTTACTGCAATGCAAGATGTGTGGTGAAAGAAAATGTTAGCATAATTAATGATAGCAACATGCCTGAATTTCTCTTAATGTAGTATATATGTACATCTTGATCTGTTTTGACCTTGGATTGTTTATATCACAGTTAAATTGAACAGATAAGTGTGAATAAGTATATTAAATATATGATCAGCTACTACCTGCTTCTTTCAAATTTTCATGTAACTGTCACTGTCATTTCTAAGTGATCGATTATGCCTCCTTTCCCCTCAAAGTAATGTTAAGAATCAATAAGTTAAGGTCAATATCTGTGAATCTTCTAAAGTACAGTTAATGATGTAAAGTTGACATTTTAAACAAAGTCCTATCAGATCTGAGAGAAGCAGATACTCATGAATTCAAGATCCTGGCTATTTATGAGACTACTCTGTGACATTCTGAGGTGGGTGCACACTAGATGAATTTCAGGGAGGATAATAAGCTGTGCTCAGGCCACAGGGGCAAATATCAGAGTCAGCAGAACAGATGCTGAGGAAATATTACTCATCTATGAGGAATTATTCAATTAAATACCAGTCAAATTCCTGAACAGCTTCCTCAAGATATCATTCTCTGGTGGACAAAATAATTAGGAGAATAATAAAAAGTGATCAGACAGCTAGAAAACTACTGTCAATGATTGCTAAATTGTATCCTAAAAAGATACAGGGAAGCAAACAGGGGCACACTCATCACACATTGCAGGATGAAAATTTTGGTTCATACAGATGCTCTTTTTCTTACAGTGATACACAGAGGAACCAAAATCTTGCTGAGTAGAAAAAAACCCTAAACCACGTTTTACTTATATAACAAAACATTCAGGACAACGGCTCAAGATTTGAAGGACTGGGAGCATCAAATCCACATAACCATGCTTTTATGTCAAGTTAAATAATACCGTAGCGAAAGAAAAACATCAGTAGGAATTTACAAAGGGAAAGAGCATAACAAAAGCTGAAAGGAAAAGTACGATGAAAAATTGACCAAAGGAATAAATTTGCAGAGGACGGAAGAAAATTAAATACAAATGACAACTGTAGAAAAATGGGCAGTGAAAAACTTATTTTTCTGTCCTCTTGAACAGATGAGACTTTCACCTTATGAACTATTCTGTTATACACCAGTAAAAACAGGTAGTGCTGCTTAGTCAAGAAAAGTAGAATTGGACAAATTACTTCCCTTCAAATTGTTTCAAGAAAACTAAATGCTGTGAGGAAAAATTTTGTTTAGAATATACAAAAGCTGGGAAAATAGCAGCTTGAGCTACATAATGAAAATAATTCTGTAGAAATGAGCTATCTCTATACCTCAATCAAAATTCACAAATTTTGTTAAAATACGTCTCTATGGAAACCTCAGTCTATAAATTTGTTTCCTTTTTGAGGTTTGTGGCATGTACTGAAGAATATGTGGCAATCTAGTGACAGACTCTGAAAAAATACATGAGGGTTAAACTAAAGTTATAGTGGAAGACACATGATTTTATCTAGCAATTTTCCCTTTGGTAGTTCACAAATTTGAGCATTCATATTTAAACAAAAGTAAAAATTATGTACAGCATACTTTCTGGTATTGTACTTAGTAGGTTACCTGATAAGAAAATAATTATCCTGAATAGTTTTTCCCTGACATTATCCACTGGATTGACTTTTTTCAAGCAGACCCTGATATTAGCCAAGATTTTGATATAAGCAAGACATCAAAATATTAGCAAAAATAATAAAATAAGCTGTTAAGCATCATAACTCATTCTGAGAAATTCTGACCTTTTCTTAAAAGTCTCTTACCAAATTTAGAATTTAAAAAGGCAAGTTATCACACAGTGCAGTGTTTTTAACCTGTGCAATATTACCTTCTAGGTTTTGCAGTCATTTTGCTCCCAAATATCATGTAAACCCAGGCAAAAGTAAATATAAATAATTGAAGATATTTCCAGTTATTAAATTGTAATTGGATCTCACTAGAGCATGGCAGTTGTTTGGTAGCTGCAGAATACAAAATATTAGCCTCATAGTAAAAACTCTTTTGCTGCTTGGTGCTCTTGCCTGCCTTTCATTTTGTTTAATTTTCTGTCCTGCTGCTTGAACATAATTTCTTATCAATTTCCATAAGCAAATAAGGTTTTTAAAGCTACTTCACAGATATCTAATAATTTAATTTATAATTTCCAAGATCTTTGCTTCAGTGGATCTATTGTGGCAACCAGTTCTGAAGCAATTATTTAATTTGCAGTTATACATCAGATTACATAATATTTACATAATTAGCATGCATAAACAAGAAATTATAACTTCATGACTGAAATACTGTATGTCTGACAATGATAAGAAATGCAAATATTTCCTTTTGTAAAATGCCAAGTATATGAAAGTACAATGCTTATAGGCCTGGAGGACCAATGTCTGTGAGTTTGACTTGTTTACCGTTGATGTGCTCAATAGTTGAAGAGAATAGATGAGATAATATTGTGTTAATGAATGACCTTTTCCTTGTCTTTCCTAGTCTGTCTTGTCTTCCAGAAGTTAATGATATAATGACAAGCTGAACTGTATACTCTGAATACAAAGAAATTATTTTGAGTAGTAAGAACTATGGGCTCTTTCTTTTCTCAGGTATGGACTTCATAGCTAAGGGCTATGAAGAATGCTTTAAATTTGTCTTTGGTCTGCTGGTGCAGTATGTTTTTTGAGTTCACTTAAAATGAGTATTTTAGTACCTAGAAAGTGATATCTAGAGAGAAATCCATAAGAGGAAATATTCAGAACAGCTAATTTTCTGTCTCTGTATGCCTGAAATTTAGATACAAGACATTCATTAGAAATAAAATTTTAATGTAAGGTAAACATATCCAACTTTTTTTCATTGCCTCTATTATTTACAAGCCAGAGATTGTTGCTTGGGGCTATGTAGAGAGCAGAAAAGTTGTGTCATTTCTTCTCTAAACAGTATGAGGTCTTTTCATCTGCACAGGTGATGTCTTTCTGCTAAAAGGAGGTTAAGAAGATTACTGCTGGAAAACTTTTGAAGTGTTGAGAATATAGTCAGAAAATTATTTTTGGTCAACACATAACTTTCACAGAAATATAACCATCTTTAAGTAGCAGTAACATTATGGCACTATGAAAAAATCATTGAAGGTGATCTTCAATTGTAAACTCATTTGGTTACATGAGTACTGTAGAAGTTTTTTTAAGAGTCTAAGAGGAATTACAATACAAGATTGAGGCCAGAACACAAGATTAGACTTCTGTGGCGCCTGGGACTGAATTAGTGGTTTACTAGGAGCAAGTCACATATAACAAGAAAGCTCAGTGCTCTTTTAAAAATTGTTTTCTATTATACAGGATAAGGATGCACTTTTTTCTGCTGGCTTTGACAAAATGGATAGCATGCACTGTAGACAGACATGGGAAGAAAATGTATTTTGGCTGGTATTTTTTTACCAAAGTGTGAAGTGTTCTACTTTAAAACAAATCAAAACTCTGAAGTAAAATGAGACTCATTTCAGTAGAGTGGCTGAAATTTTCTGTACTAACAGTGGAATCATCACAATAAAAAGTGTAGTACCTTTTTTCTTGCAGAATTTATTTTTTCTGCTATCTTGCTGTGGTTTTAACCTTAGAAAATCAGGTCTTCTTTTGCCCACACTGGCTTATTTTTCCTTTTGCTCTAAAATATTTTTTTTCTTCAGAGATAACCTAACATTTGCTTCTGAATGCAAACACACGTTCTGACATGTCAGATGTCTGAACTATCTACATTTTTAGATAATGTCTTTGGTAAACTTATGTAACACTCATCAAGAAAATACTTTAAAGTTCAACAGAGAGTGGATATTTTAAATAATGTTTTGAATGAAACTGAAATCCCTGTTTTATATACTGGAAAAGTAGGTCCAAATTGTCCCATTACTTGTATGGCTGGTAATTGGTGCAAATAAATGGCATCTTCTGAATCTCTGCTTTACTGTCCTAATTTTACCATCCTTCCACTTCAGAATAACTATAAAAATACTACATTAATTTGTATCTCACATTCTTCAAAGTCAAATTTCCAACATTTTTTATAGTAGGATCAGTACTTAGGAAGTCGTATGGATAGTGTTTCCTTTTTTCCAGTATATTGCTTCTGAAAGGCCATGGTTATTATTAAAGAGGTCTGCAAACATGAATTAATTTATTTGATAGACAAAATGGCCCAAAGACTTAATGATTGTTTCATCATTATTCATTAAAATAACGATGTGGAGCCAAATCTATTTGTTTTAATAGACCAATAAAAACTGCAAAACTCTTCAGTAAAAGAAAATGTTTAATTACAAGACCAGTAAGGACATTACACAGCCAGAACAGGGCTCTAGAAATTTCACCAAAATATCCATTCTAAAGACTGGCCAGATGGAATAGTCATAGTAGCCAGATCAAGGTCATGCTAGTCAGAATCACAGAATATCCTGAGTTAAAAGGGACCCACAAGGATCATCGAGTCCAGCTGTTAAGTGAATGGCCTGTACTGGGATTTATCCAGCAACCTTGGCATTATTAGCACCATGCTCTAAACAACTGAGCTACTTTCAGAGTCAAATAATCATTACTTTAAGGCTTACTCTATTTATAAGATAGTGCTCAGAATCGTTAGTGACTTGGAGTCTTATGTTAGCTAAACCTAATGAGATTTAACTGAGCTTTAAGAAAGAAAGATGGTAACTTGATCCCGTGGACAAGATAAGACAGGGAGTTCAAGGATATGCCACTTAAATGAATTTTAGGCAAATTATGACCTTAATTCAAATTTTAAAAGAAGAAATTTTATTTTTTTATGTATTTTATGTTTATATTACATTTACATTTATCTTTGATAGAGATCACCAACTCATTATGTGCAACAGTTTTAATTTATATATGCAAATTTTATACCTGACACAATATTGAATGTAGGCTCAAGACTGCTCCTTCTCTGTTAAATTTGTTTATATTGTTTCAGCAGGGCTCAAAAATTATGAAGAGAACCATAAAATGGAATCACACATGAAAATGAATTTATGTTTTTAGTTTCTTAATCTAGATAAGAAAATATAAACACAAGGATTACAATGCATAAAAGTTATTATTAATTTTAGGAAATATATGGAATAATCAATTACTTTTTTCCTCATATTTATAAGTGAGATGAAATATAGTTTCTTTCTTTTAGACAAGATAAAGAATAACCCTTCTGACATATTTACCACCAAAAGCTCTAGCATTTTACCCTTTACAGAGGTCAATGGGAACAGCCAAATCATTAGTGTATTCTTGTTAACAAATGTACTGTCTCTTCTATGGCATTTCCCTCAATCCTTAATTAGCAAAAACATGTAACTGAGCTCCAACAATTATCGCCACATTAATCTGAGTTAATTTCTAAGCAGATATAGCTGTCTGGAGCCTTGTATCCAATTGTATGCTGTAGTATTATCTGCAATACATTTTCTCATGAAGTAGCAATGAGCCAGGCTGACTAATAAAACAGAAAAAAATATAGCTCTTGCTGTCATTTGGATGATAAATATATTATTCCTGTCATGAGCCTCAGTATTTGTTTCCTTTCCTATACTGAATGACTTTATCATTCTATAGTTAGTAAAATGATTAAGGAGCAAAATGATTAAGAAACTGAAAATAGTAATCAGAGCTCACTTTTAAAAGAACAATCACATTAAACAAAAAAAGAGTAAATTTTTGTGCCTCCTGAAATATAACTTTGAGTTGTATTGGTTTGATATGAAAATTGCCTCAGTAGGAGTTGGGGAGATACAGGGTTGGCTTCTGTGAGAAGCTGCCAGAAGCTTCCTCCATGTCCCGCAGAGCCAATGCCAGCTTGCTCCAAGCTGGACCCACCACTGGCAGAGACCAAGCCTAGCCACAGTGATAGCACCTCTGGGATAATGCATTTAAGAAGTGGTAAAAAACCCCACCCAAACTGCACAGCTGCTGCTGGAGAGAGGAATGAATGTGTGAAAGAAACATCCCTGCACACACCCAGGTCAGTGAGGAAGGAGGGGAGTAGGTGCTCCCGGTGCCAGAGCCGAGGTTCCCCTGCAGCCCCAGGAGCAGACCGAGGTGAGGCAGCTGGGCCCCTTCTGTCCATGGAGGACCACGGGGGAACAGTGACCCACCTGCAGCCTGGGAGGGACTTCATCCCAAAGCAGGTAGGTGTGCCTGAGGGAGGCTGTGATCCCATGGTAAGCTGTCAGTGAGCTGCACGGAACCACATGCAGACCACAATGGCAGACAAACTTTAATTTGGAAACAAAACCAAAACTAATCAACAACAGGGGTGATCATGGTGAGATGCCAAAGACATTTGACAGGTGATAAGTTTGGTGAACCCATTGGGGGGATATTGTTACAGCATGGACCAGAATGGTGACATACTGCACATGCAAACACACACTAGATTCTCACCCAGGGGTACCCAGGAGGTGGGTTCACTTCACCCTCTGAGTCAAGGATCACTCATGGATGCTCAGCAGTAAAACACCCAGAGAGCTGGAGGGGTGGGGTGAGGGAACTTCATCCCAGGAAATCTCCCTCCTCAGGTGCCATCCCAGCCCCAAGAAGAGGCCACCACTCACAGACGCGCTATAGGACAGTATAAGGGCCTGAGTAAAACATTTGATTTGGTGCTACATGGTAAATAATGTAGCACCATTAAAATTTAAAAATTAAAAGGTGGAAAATAGAACAAGAACTGTAAAAATTATCACATGGACTGAAATGAAGGCAATGTACATGAAAAAGAAAAAATAGCTAAAAGAAAGGACTCACTAGTAGAGTTCCTCAACATTTTATCTTGACACTGAACTCTTGCATTCTTTAATGACTGGGTAGAGTCCTTCTAACTATATGCAGTAAAAGCAGAATGAAAAACATTATGAGTTCCTGAAATGGCCATTACTTGTTTTTAACTCTTACTGGTTGTTTTCTGAATGCTCAGTGAGGAGAAAAAAAAATTAAAAATTTAAAAATTAATCAGGGATGATAGAAGTAGTAAAGCAACAGTGTTAGATCTGGTTTCTCAACAAGAGTACCCAGTTCAGCAGGCATCCCAACATCATACATTTGGTCATTATACTGATATTATTAAGCATGTTTCTGTTCAGCTTGAGAGATTAAGTGAAACTGGCTTGGGAGTTTTTGGAAGGCAGAGTGCAATGGGTTCAATAGTCATGCAGGGGAGTTCTGATTTGCTACATCTAATTTCTAGGTACCTTTAATATCCTGAAACTGCTAGCAGTAGCAAGAACCCCTGGGAGAAGGGGTTTCATTTTGTTATTAAAGGTGTTATTAAAGGAAAATTTGTCTCCTGGCAGAGACCATTTTTCTCCATTGGTTTCTGAGGCAACATATGCAACTTCCTTAAATAAGGTACATGTTAGATGTCATCACATCCTACATTTGTTATTAAGGGCCATATAGAACAATTGTGAGCCACACTTTGTAACAGCTCAGTGAAATATGGAAACAGTATCTGAGATAGATACAAAAAGTAAACTATGAAGATGTTAGTATGCCCCTAGTAAAATAAAATTATTCTTGTAGACTATGTGCTTAAACACCTGCTACATTCCTCCTATTTCACCATTATTACACTACTATAAAGCAGACTCTGGCTGATGCTATTTCTGGAACTGGTTTGTCTTACCAGTTTCCCACTATAGTATTTTCACAAAACATTTGTCTTAGAAACAAAATATTTTGCAGGTCCATATAGGTGGTCAGTGGATCTGCCTTCAGATTTTTCTCTGTCTTCATGGATAAATTTATGTGCCTTCATTGACCATATAGATAAAATCAATTTCAAAAAGTATTTATCTTTTGAAACATTTTGCAGATACTAGCAAAGTTTGGTACTTTAATGTGAACCTACATATCAGAAACTCTTTTATACACAATAGAGCATAAGCAATATCCCCAGGTATCTCGAACAACATGCATATGCAGTATATTGTAGGAAAACCTTCTCTTTAGTTAGAGTAGAAAATTTCTATTAAACAACTCAGAATTGAGTTTCTTTCAATCTTTCAATCTCAGAATCAACTTGCTGTGCTGGAAAAAATTAAGACTTTTTTTTCTGAAATCACAGGTCCAAGAGAATGGAAGAATCATGTTTTCTGTAGACATGTCTAACCATATTGTCTAACTATGCTTTTCAGTAGTTTAGGATCTGCTCCTGCAAGTCAATGTCTGTTATTATATATCTCCTCCATACACATTCCAGTTTGGAAATATGTTGGTCTCAAAGCTATGCTACAATAACTACTCATTCCATACTGTGATACTGGCACTGCCAATAGATGCAGAGTTGTCTGCTCTTGTTCATTTAATGTGCCCTTTAAGAGCTGCAGAGTTGACTTAAAACCTTTGTGCCAGAGAAGTGCAGCAAGCAAATTAGTAACTGTCAGAGAAGAATCTATTGAAAAATTCTCCTCTGTGAGTCATCCAACTGTTAAGTGAAGGATTATCACTGCTTGCATGATGCTTACTCACAGAGCTCTGACATGCTATATGGATCAAGTTGACAACTTTCTGCAAGCTGTGAACATCACCAGCTGAATCATTTTCCTTCCCACTTCTGTCCTGCCTGTATATTTTCAGGCTCAGCACGCACAAATAGGCCATTGTCATATCACTGGAAGTATTTCATTGCTTGTCAAACTATTTTTCATCTGGGCTAATGATCTGTGTGAGCTTGCATTGATCTCCAGGAAGGAGAAATGCAGTATGCCCAGTGAGAAAAAGAGAAATTAGGCAAGGAAAGACAGCTGAATGCCAGTCAGGTTGCAAATCTTCCTTTGTTTAATCACTCTGACCTGTGTTGTCATCAGTGACTTTAAAAGGGACTTTTGTGGGCTGCAAATAACTACTACACTGACCTTTTTTCCCCCCTAAAACTGTTGTCCTATTATTCTCCAGAATCAGACAGTTTAAACCATGTGATTATGCAAGCACCTCACTTAGTTTCTTTATGGAAGGTTACCATATGCCTTCAAATTAAAGGATCTTTTCACTGCTTCACAAACAAAGGGATGTTAAATATATCAAGTGACTTGCCAGATTTAAACAAGAGGTTAGTAAAAGGAGTTAAGTGTTCATGTCTCACTATTTTCAGTCTAGTCTTTTTTTCTACTGAATCCCCCTTTCTGCAAGCTTGTAAAATAGTCACACCATATACCTTAGAATCAAGAGATTTGGGACCACCAAAACGTATATTGAGTTGTGGCTTGATAATAATTCTCAGGAATTTTGTATGGTTTTAGTCTAAAATGTTTCACTGAACAATGGATGGCAGTGCACAATCAGAATTCATCTGATTGTAGCTACTTGTGTGCACTCAGTGCATTAGTTATTAGCAGATTTGTTATAACATACAGCACAAAGCAGTGAGAGAGCAATGATGTCCAAATATTCTTAGCAATTAGACAGACACATAAATAAATTAATTACTAATTGAGTTAGTAAAGTATGTACTTATTCTTTCCTGACATAGTGAAATAAATCTAAAAATATTTCATACATACTTTAGTCAGAAGTGAAATAACAAGCTTAGCTTATATTGCCTTACAATTATTTCAAATCAAAGATAAATCCCACTAGATTGATGTAAAAAGGATTTGGGGTTTTTGCCACTACATGTCAGAAAACAGTAATTGCATGATTGTGTTAAGAATGTTTGACACCAGCATGAAGTTGTATGAAAACTTGTATTTTGAATGGATTTACCCTGTCACTGGAAATTTTAGAAACCTTTTGTTTACATTGGATAAATATCAGGTTATACACCATGTTTCTCTCACAAAATGCTAAAGACGTAAGAAAAGAGATAAATAGGTTGAATTTTTAATTTTAGAAGCTCTGTTGCTACATGCTTATGAATTGCTACAAAATTCTGGTTTTCAATCAGAAAAGTTGTCAGGAAACTGTCACAAAGACCATATACTCAGGCCAGTTTCTTCTATAACTTTTTATTTTCCTGCATATTAGTGTGCTAGCATGGGTTTAAAAATTACTCAAGCATTGGAAATCCACAGATAATTTGAGTGAAGAATCTGTCTGTTTCAAACAGACTGCCAGCAACAGATTAGCAAGTTATACTACAAATGCAGAGAGCTTTGCATATGCCAGAGTCATTGAACTACCAAAATATTGGTTGATTTCTCCAGAACGATGAACTTTCTTTGCATCTGCTTTCTCTTCCTTTTGCTGAAAAATGTAACTAGAGACTATGAATCAGAAAATCCTTATTTCAAAGGCCAGTGAGACTACACTTCTCTTACTTTGTAGGGAAAAATGGATGAACCCTGAATAAATATTGACACATAAGTCCAAAGAGACAACATTGGGCTGCCTGATAAAAAGCAAATATATTGTATTGTCAACCTAACCACTATTAAGTGGTTTTGCATGCTTTGTGGTAAGAAATTTTTATTGTCTTGAAGAAGGGCACTTTGGTAACCATTCCTTTCCAACGCAGGCTATTCTATGATTCTATTTTATGATCCTATGTTCATGAGCCAAAAATATCAGAAAAGGAGACAGAGATACTTTGAATACAACAGTTTTTCAGATCTTTGAGAGTACAGACTTCACAGAGTATTTGATGCAAGTAGAGAACGGCACAGATTCTAGTAGCAAAGCAGGATTATGGCAACTGGTGTGCTTCTAATGGGCTCAAAGACATCCTGTAATGCCTATTCCATTAATTTCTGCTTTATTTACCAATTTCCAGGTGCAAGGCCACACAATATTTTTTTTCAAAAACAGCACCGTAATGGAACAGAGTTATGACTAGACCAGATGAGCAACCAAATATCAATACAATTTTTGTGTTCAAATAAAATTTGTTGTGTTTAGGAAAGGAGCTGTTTCATAAGAAACATTTACCATGTCTGCATGAACATGCATTTAAAATATCATGTTTGGTCTTTGTCTTGGTTGCTATTACGGGTGCTAAGTTTTATCTGAACCTGTCTTTGCATCAATGAATTTGAAACATGATTTCTTGCCCCATGGAGGTAAGAACTTTCCTGTACTGAAGCCAGAAACTTTTGTGCCCAACAGCTCTGTTTAAGGTTAGAAGAAATACAAGACTTCACTCATTTTTACAACACAGTATAATTAAGTAATCTTGGGTTTTTTTTTTAATCTCTGTGAGTGAAAGTCCTTATGCATAGATTCAGATTCAGTACTGGAAAATCTCCTGAAAGATATATTTAATATTCCTTCAAGGTATAGTGATAGCTTTCCCAGTTTATTAGCTTGAGATGTTAGTGAACTATGATTTTTTTCAAGGAATTGATTTGTAACTGATTACTGCTATATCCTGAGAGAGAGCATATTAATACCATGCAGTTCTTTCTTATCTTTCTCATCTTTCCTGATCAGAGCCTTGTCCAAAAGAAGCTTTACAGTACAGAATGGTTCATGATTGGTTTGCTGATTTTTTTTTCTGGCCTTAAGAACTGGTCTCCAACTGCACTTAGCCCAGACTTTCACACTCTTTCAAAGAGTTAAGCTATAAAGGTAACTTTATAAAAATGTAAACCTGGGATGACTTTCCACTCTCATAAACTGCAGCTCTTAAAACAGATTCCTTTGAGTCACTAATCCCTGAGGGCCAGGCCAAAGACAGAACAAGGACTACCTCCACACTCCTGCTAGAGTGAGCCTGTGGACAAGGTTCAAGGTCTGATTATCTATCTGTCATAGTATTACTTGCAGCAGTGCCTGTGGCAGCAGTCCAGGGACACACAGGTGTGACCTATTCATGAACTGACACAATAGCAAGTGTTTAAGTGTTTTAGAGGGGCTGAAAAATTCATGCAGCCTGCAGCTTTCCCCTCTGCCCTTGCTATGATGATTTTGTGTAGAGATGACAACTGGAGACACTTACTGCAGGTGCTGTTTTTGACACTGGCCATAGCAGAGGAAGCAGCAGATAAGATTAATTCAAGTTGCCAGCAAAGGACGTGTTGGATGCTGTGTACAGTGTCTTAGGGACTGGTTGGTAAGTGGAGGGCTTCCTGTATGCATTTTCTGTCTGGCACATTAGAGATGCAGATAATAAACCCTGTCAGACAAATCCCTGCAATTTCAGATGTTTCACACTCTCATTCCAAGACACATCAAGGAAGATAAGGATCTGATTTATATTCACTTTCACATTCTGTTTTAGCCAAATCTGATATGCAACCACTTATTTTTCTACTTTGTACCATAAATGATGCTCCAATGATTGGGTTTTTTTTTTTCTGCAGTTGTACATAAAGAAAACTCTGTGAGAGGAGTGGGGTTCCATTCATGTATACAATGTATAAAAATGATACATGTTTTTATGAATTACATGTCTATTTTTGAAGAAAATATATGATGATATTTAAATAATAACAAAGTATTCAAAAAAATTACACACACACACCCACCATTTCTACATAAAATAAACATACTTTTCAAAATATCTAAATTAAGTAAGTAGATAAAATAACCTTAATTCCTGCAGAAATGATGAAGAAGCTAATCCTAAAAAACATTTCTGGGCATATAAAGGACAATAAATTTACTGAGAGTAGTCAGCATAGATTCATCAAGGAGAAGCCATGCTCAACCAAATTGGTAGACTTCTGTGACGAAAACACTGGTCTGGTAGGTGATGGTGCCCTTTAATTCAATCAGCAGGCCTCATCCACTCACGCCATTACCTTCCTTGACCCATTTCCCGTGCCTGGGCATCCCTAGCTGTTGTGTTCTATGGAAGGAGTCCTTAAAGATCTTTGAGATCTCTTCTGCTCCCTTGTCCCTGAGAACAGCTTCCCAGAGAGTCCTGTTGAGTAACTCTTTAAAGATCTGAAAGTTTTCTTTCCTAAAGTCCAGATTCTTACCACAAAAAAAATTCCTCTTCACCTCAATTGCATTGCTGAATACAATTCACTTTTTATATTAAGAGATTATACAGTATTCCTCATTAAAGTATTTCATAGAAAAACATGGATTTCATTGCTAGTCATAAATGACATTATTTAAGTAATAATATAGAAAATAAAATTATCCCTCCAGAAGGAAAATTATATGTTTTCGAATACCCTTCAACATAGTAAATTAAAACTTGGCCCTGATTTGACTGGAGGTTTGAATCAGATGAACCCCACCAGTCCATTCCAATCCAAATCCTCTTATGATTCTGGAATTACTCACATAAAGTTTCAAGTAAGGAATAATTTAATATCTTTTCCACAAAGATTTTTACAAAGCTTGTTGGGTCAGCTTCATGCTTGTGCCTTAAACAATGGGGGAAAAAAAATGGTGCAGATTCTGTAAACATGGTTTCTATTAGCAGTGGTAATACTGTCTGCAGGTTAGAGTGAGGCTGCAGTGAGACCGAATCTGATATTTGGAGTATATGACTACTGTTACCTTGTGGACTAGCTTAACATGAGGAGGAGAAGTCCTGTGGTGCTGCTGCTACTCCTTCCCTCAAGGCATGTCTTCCTTCTTATATGTCAGTTCAGTCTTGGATTGGAGCTTTAAGACTTGTTGTGAAGACTGCAACTCTTTCCTGTTGCTATTTTCCAAATTGCTGTTTAGTCGTCTATTGGCAGATTTTCTCTGAGGATATCTTCAAGAAACATGAGCAGAAGCAGAAAAAGATAAATAAACTTCAGTGGCTAAAGCCTCTTAATAAATTTAAAGGAGAGAGGCATGGAACAATACCTTTCTTACAATTTTTATACAAACTCTGGTTATTCTTGCAGCAGGTATAAAGATATACAGGAAAGTTGACTTAATTAGAAGCTTAAAACCCCATCACTGACAAAGGGGGATCTCACTTGGCTTGGGTATGAATAAAGTGCAGTGCTTTTTGAATTTCCTAGTTTCTGAAAAATAAGGCAATAATTAAAAAAAAACAAAATAAACAAAAAAACCCCCACAAAAACAAAACCAACCAACCAACCAAACAAACAAAAAACCCCCCAAAATCAAGGCATTGTATATTTAGAAACCAGAATGCTCTCTTTTTCTTTCACAATCTAGCTACAAGAAGGCAATGTTTATTGCGGAAAGAGGGCAATAATGAGCTTGGAGATGCTTTATGTGCCTTGCTTTAAACTGTGTAATATTATACTACTTGGCTGATTAGTATTAAATCAAAGGAGTTTGCCCAAGAAAAACTAAAAAAAAAAAATAATGAGAGGGATATTAAGCCTTACAGAGACAGTATGAAGAACTAATAGCTGGTGAATTTGCTTTTTGCCTTCAGCTAGACTGTCTAGATTTATTCATTACAGGACTGACCCTAGGATCAGTCTAAACCCATGAAGATCCTAGAGCTGGGAAGACACTCATCATCAATTTATTTAGTTAAGAGGCAGCCACACAGCTCTGCAATGCTTGATGCTTTATCAGCCCTGGGCCAGTACCAAGATGCCCAGGACAGACAGGAAAAAATATGCCAAGAACAAAGTATTGTTAGGTTGTTATAAAAGGTCCATCCACACATAGGCAAAGGAAGCTTAATGTTCTAATAACCTTGTCAGAGGGGAAGTCTAAGTACCAGAAGCTGGACTGGGATGTGGGCTCTAGACTTTGCACACCCAAATGCCATCAGAGGATGCAATTATTGGATAGACCAGCTACTGGAGGGACCCAAATCCTATACATGTGTATGTTTTCCACTAAGAGGCTTGGTTTTTACCAGCCTGAGAGAAGAACAGCATGAAGTCATTTGTGGTTGTGTGAATGCTGTGTTTCGTGTCAGTGGATTTCCGTGCATATACATGTACATGTGATGTGGGTGGTTGTGGCTGTGAGCGTGTGTCTGTGAATGCATGTCTGAGGGGACCTGGGAACAAGGAACTGGCAGCCTGCCACCTGTTGGGCTACTGCATTTAGCAGCTTTTAGTGGGTATAAAATCCCTTTTAGCTTTATCCTCTTTAAAAAAATACATACCTTTGGGCAAAGTACTCAGGGAAGGAGGCGTGTGCTGTCCTGCTGAAGTCCCTTCTGCTAACTTGCTGTTTAAATCACTTTATTTTAGAAGCTCAGAAGCATATTTGTGTCATGCTGTGACCAAAGAGATGTGCTGTCTTAAAAAGATACCCTTCTAATCTAGACACAAGCTGACTAGAATAAGAGAAAGCTCATCTGAAGCATGGCAACATGCTGCAGTCTCTCTTTGTCTGTGTCTCTTTTCATGCTCATAGAGAGGTGTTTAAATCAACTACTTTTGCTTGAGCCTGGAGGGCAGACCTTTCTTGTAAAAACCAGAATATAAATATTGTTGGTGAACAAATTACTTCAGTTTAGAGATATGTTTTTTGGTGAGATGGAGAAATTCAAGTCTGTATCTTTAATGGTGCTCTTGAAAAGCACAAAAAAATTGCCTAAATTTATGTATATCAATAGAGTGAGCATTCCTCTATTCACATCATTGAGGTTTCTTTTGATATTTTATCATGAGATGCAGTTTATTCTTTGCTGAAATAATAATGCATCTTCATAACAAATAGCATACAGAGATATTTCAAATCCCACTAAGCTCATCATTCTGTAGTATTATACAACACTTCACTTCTAGCTTTCAGTCACTCAGATCAGCTGTTTTTGCTGGAGATTAATACACTTATGCAGTATCTATTTGTCTAAAAGATCTGCTAAATAGCATACTATCTCAGATAGGGATTTGGACACAACTACACCAGATATATTTATGAATTTCCTGCTTAATCAGTAGCAGATGAATAATAATAAGGATCTAGTTCATTGTTTTATTGCTTATACTTGCCAAATACTGTTAGAAACTGAACAAATCTGAAGCCATCTATTAAATATTTTGGCACTTATATATATTCTCTGGGCTAGTTGTTAAAGTGCTGCATTTTCTAACTATTCCAGCATTTCTTGAAAGGAGGATCATGGGAAAATTTAATGGATTATGTGTTTGTGGTTATTAATGTCACATTGCATTTCACTATTGGTTTTGATGGTGTCCAGGGCTTCCCCCGATGTTTAATTTAGTGCAACAGGTGCTATCAGGGTTAAGAAGTGATTGTCTTGATGTAACAAACCATTGGTAGAAGTGTGTTCTAGTTGTGTCATTATGATGTATTGGCACTTAATTTGGCCAAATATTCAGAGTTGGAAAAGAATGCTTCTGTCTTTATGCTAAGGGTCTGAATAGCCTTCCTTTCCAGTATGGAAAACACACAACAACATGGAAGACAAAGGTCCTTACAAAGTACTCATTATTTCCTGAAATGTTGATTCTGTATTATGTCCCCAAATCTTTGCTCTGTATTTAAGAGACTTTATTGAAGCCTGCAAATTAAAAATTCCTCAAAATTTTACATCGATGCAGTACTCCTCAAAAATTTTGTCATTGATCTTCAAAATATGATTCTTATGTTTTGCTTTAGAGTCATGTTCAAAATATCTTATGAACTGTATCTCTGAACTTTAGTTTAGGATCTATGTGTGACACGGCTTCCCTGGGATCAGGGGAAGCACATTGATTAATGATCAGGGCAAAAGACTTCTATGCAAGAGAGAGTTAAGGAAAGAACACTTCAGCCTGGAAAAGAAATTAATGAGAGGAATATTTGAAGCATCTATGGACATATTGAAAAACAGAGATAAAAGTGTACAGGGTTTAATTGCTTTTTTCCTCTTTTAATAGAAAAATTAGGGAGAATTAAAGGAATTTATAAAGTAGCAAATTCAGAACAATGGGAAAGAAGTAGTCTTTACCACAAATTTTAAGTCAGTCATGGAAATAATAGACATAGGATTCTATCAATATTGGTAACCTTCGTGGAGTTTAAAAGGATCCTGAATAAATTTATGAACAAAAAAATCTATTCAAAGTTACTCAGTGCTTAGAAATTATATTGGGAACAAATGCCTGAAGGTTATAACAGTGTATATATAGTACAATATAAACATGTAAGTATCCTTATTCTCATGTAAGTATTCTTATGCTCCGCAGACTTAGGCTGCTAATCACAGTCTTGGCCTGACTCTCTGCAGATGCTGTTAGGTCCTTTTGTTTCTTTGACTGATTTGTCCCTGCAGCCTTATTGCCTCAAGGATTAATATCTCACTTTCACAAGGTGTCCCTGTTTATTCTCTTGCCTATTAGAGTATAGAGATAACAAAAGAAATACTGTCCCTTTCTTTGCAAACCATCAGATTGTATGCCCTGTCAGTTCCTTTACATCTTTTTAATTGATACAGACTTCTGCACAATACTAATTAGTTTATCCTTAACATGAATTATAGGAATTTTGGAACCATTTGAAACTAGAATCAGATCACAGGTTTTTGTCCTTTCATATTGAAGAAAACCATATCCATGTTAGAGCTAGACCGCTCTGCTACCTCTGCCACTCATGCATGCAGACTGCTTTACAACTGTTCTTTCCATGCCAGTAGATTCTTGGATTTGAATATTTTCTCTCCTTTCCAGTACTTATATTCTGCTGTGTTTAGGCAGAGGTGTATTCTCTCCTCATTTTATTGTGCCAAGATGAATAAATTGAATTTTCTTCATTTCATTCCATGGACACAATCCTCTATTCTCATCATACTGAGAGCTATTTTCTCCTCCTCCCTTCTGCTTAAATTCATCTTCTTTAATTCAGTTTATCAAAATTGTTTGGTGTCCATTTTAGGGTCAGAGCAATAGGATTTTGTATTTTTTCACATCAATATCCCTGTACACGTCTGTACACTTGACACACTTCAGGATCAAGATCACTTCAAATTTTTCAGTTCCATATTGTACCCATGACTCACATTCACCCATTTTGGTTACTTAACACTCCTGGTCTCTCCCTTCCTTGGGTTGCAGTGAAAAATCTTAACTTATAACAGACAAGCTCAATATTAAGCTCTAAGAGAATGACCTGGCACCTTTGTCTCTACTGTCGTCTTACCATACTACCGTTCTCCCTGTTCCTTGCAAGTTCACCTTCTCATTGATAATTCCTCCAAGGTTTTTCCTCTTTATCAAATCATAAACTTCCAAATATATGCATATAAAAATTCTAATGCTTTATTTATGCCCTCCTTCATTCATTCAATGCCTTCTCTACAGTGATCCATAATTACATCATGTAGCTCAATCAAGCAGGGATGCAACCACCACTCATGTATAGCAGTTAGGTGAAAATTGTATGTGTATTTGTATATGTGTATCTTGCAGATTTTTTTTTGAGGGCATTTGCCCAGTTGATCCCATAAGTTGAATAAAATGGCCACATAGCTCCATCTCAGCAAAGGCACATATGATGGATTCACCTACTCCTATCTGTTCCTTTTTATTGAAGCCTGCATAAATCTTTGTGAAAGCACTTAACAAAGGCTGTATTTACAATGTACTGTTTGACATTCATGAGTTTGACAAAATCTTTTTGTACACAAACAAGATTTAAGGTTGAAGCAAACAGCTTATTCTTTGCAACACCCAAATGCAGTCATGCAACGAATCAGAAAAACTCCCATTACTGAAAGTAAATGAGTAACATTTACATTGTTCTTAAAAGAGATGTTTAATTTGTTCGAGTATTGTGTTGTGTTTCTCACTTGGCACATGAAGTGTTAGAAGGGAATGTTGTTTGAACAAAATTGAATTTGGTCTGTTTGTGTTGGGAAGTGTCTAGTTTTGAAATGAATACACATAATGGAACTAGACAGGAAAATGTACATATCTTTCTCTCTAGGGAATACTGCTCAGAGTTTTACATAATTGCTTCTGGCTGCTATTCTTTATTTACTTCTATCTCTCCCCATTTAAGAAAAGGATAGTTTTGTGATATCAACTGATAGAATATCACATCTTTCACATCATGTGAACTCATAACTCTTTTTGCCTGTTATAATATAGTAAGACTAAGGAGAAAATAAGATTGATAGCACATTGTATGTGGCTGTTGTCAGTGTAAGTTCCAATAAGATTGAACTGCATTTCCTGAGCACCAAGTGCTGTTCTATTTATTTAAATAATGTTGAGCTGCAAGATGGTTTCATATACTGAGGCAAATTTAATTAATCACCACTTTTTTTCCTTTCTCATGCATGCTTAACTTGTTCTATGTTTTAAACAACAAAGGTCTGGGATTACAGAAATCATAGAAACTGCTTTACTCTTTGATCACTCCAGAAAGACTTGTCAGTTCTCTGTGGTTTGTCAGTGCTTTGACGATAGTAGTGCATCCATTTGGAACCTTTTTTTTTTCTATTCAGATGTCAGATTCCACTTTCCTTGACCTTGCAGAAACTTTTAGCTCCAGCCCCTCTCCTTGTCCTTCTTCAATTGAATGTCATCTTTAATTTCTTCTGACATTTGAGCCTTTTGTTTCAAATCTGTGATCACACAAAAACTATTCCCTTAGTTGTTTTGGACATGATTCACTATGGCTTTAAACATCTTTTTTGTTCTCATACTAGACAATAAAATATATTACTGTGAACTGCTGTAAAACACCTATTTTAAACTCAAGTGCTCTCAGCCTAACTAAATCAAAGTTCATAATGGAGATTTACACTGCAGTGTACAAATCACCTCGCATTTTACCTGGACAACTGTTAATAAGCTGTAAGTGGGAAAGAAAGCTATGTGATCTGCAAAGCTAAAAAATTAATTAACTATTTATGACCCTCATCTTTCATTTTATGTTGGTAGTTGACTCACATGTTCCCAACAGAACTCACACTTCACTAGCTTCATTGTTATAATATAAATAATTTTAGTAGTAATGTTAACAGCAAATCTGTGCTATCTGAAAGGAACTACAGCTAATTCAAAGAAGGAAGGCATGGTGGGTTAAGCTTGGCTAAAAGCTGAGGTCCTACCTGATTGCTCACTCCCTTCTCTGCCCTCAGCTGGAAGAGGGGATGAAATGCTTTGAAGTGGATCAAGAAAGCTCCTGGGTCAAGATAAAGACAGAAAGATTCCTTACTGCAACAGCAGGACTCACCTTGGGGAAAACGAATTTATTACCAATTAAAATAAATATTTACATGTAGTGGTAAACACAAAGACAGATATTACACATCTGACATAAAATCATATTTCTTCATCCCACTCCCAGGCTCAGCTTCACTCCTCAGTCCTGACTCCTCTACCTTCTCTCCCAGGAAGGGCACAAGGGAGAGAGAACGAGGGGCTGTGGTCACTCTGTAACAGCCCGTCTCTTCCGAGCCTTCCTTCTGACGCTTTTTCCTCCAGCGCGAGTCCTCCCAAGGGCCTGCAGGGAAAGCGCTGCCCGGCCGGGCTCTCTCCCAGGCCGCAGGGCCATCCCTGCCGGGTCTCTCCTGCCCCGTCCCCGCTCCCGCTGTCCCCTCGGGGCTCGCAGGGCTGTTCCTCGCTCGGTTCCCCTGGCTCAGCCCTGGCTGCCGGGCAGCGTTTTGCCCTCCCTTGCCCAGGCTTTCCCCGGGGCTGAGGGGCTCAGCCGTGCCCTGCGCTGGGGCCGCTGCAGCCGCGGGCACCGCCCGGGGCCGGGCCGGGCAGCCCCGGCACAGCCAACAACACCCGGGCACGTAAACCCCGTTCAGAGGAGGAAGGGGGCCAACAACTGACCATAACAACGCTTTCTTTCTTTTTTTTTTTTTTTTTTTTAACTAAACTTTTACCTTTCTCATTTCAAAACATGAAATGAAACTGGCATGCACAGCTCCTTGAGGACAGTTTTGCAAACATTTCACTAGCTAACAAGCAAATATTCAGATGAAGAGTTACCTCCATATATAAGGAATGTATACATTTTGTTGTACTGGACACAAAACAAAAATTAATATATCACGTCTGTATTACAGAAACAGAGACCTGTGTACTTTAAACCATAATGATGATGAATAAAAAGGAAAGCTTGAGAAGTATGAAAAGGACAGGAGATTGGCAAATGGGTAGTTTTATGCTCTACCTGGTCACATAATCTTTTTTGAATTAAATACCTTTTCAGATTAACAGCACATGAGAAAAATCCTTCCAAGGATAAGAGAAAAATAATATTTCATTTTTAAAAAATAACCAACCCAAAATATGTTTATATTACAAAGATGCTTCAATATCTCTTTAGTGAGAAAATTTTACTTGATGATATATGAACAAATAAGAATTCTTGTTCTATTCTTGTTAAGCCATAAACATTGTGAGAAGAACAGTGTAAGAAGAAACTTTACTTAGCATTCCTCTGGGTTTTTTTTCAGCCTCCTGTTTAATTGAATAACTGGCTCCTGATAACATTTGCTCATAAAAGTGTTTGCATTTGTTTTCAGCCTTCATCTGAGTTAATTTTGATCTGCATGTGTTTCCCTTTAAATCTATTTGCTATTGAGTTTCTGGCGTATTCAAAAAAGATAATTTATCCATATTTCTTCTTCTAAAAATTATCTTCTGAGGTTCTTTCTATGTTGTGATAATTTCAAAAGTGACTTTTGCATAAATGATATGAAAATCATCTAGTCATTCCTGCTCTCAGAGATATTTGAAACACTGGCTCTGCAAATTGGCACTGTATGATAATTAGGGCATGAAGCTGTGCATTGTATATAACTTGGCCACTTTTATCAACATAAACTTTGAATGATTTATATCTAGCACTACTAGCAGCTGGGAATTACATCCGTTACATGCTTGGAGGCAATTCCCAGCTGGTGCTAGAGCTAGAAGTACTTTAGATAGAGTGGGAGATCATAAACCCAGTGGATTCTCATTGAATAACTGGATTTCAAGTTAGAATGTTATCCTGAATTACACTGAAGTAAATATTGAGCCAGGTTAAATTCTAGTAGTGTTTGACAAGACCTACTGTGAATCAATTTTTCTCCTAATGAATTAGGACAACAAGGACTGAGCTTCATTAATGCAGACTACTTGTCTTTCTCAAAGACTTTTAGTGAGATCTGTCACCACGGATTTATAAAGATATTATGGAATAATTTTTCATAAATAACAGGTTAAATTTAGTAGACAAAATTCTTTATGATAGCCTCAAGACCTTGTTTTAATTAGTTGCTGTATGGAAGACTGCATGGTTAAAATAAGTCTGGGATTTTTTTTACTACAAGGAGTCTTTATTTTGTCTTTTTATGTTAGGATGTCTTTTTAACAGACTGAGTGATTTTAAGGAATTCTTAGGCTAGAGAATCAGCAGTCTTATATGATAAAGGTACTTCTCCTTACCTGTTAATGACTTTTTCAGAATGTGCTTGTGGGTTGGAAAAGTATTAAGTGAATTAATTTAAAGGTAACCCATTACCCTTAAGCTGATTTAATTTCACGTTGAACATCAGACTGCTGGGTTCATGAAGTGCCTGCATAATTACAAATATATTTATTGTTATTCACTATGGTACCCTGACTACTTCATCTATAATATAGGCTGAGAACATAGGCTGTTGAACAATAATTCAACAGCATGAAAACACAACTTTAATAAGGAAGTAAAAATCTAATTATATGTCCCACATAAGCAAATCTACAGTTCTTTATCTGAATCCAGTCAAGCAGGGATTAAAAGACACCTGAAAAACAAAACAAAAAAATGGGCAGCTCCACATTGAAAAGGTTATCAAGTTTCCATGCCAGATTGAAATGTTTGTCACTTCATTTTAGCTACTGAAGATGCAGTAATTGATCAAGAAAGTGCTTTTGAAAAAATTTACTGAAAGATACTTCTACAGGATGTAAATTGATGAAGTGGGGTTGGGTTGTCAAAAAACAAAGCTAAAATTCAATTAAGACATAATCACCAACTTTATGTATAGTGCACCATATAATTGATGAATGATGAGGAATTGTCCTGCAGATACAAATTTGGCTGTTTTGTTCATAGAAAGAAACAAGAGGAGATATTGTATATTGTAAGTAGGAATTATGTAATGTAAATATTGTAAGTAGGAATAATGTAATATTGTAAGTAGGAAATACTCAGGGTGTTAAATGGGAAAGAAGATTGATTTTATTAGGTAGTAAGGTAATATGCAATTTGAATATTTCTGATCAGTGTGAACAAAGAAAAAAAAGTCTATTTTTTCTATTAAAATTTGGGATTTTTAAAAGAAGATATGCTAACTTTTTCACATGTAATGCAGTCTTCAGATATGAAGGCAGAAAGTAGTCAAATCAGATTTTCAGCAAAATTGAAAACATTTTAAAACAATTGTAAAATTAATAGAATTGGTGAGTTTTTATACAAAATGAGTCTATAATTTAAATGCATTAAGATAAACTAATCGCAAATGTATTTTTCCTTAATCATTCATGTGAAAAACTTTTAAGATCCAATTTCTGATGGAAATAAAGGGAAACACAGTTTTGTAAATATACTCGATTTTGTACAGTCCTATATTAGTAGATTCTAAAATCAATTTTTTAAATAATTTTTTTGTACCTCCATATGACTGTTCCATGTAACGTCCCAGCATTGTGGTGAACACCAGCAGGAAAAAGGGTAAAACAAATTCTGAAGTACCATTATGATCACTGATAGTTCATACTTCTGTTTAAGTAACCTGTGTACATATGTATCCTTTATTTCAAAAACACAGCTTGCCACAAGACACAGGGAAAGGTTTAACTCCACATTTACTGTTATTCTTAGTTTGCCAGTCCCATCTTTAACTTTCTCTGCTAACATTTTTAATGTCTATTTCAAAGTTGTTTTTTTTTTTTCACTGAATATGGTGGCTTTGGCCAGCAAAATACTGGGGTTAGTTATATATTTAGGAGAAAATAAAGAGAATCTCCAGTGAACTGAAGCTACATACATAGCTAATTTTCTGTTTCTTTTTTTTTTTTCTGTTTAGTTTTTATTGGCCATTAATAAAATCTCAAGATGTGTCCCTCTATTTCCAACATCTGACTCATACATTGGAATAACTGAGATACAGGCCAGAGCCAAACAAAGGAATTGTTGGATACAGGCAGAAATGTTCACGAGGTCGAATCTGGACAAAACCAGACATAAACAAAGTTTCTTAAACTGTTTTGTGTTGGGTGTTGGAATTTGTAAATGCAGATGATAGAGTATGTAATCACAAGTAAATCTGCTTATAGGGACTACTCCATCTTCTTGCCTTGTGTGAAATCTTACTTCACATTAACTGAAGCTCAGTATTGATACTTGATCAAAATCCAAGTACCAGGAATAGGTTTTTGTCAAGCAGTAGGTGTTCACTTCATACAGACAGAAGGAGATGTAAAATTTAAGAACTCACATAGGTATTTTATTGTATGCATCCTTTTTTCTACTCACACCTGGTCACCTGTTTTGTATTGGTACCTTCTATACTGTATCTTGTGCCCCTCAGCCATGGAGAAAAGAGATGAGAAATGAAACTATCTGAATAAAATCCATCCCTGGGGGCCTTTGCTGTAAAAACTTGTAAAATGTGACTGCTGTAGCATTAGGAAGAAGGGATTAAGAAAGTCTGAGCTGTAAAATTGTCTTGTTCCTATCATTCTCACCACAGGATAACACAGAGAAAATTAATTTAAAATCCATTGGAAAAAATAATAAAAAAAGAAAAAAACCCAAACACATTTAAATAAAATCTGGACTTTGAAGTACTGCTTTTTAAAAAATAAAATAGTAATTTAACAAAAACATTCTATATCTTAAAAGTGTCTCTTTTTTTGCCTAAGTTTAACCTGTCCTTCCTTAACCTGTCAGCATGTTGTTCTAAATCTCTTTTCCCTTTTTAATTGGCAATCTGCTACAATTTTATTTTGTCTTTATTTGATGTTTATAGTAAAGTCAGAAATGATACAAGATATTTAATACCTACATTTCTGTGAGTATTAGGCACAGGGATTTCTGTGAGTATTTTGTTTCTTGGAAAGAAACAAAAAACCACAGCAATCAACTAATTCATTTAGAGAAAGAAGCTGAGGATAAAATGAAAAATAAGGAAGATGAGTTTGACCAAAATATTATGACTTCCATTTAAATTGCTATATTTTCTGAAAGACATAGAAGATAAGATGACAATATATCTTATATGTGTTTTAGGCAACATCTCATTTGCTAAATTAACATAGAGTGCCAAAAATATAATATCAGTAAGAATTCTCCGTGTCTAGGAAAAGGAATGATCCATTCTTTTTCCTGATGGCATATACTCCAAGAGCACAACTCCGGATAACTTTGAGAATAAAACTTTATTTTCCAAGCACATTTGAAGTATACAGGACTGAAACAAAATTGTAAAAACAGTTCTATCTGGCACCACTCTGACTACTGCAGCTTGTTTATTTAATTCAAGTTTGCTATCACTATGCAACTCTTGAGTTTTGTTTTAATGATGTACATATAATAAAGATCCCTTTTACTAGAATCTTCATCTCTGAGGGAGATGCCTGTATATTTCTTTCTTTTCTGTGCTTGGTAATAAATTATTAAATTAAGATAACAGAATTATTGAGTAATATTTTCTTTTTGTATACTTCAATATTTGTTCTCATTTATCTTCCTGTGTTAGCACTTTTAAAAATGAACCCAACTCTTCTACTCCCAGATGATCAGTTATTTAGCATCTAGCTGATGGCTAAGATGATAGTTAACCCATTTTTTTAATAATATTAAATAATTAGTATGGTCACAATGTCAGTAGAAGAAGGTGATTCTTTCTCTCTCCTCAATTTTCTGCTTGTATCTGGTTCATCTGACACAATGATTTAATGGGGCCACATTAAAAACTGTAATTTTGTGTCTTACTGATATTCATTAATGGATACAAGACTAAAGGAAAGCCAGCTTGCTTGCTTGCTTGCTTCCTTCCTTCTTCCCACTTTTCTAAGACAAAATATTTCCCTCTGTGTTTTTTCTTACATATTAAATACTAGTCTGTCGTGTTGTTGGTGGATAATCCATCAGGGAAGAAACTTGATTTAGCTGGATTATGCCCTTAATTAATTAAATAATTGTCACCATTTATGAGCAGTGAGTGGTCTGAATGGACTCAGACACCAAAACAGTTCAATGAGTGTTATATAAGCAGTTTTAGGAGTCAATGACTTCCGTGTTCTTTAAGGGAGATGGCATGAAGTAGAAGGAGATCAGCAAGATGGGTCTGCCCACAGGCAGTATGCAGCTGGGACCTGGATGCTAGATATGTGAAGAACTCTCTGTCCCTCTCCCCTCTCTGTCCTGAGTGTTTCTGTCTTTGATACCCTGGAGCCTCCCTCTGCTGACTGATGAAATTGGCTATGGGATCGGATAGGGAATCCCCAACTCCCAACTCGGTCACGCATGTTCTCAAGGCACTGGACACCAACCAGGCTGTAGCTGCTCCAAAACTCTCCACAGCTTTGTAACTATCCCAGGAAGTGGTGGGCTGTGTATGCTGCAGGAGCTCCTCTCTCATACCGAATTGCCTTCCCTGGGCTACAGGGTTAGCAAGAGATTATGTGCTTTATATGCTACTGCAGTGTCAGCCAGACCTGAGCCATGACCACCACCACAGTGCTGCAGTGCCAGGCTAAGGATGCGATGGATATGTTTGATGGCATTGCCATTGCCTGAAGTATTTCTGCAACTTGTGTTCTGGAGATATTTACGATTCTATATTGGGTTCATTACAACATTTTTTCTTATTAAAGGGAAAGATGAAGGTAGGATAGCTAGTAGAATGCATGTAGAAGTTCATTCTACATGCATTTGGTTATTTCTTTTAGTGGCTCAGATCAGTATAAGAAATTATGAACCATGATTACTTGAGCTCTTCGCTTTTATTTCTAAGGCAATCCCCTGATTTACTAAACTTTCTGTGTCATGCATACTCTGTTGACAAAGCTTAATTGTGAGGTCTTGAGAGAAAATATTCTTCTTCCCTTCCAGTATTCTGTGTTTACCTACTTCTCTCATCTTTGAGACTCTTTGTCTCTCTTTCTTTTTGATGTCATGTGAAGGAAGAGGTAGATCAAAGAAATGTCAAAACAAATGCTGGAAAATTGACAAAGCAGTAGATCTACTGTGACAAGAAAATAATATTAGATTTAATCAATAATAGTATATACCAGACCCTTTCTAATGCTGATATAATGATTTAAATGGAGGGGATATGAAGGATTGGGCTTGTGGCTAAGTAGGAGTGATCTAGTTGTTAGTCACAGCTCTTTAAAACTATCCAGATAGATTTGCTGGTAATATCAGCCACTTCAGAGTATGTACCTTCTTGTGCAGTGGATGGGTTGAAGTTTAAGGATAATTTTGAACTGTGTTATAGGGGGTTTAAGTAATTTTTGTGGATAAGAGAAGCACAAAGCCATTAAATATTAAACCTACCTAAAATTACTAGACAGGATGTATTCATTAAGAAATAGGAGTATATAGATGTAGCCATCATTTAGGAGTAATTCAGCACAAGTAGTATATTGTGTTGGCATATTTCCATTTCACATCATTAGTTTAACAGCTATAAAGCAGCAAGGAGACCACTGTCAATGTACTCTTTGATGCCATTATGTTTTGGGGTGCAGGTCTCTTAGCTCTGGATTTACACAGCTTTGTTTTCAAAAATTTTCGGACTTAAATTCTTAGGGAAGGCTATAATGAAACTGTCACTTTCTGTTTCAATTAATCCACAGATGATACTAAATACACTTGCATTTTAAATTTGAGTAATGTTAATGTTGAAATTACTTCAGTTGAAACAGTAGAATAATTTTTGAACTTCTCTTACACTGTGTTAAGATTCACATGGGAATTTAACCTTTACAAATATCACCATTTGAAGTGGGGGAAACCTACTCAAACCACAAGAAAAAAAAATCAGGAAGTCACAATAACACAGTCATCCAGCAGCACTGTTTCATAATTCTTAATATTCACCTGACAGTCAAACTTGGGTTTCATAATTGGCTTTTGTTGATAAGACTGCTATGCAGAGAAAAAGAAGACATGGATAATTAAACAGGTGAAAGAAGCTGCTTTATTCGGTTGTCTGCAGTGTCAAGAAGTGAAATGCACACAAAAGAGAAAAACACTTTTAATCCACATACTCCTTTCTGAAATAAATAATAATAGTAAAGAAAACCAAATCACTAAAAGCCAAGATAGAGGGATTATTGTCTTTAAAAAGTACCTGAAAAAGAAAATGGGATTTCTAAAAAAAAATCTATTTTCTAAGACTGTAAATAGATTGTGAATTTACATTGTTGTGTTTAGAAGAATATACTTAAAAAATAGCTAAACATGTAAAAAAATATAGTAATTAAAGATAAAGCTAAATATAGGTTGTAAAAATGAGAGTGACGAAGCATAAATTATTATTTTTCAGTGGAGGTGATGAGGTCTGAAATTTTGTTGTCTTTAGATAAACTACAACATGCAGATTTGGAATTCAATTCAAAGGCATTTCAAATCAAAAAGCATCATAACTCCTCATCAGCTGCAATCTTGCAAGAAACAGAGCTAGTACATTGTAGATCCCTTTTACATAGAGTGAGGACATATTCATAAAAAAGGGCAAATACTCCTACTTCATTCTCTGTTAGCAAGGGTACATATGATTGTAATATTATACATTGTATTCAGCAAATTTGCTAACTCCTATGTATTCTGCCACCAGAGGTTTAGTTGGAAGGGTTCTTCTTGTGCCTTCAGGAGGGGAGGGAAGAGGAGCCTGAAGTATTTGAGGTAAAAAAATAGAAGTGGGGAGGAGAAATAAGATACAGGGTACAGCTCAGCAGCTGCTAGATACAATAAACCCTTTGGCCTTTGGCTCCACAGCTCATAGCTGCAGCAACTTAGCTGACTTATCTGGGACTTAGTCTTCCAAAGTCATTGCCAGACTCTGCAAAAGGTTCAGGCAAAAGATTACCGTGTTGAACTGAGTTTCGCAAATTCAGAATCAAAATTTTGCTAACTAGTTGTTATTAATTGGAAGTTGTTAATTTCTTTTTCTCTTCCATTTGCAGAAAGATCCTTCTCTTAACAATTCTATCTAATAATTATTCTGTCCATCTTGTATTTATTCCTGCATCTAGTGGTTCTAAACATCACAATTCTCCAACTCATTTCCAGCTCACAATTGCTACCTTTTAAGCACTATTATTCATCTATTTGGGATAAAAAGCCCAGATTTTGCTTCTGTTCCTCAAGCTTTTCAGACGAACTGTACCAAAACCACAAGAAAGTGTACAAGTCCCCGTATTAATTGTATGTGATATTGAACAATTAATAGAAACCAACCATTTGCATTTTAATAACATTCTAACAATCTGGTAAATGAATCCATTAATCTTTATTAGCTGGGTATCAGACACTGGACTGTAGAGTTCACTGATGTGTATAGATAAAAAGAGAAATGTAAGTCACGTTCGAAATAAATTTTCCAGCAAAAACTACAAGTAGTAAGCCAAGCTTGACTAACATGATGTAAGATACTGATCTATACCCACATTAAGAAAAAAAGCAGAAGCTGATAGGTTTAAATAATGTCTGTCACACGAAACAAGTGGCTGGGTCATCAAAATGAAACTGATACTTACCATCTACCTTGCGATGCTAAGATAAAATAAAAGTTATGGAATTAGAATGTGTCTGTGCTCAGGAAGAAGGTCAGACTGCTGCTGATTTATCACTTAGAGTAAATCAAAGCTCAACAGAAGAACAGTATGAAGTATATATATTAACGTGAGCAGATATTATTTTCTTCCACAGGCCTTATTGCTGGGTTTTCATTCTCTTTTATGCACTATAGTCATGGTTGCACAACCAGACGTTACTCATTAAATAACCTATTTTAAGCTGAGGTCTTTGTTTCTGCAGAGTGTAGATCTTGATGTTTTGACTTCTAAAGATGCAATTTGACTGCGTATGTGATTGTTTGCAGTGTTTGCAACTGTACTTATTCTTTCATTGCTTCTTAGTTCTCAATTAATCACTTAGAGGAATTACAGGAGAAGCAAATTTTCAGCACCTCTGCACTACCCAAGGAAAGCAATTTTAGTCCCATTTCTTCCCTGATATTGATGTAAAAAACTGAATAAATGGGGAACATCAGAAAATAACATACCCACACCTTTTTCCCTGAAAAGTTGTCGAGTCTATTTTGCACATGACAATAATTAGTAAGAGGTCTTCCTCTGTTTATTTCAACCCACAAACTTTTCCAGCTGATTTCTTCCATCCTGGAAAGGAGGGGGAGTGATAGAGTGGCTGGGTGGGCATCTAGCAGCCAGTCAAGGTCAACTCACCACAAAAGCTTGACATCTAATTTGTTTTTGAATAGCTATGGAGTATGCAACTGGTATTTTAATTGAACCTAGGCTATTAAACTCCCTCAGTACCCTAACTTGTAGTGGTTTGCTAATAGTACATTGTACGTGGATCTTCACAGGTTTGAGAGACAGTCCCATGGGAACCTGATAAAATGTGAGGTCCTGCATCTGGGTTGGGAAAACCCCAAGTGCAAATAAAGGTTGTGCAGAGAAGGGACTGACAGCAGGCCTGAGGAGGACTTGGGGTGGTGCTGACAAGAATATTGATGTGACCCAGCAATGTGCACTTTCAGCCCAGAAAGCCAAATGTGTTCTGAGCTGCATCGGAAGAACTGTGACCAAATGTCAGGGAGGTGATTCTACCCTTCTACTCTATTCTCAGGAGAACCCATATGGAGTCTGTGTTCAGCTCTGAGACTCCAAATGTAAGGACTTGGACCTGTTGGACTGAGTGCAGGGCCGAAAAGATGATCAGAGGGCTGGAGCACTTCTGTGAGGACAGCCTGAAAGAGGTGAAGTTGTTCAGCTTGCAGAAGAGAAGGCTCTGGGGAGATTTCTTTTCAGCCTTCCACTACATAAAGGGGCCTACAAGGAAGCTGGAAAGGGACCTTTTAGAAGGACATGTAGTGACACGCCTGCGGGAAATGTTTCAACTTGAAAGAGGGTAGGTTTAAATTAGATATATGGAAGAAATTCTTTACTGCAAGGGTGGTGAGGCAGTGGAACAGGTTGTCTGGAGAAGTAGTGGGTGTCTTGTCCCTGGAAGTGTTCATGGTCATGTTGGATGAGGCTTTGAACAAGAGTGAGCTCTGGTGAGGATGTCCCTGCCCATGGAACCTGATATTATTTAAGGTGGCTTCCAACCTAAGCCATTCTATGATTCTATGAAGTTAAGATTTTAATTTTTTTACAATTATGTGCATCACTGTGCAACTCTTTGGAATTTCATCTGCCTCTTTTCTTCTGAATAATACATCTTTTACAGTCTTCCTGCAATTTTTCATGCCTGGTTTTCATTCTTCATACCCTGCATAATTCATTCATCAATATTTTTTTTTGACATTGCTAGTGACTCATTGTTTTCGGGTTATTTAGAGGTTATTTAATATAGTACACCACATGTCTCTGGGAAGGTTGATAGTGACTTCATCCACTGAAAGAAAAGGCTACTTGTTCCTAAGACTGTTTCCTCTCTTTTTACTGATTATTTCTCTCACTTAAACACTTTTGCTATTTTGACATGATTGCCTATTTTGCAGGAAGCTTATACATACTTGAGTCCCTTAAGATTATTTAACAAGTTTAGATTTCAAAAATGAACCCCATAATAAACTTTAAAGCTTAACTTAAAACCAGTTCATGTATTACTAGCAGGTAAATAGTAACATGTGACAAGAAAATAAAGCATAGAGTACATTATTTTCCAGCAGGTTTTAGCATGGTTTCCTCTTTTCCTTTCTTTTATTTTTTTTCTAAGAAGAAAGAATGGGAAAGGTAAAGCTCCCTTTATCATTATTTTTCTTCCTTATGCTGATTATTGCTATCCCTTCCAAAACAGTTACTGCTAAGTTTATATTTTTAACTTTTGTATCTTTTGCACCCAAAAGTCATAGTTGTGGGCACATTATGCAAAACATTATGCCCTGACCTAAAAGACTGAATACAGGGATGAACACTTACACGTATGGTTATTTTAAAAAAAAAGAGGCATCAAAAAACTGAATTTACCTGAAATTTTGGGTTGAGGCAGAATTGGGAAATTCGTCTCTTTATAGAATCTTACCAATCACTGTCTTCCTGTTTATATTTTCTTTCTTATAGAACTGAATATCATAATGATGTCAGGGGCATTAATATTGGACATCACTTCAGTATTGTAATGCAGAGGTAAACCATAAATATTTTGAAGAGAAAGCAAGAAATAAAGTAAAAAGTGTAATTTCTTTGTTATTGGATGATAATATTGTATTGTATACACAATCTGCCCAAGGCAAACTACTTTGAACATATTATTTTCAAAGAAAACATAATGTCTTGCGGCATGAAAACTATCATAAAATCTGAAGTGAAATTGAAAATACTTGCAAGTAGCTCATTTTAGTTTTCACAGATTATACACAATGCAATATTATGAGGAATTTCCTTGCAGATGGAAATTTAATTTTACTCAATGCATGCCATTCTCTAGTGTCTTTTCTGACAGTATTTCAGCATTTGATATTGTGTTTATTGAATCATTATACAATTTCCTTGGGTAGCTTTATGGCACTGCTAGTGAAAACTCAGCAAAAAATTATTCTGATGCTGTCTTTTTAGACTACCAGAATGGATGCCATGGCAGCTCATACCAGCTGCTGGGCTGTGCCACTGGCCTGTGACAAAGTCACGGTGTGTCACTCTCACTTTTCAGCCTTCTGATGTTTTCATTCTTGTGATGGAGTTTCTCACGCTGTTTTTTGTAAACATGTACATGCTTTTCTAACTATCTTTTTGTTTTTCATTCCTTCTCCTGGGAGGAGAAAGGTTTGATGGACTTTGTCATTGACCAGTGTGGTTGGAGAGGTGGTAGCTTCACCTTCCAATCGATGGTCATTTCCAGAACCCTATATAATGGGAAAACCAAAATAAAGTTTCTCTCTTCTTTGCCTTCTCTCGGGTGTGGCTGCGTTTGTCTCTGCGTTTCGTGTTGCTCGATAGAGTGACAACGGTGAGGTTGGTTTTATTCATCAGTATTCCTGTTGCAATTTTTCTTTATACTGCATCCTTCTCCTAGCCTCCTATGTCTGTTCTCAGTAATGCTTAATTTCTTTCCATGTTCCTCAGCAGCATTCTGATTTTTACATCCATCCATCTTGAACATGTCCAAAAGATGAGACATTAAATAAATGAGAAATTATGATGAAAGCACAATTTCCAGAAAGGCTGACCTTTCCAAGAATCGTCATGGTCATTCAGAAAAAGTTTCAGTAGATGTGACTGTCCTCTAAAACGTTTCTTTCCCTTCTGAAGCATTTTGTTCTTGTAATTGCTTCAAAGGTACTTAAAATTCAAGCAGACAAGGCATGGGATTCTGACTCTCTCCAGTTCTGCACTGCATGTGAAAGAACCTGCCCTCAGCAAGAATCAGTTTTATACATTATGTATGAAAAAATGTAGCAAAGTGGAAATTAGTGTATACAGTAGGAACATTTGAAAATTAAAACACCTGGCCATTTTAATGAATAGGATTTGACATAGCTGTATTGGGAAAAGATGTATTAAACAGAATATATTTTTAATATTCAAGTACAAATGCATTTTATACATTGGGAATATAGGATGATATGTTTGTATCTATTTTCTTGGTGGAATACTATCTGATCACATGGCTCTGTAGAAAATCCTGTCCCTGCTCAGGAGTCAAGGAATATTTTTTGAAGAGAAAAATTAGTTTAATGTTTAGTAGTGAAATTTTTTTCAGGTAGAGGTTTTCTCATGGAAATTTAAAACTTTTGAGAGGTTTAAGTACTGAAACAAGTCAGTGTTTCAATATGCTACAGATATAATGAATTTTATTAGCAAGCCAGAAGGATAAAATATATGTAATTTATCATTCCTCTACAGTTCTTCCCAGTAATAATTTATGAAATTTTGTAAAAGTATAGAAGTACATTTTCCACACATTTTACAAGGCTTTTAATGCACCTTGCCTAAAAGCAAATAGGGAAGGCAAATTTTTGAGAAACATACAAGAATGTTTCATTTAATTATAGCTGCAAATTCAGAATGCTTCCAAAACAGGGCATCTTACAATTAATGGCTGAGAAGCCCTCATGATGGTACTTCCCCTGTAGAATATTTGTGGCTAGATTGGCAGTAGTGTGTGAAGGGCTAGCACCTTCTTATCAAATTATTTCCTGAAGTCTGTAATTGTTTAAAGCCATGGTTATGAGCTCTTTGATCATGTGAAGAGGCCAGTTTTGTATAGCTATTAATTTACTTTTAGAAACCAATTTGTGATTCCCATTTTCAATTTTGGCGTAAAATTTTATGCTGATTTTTTTTTTCAAATTTTTTACTTTTCATCTTAATTTCCTAGTTTTCTGAGCTTGTCATTAGTAACTTAAGTATTGTAGGAAAATATGTAAAACCAAATCACTGCTGAATATACTAAGTTTTTTATTACAAAGAAGGGAGTATTTATCTTAAGGACTTCAACTACTTTCTGAAAAGTCATTAGCCTATAATATTGTATAAAATTAAAATACAGTTAAAATTATCACTCAGTTTCCAGTTATATCAGTGTGTTTCCTTGGGAGTGTGTGGTGTTAAAAGCATATCCATATATCTAACTGTTCTTCAGGAAGCTTATGAGAAGGGGTAACAACTTGGTAGTATTTGTCAAAAATATCTGTTGAAAAGCACCATGCATATCTTCCATGCACTCAAAACTCTCAGCAACATTTGCACAGATTTTGATTGCCCTTTTAAATGTTTTTGGACTGAGATCAGATCTGGGACATATCACCCAGAAAGGTTGGTTTTGCATGATAATGCAGCAGTAGCTGAAAGAGTTTGATTATAATAAAACTTGAAATTCATCCATACTAAATCCTTATTATCACAGACACTACTGAGATCTGACTTACAACATTCTTTAGAACTTAAGTGTACCTGCTAAATGTTACATTCATTACAAACTGCATATTACTAATTTAATTTGAAGGAGGACTGATTACAGTTATGATACCAACAGCTGCGAATGTAAAAGTACAGAGATGACTACCTCCATTATCATTAAAATTCATAGGAGGTGGGTTAAGCACTTCCCATTTTCATTACATTATTTTCCTATAGCAATCAGAATACTGTTAGACTTGATGAAAATGCGATAAAGAGCCTTAAATTACCTTAGTATTTCACATTTTAAGGTGCCCACTAAAATATTACAAATTTTTTTTTATTCCTTTTACTTTTTGAATCAGTAAATCAAAAAAAGTCCAAAAATTCATTAAATTGCCCAGTGTATGGTTGAAATGGGTCATCATAATAGTCATTGATGAATATATATATTGTTTCCAGGCACCTTCCCTGCAAAGTTCAGGTGACGGTCAGTGTTTTATTCTATCTGCATTGGTGGCTGTCTTACCCATTTTAATGTTGAACAGGACTAGTTTCAACAGTGGTCATTTGTACTAACAGACATTAAGTTGGAGAACATCAGGAGAAAGCTCTCTATTTCATTTTGAAAGAAAAAAGGGTGATGTTATGGCAAAGCTCTTGATTCCTTTCATACAAGGCAAAAGCATCTCTAGTCAGTTTCACCCACACCAGCTCCAGTATTTTGGTTTTAGCCATTCCCATCACACTGCTCTCTTTCTTTTCCCATTTTCATTAAGCTGTTTAAATGGCCAGGGATCAAATCACTGTCTCTCTGTCTATAATGCTAAACTGACCGTTCTCAGGATTGTTATCCAGCGCTGCTGTCATCTGGCGTGGAATGGCTGTCAGCCATGCTGCCAAGCTCTCTGTTGGGAATGGTCCTTGTCTGTGACAGCTCTTGAGGCACAACCAGAAATGGTTTGAGAGAGTGCGAGCTTGTTTAGGATGAAATCATGTCAGGGACTGTTGAAACACTTTGAACATACACACGCACATAAAAGTAACAAAAAAAAAAAAATTGTGTCTATCCTGGCTGTGTTTAATTTATTAATATGGACATGATAAAATAGAGTTGATGCTTATGACACTGAATTTTACTGTCCTTTGATCTCAAATTGAGCCTTGCAGGCAAGAGTTTTCCTCAAAGATCTTCGGCAATAAGGCAAAAGTGTCAAGTATTTAAGGAAACTCACTGTATTGAAAAAAGAAATGCTGAAGAGAGGAGCACCCAGCCCTGAGGACAGAAAAAATGTTCATTCACTCCTGTAGGTCTCTGCTTCATCGCTTCCTCCTAGAACTAGACATCATCTTTATCTTCCAAAGACAGCCCCTTCTTCCCATTTCTAAACCATGGAAGCTTCAAGAATGAAAATGAGCTGCTCTTAAACCTCTATATCTCCTGTTTCATAATACAGCAAAGCTTTACACCAGTGATTTCAGAGCCCCATCCTAATCTAAGGCAGATCAAAACACATGCCTGTCTTTTATTTAAGCAGAGTAGATACCTGGTTCTAAAACAGAAATGCATTTAAACAAATTCTTGATGAAATTCTGCAGGGAGTAATCCAAAGTCAACTGAACAGAGAGAGAAACCCCTCATGATTAAGATATTCACATATAGAAAAGAGGGAGGTCTGATACCTTGATTATATTTTTTTCCAATAACTAAAAGATATAGGAACAGAATGTTTTAAGCTTTGTAAGATTTTAAACTTATGGAAGCAAGACATAGATTTTCAGAATATCCTTACTTAGCAGAAGAAAATAAATCTTCCTTTCACAACACACACAGATACAGTATGATATATTGTAACTACAATAATGTTACATTGCTTTCAAATGTTCCTGCCCTGTTAATGAATACTGAAGATATTCAGTGTAGGATGTCATTATGTTAATTACTCTTAAATTTCTATCAACTCTTCTACTCTGGAAACCAAATGAGCTATTCCTCATGCAAGTTTAGTCTTCCTACCTAGAATATCTCCTGCCTGAGACCTCTTCCTCCCTAAGGGAAAGGACAGAGGCAACCCTCACAGCGCAGTTCCTGTCGTGTTTCTCACCCAAGATGGTCAAAAACCTCACTTGGCCACAAGAGCACTATCAATTAAGCAATATTTTTTGATTTTATCATACCATGCTAGAGATTAACCAAAATGGAGTGAAATATTAAATCAGAATTATTGTTATATTTAATATCCAGCCAAAATCTTTGTTTTAGAAAACAGAAGGACAAAATTTCACAATATCTGAATAAATCCAGGGTATCCTACTTAGGCCTCCAGCAAGGAATCTGAGCCAGTGATGACTGTGAAGTTTATTTTCCTCAACCCTTCCAGGTTTGTCCTTAGTGCTACACTTGTCACCTTGTTAGAATTAAAGAACCAGGTGTTAGAAATAGAGTGAACAAGTAGTCAGGCTACACAATCACTGTATAATGGTGCAGATTACTGAAAATAGGTAGTGAAATAATAATCAGTTTCCACACTTCAGAGCTACTACAGTATTATATATCAACTGTGAGATGAATTTGCTGATAAAGACAAAGAATTGTCTTTATTCAGCAGTTCTTTATTGGCAGTTCTTCAGTTTAGTCTGTTTGTCCCTTAAAGAAAATTTCTTTACCCCTTTTTCTTACCTTTATTTGCTTCACTTCTGGAGTCTAAACAATCAAGGTTTTTTTTGTCTTTGTTTCTGTCTCCTGTCTCCCTGAGAAGGGGAGTGGTAGAGGGGATTGGTGGGTACCTGACATCCAGCCGAGGTCAACTTGTATATCACAGCTCAGCAACTCTTACAAGGTTGATTCTTAGAAAACACTTTGAAGATGCACTTTGCATCTTTTAAGACAGTGCTTAAATTTCTGACTCTGTCTATAAAACCAGTGATAAAATATGAAATGCTATTCTCAGAAAATTTTATTTAGAACTCTCAAAAAAAATCCTAACAACAACAAAAACAACCATAAAAAACCCTCAAAAACCCCCAAACCCAAGAAAAACACCAAACTTAAAACTGCTACAAATGCAGAGCAGAATATAAGGGTCTGGAACCTAACATTAGACCCTGAGGTTAGCTCAGTTGGTCAGAGCATGGTGCTAATGACACCAAGGTTGTGGGTTCAATCCTGTATGGGACATTCACTGAAGGGTTGGATTTGATGATCCTTGTAGGTCCCTTTAGACTCAGAGTATTCTGTAATCTGATAAGAACTCCAACATCAGATGGAGAATTTCTAAAATAATATGCACTGTGGCTATACTGAAAGAAAGCATTTAAGAATCAGACGCTTAGATTAGCTTGAAAAATTATTCATAGATTTACAGAAGTAGACACCAAGAGGATAAAGTTATTTTCATTGTGTTTGATCTTCTGTAGCTACAGAATGACAATTCCTGACTTGTACAAGGAGCACAATTCTTTCTTATATCAATTGGAGAACAATATTGGATTCAATAACTCATGATTATGGAACCTCATATCTTAATGCAATATAAATAATTTTGATTCTGGGAACATTTAATAGAATTTGTTTAATGCATAATGTTTGACAAGGGGAGATATCTTTTTGTGTCTTACGACTTTAGCTCTTAAAAGTGCAAAAATATACTTGCTTTGTCATAATATATGAATTCATTTAGTTAATACATTTGTAAATCAAATGGCTCTGAATTTTTTTTGGGTAATGAAGGATGGAATTTGCATACGCTGGATTACTTTTCCATTTAATGTTAACATCAGAGAACTAACTGTTCTATTGCACACACTGGTGTAACTGATGCTTTCATCAGAAATTAAGCTGAAGCCTTTGCTATATAAAAATATGTATTTGTATGATAAAGATTCATTCTTCTATTTCTATCAATATAATATAAGCTATTATGAGGTGTTTCCCTAGAAGAGAGATTAAAATTCTGTTTTCACCAAGAGATTATTCTTCTCCTAATTCTGTTGAGCGTTTTTTAATAAATTACTTTCAGTCCAATATAACAGTTGTTTTGTTTGATCTCTGGTAATGAGACCAAATAAATAATCTTCAGAACTATATGAGGAGCACAAATACAATCACACAAAAATAAGACAAAGAAAATGCATAATGTATTATTAAAAGATCATTCTTTTACTAATTTTAAGTCTATTTCTGTTAAATATGGTACCATAAGAGTTAACTTGGGTCTTCAAGTATAATTGTGTGGTGTTGTCCTTTGAGTTTTTCTATCCTCCATTTTGTGTCTCCTTCTTCCCCCACATTTTCCCGCCTCTAGCCTCGATAAATTAACTGTCAATCCCTGAAAGCCTACCCCGTTGGGTGTGTTTTACCCTTTTAAGGAGTTGTTTTTCCCTTTCAAATCCCTGTCCGTCAAAACCCTGGGTCGGCCCTCCCCCCTCATGGAAAATGTCAATCTTCCTCTCTCCTCCCAGTCTTCCAGCACCTTCTATGTCAGTTCTCCCCAAACTAGCCTCCCTATAGGACTGAGCACAGAGACCACACCCCTGTGAAGTTATGATTGGACCCTATGTACCCTTGTCCCCACCTAAGTTCCCTCCCCTGTAGATCCCTGATTGGATGTTTGGATTCATATATAAGCTGATGTACACTGTTGCCGGGTGCCAGTCAGTGGGCACCCCCACTCGGAATAAAACCCTGGACTGAGATTTGCCTGCCGTCTGGTCTTTCCCTCTCCTTTCCTAAATCAGCTGCTCTTTAGACGCTCCTACCCTGAGGAATCTCTACCTAAGCCCCTGCCGCAGGGAGCTAGGAGAGACCCATCTTGA